>CDMY01000214.1:0-119540 GCA_001179505.1 Vitrella brassicaformis
AATGGGAGCCGCCAGGATCAGCCCAACGATGACCTGCACCAGCAACGCAACACGGTAAATGAAATCGGCCACAGCCGCGCCACGTCAGATGAAGCAAGCCTCCTGAGTAGCTTCTCTTCGAGTGGAATGTCTTCACACACGGTGGTCACTCGATGGATGCCGCCGATCTCACTCGACTGCTGGCGCAGCCGGCGTCCGCATTCAAGCCGCCTGAGACGGTCGACGACACGACCTTCTCCGTTGAGTGGGCGAACCGTTACCGATTGAACGAAGAGCAGATGCGGGCGTTCCAAATCATCTGCAGCCACTTGCTGAACCACTACAAAGACCTGAGGGACAATAAATACATCGCGGCAGTGCGCATGTGCCTGACCGTCATGAAAGCCGTGGAGGCCTGTTCTGCTGAACTACAATGCAGACATTGGCTGTGTCTGGCGGCACTTACCGGTGTGGCTGCAGATAACACCGAAGGCTCGACAATCGATTCGCTCCTGCGCCTATTCGATGACTTCGAGAGGGGCGAGAAGAGGCTGCGGCGCAAGCGGGGAAGCAGCAGACACTCGATGGTGACCGCATTTGCAGAGAGGAGTCTTGCAAGCGTATCCAGTACCAAGTCCACTGCACGATAGTCGGCGAGATCTCTTTCGTTAACCGCCAGAAGCTCGACAAAGTCGATGCGCCACTGAGGGACCTGCGAAAAGGCACCCAAGAAAGACCAAGCTGAACCAGCTGCATGACCGGACAAGGGAGAAACATCCCATTCACCACAAACTGGCGCGTTTCGTGTATTCAGTCAGTTGATGCTTACTTCCGTTATGGATCTTGCTTTTTTAAGAGGTTCGCGCCCAGAGAGACCCTTGTTCGTTGACTTTCTCCGCGAAGCAAGCGCGATCTTTTTCAAGCAGCAGCGGTTTCAGGGAGCACCCTAGACGTCCTGACCGCCAAGCTTTTTCCATATAATAACTTGCCGCTTTAGGGCATATCGGTCACTGATCCAAAGGTGACAAAAAAACACGAAGCATCTTGACATATTGCCGTGTCTGTAGTACTGCAAGCAACACATCACTCCTACCGTTTTTCCTTTTTTCTTCCATACGATCGTGATCGAACGTTTTGTCTGACCGAACGTGTTGTTTCGTAAAGACGCAAATCGGGCACTAGCCCAATTCGCGGATTCGCGGACTCTCCACGGATCCGCTGCGAGCCAACTGGACATCCCTGTGGGCTACTCGGTGGTCCGGATGCCCGTGGATGACAACGGCCTCCCAACAGGGGCGGTGGAACCGTTCCTGAGACGCCGAAATGCTGCGGCAGAGGGTGCGAAGTGGCCCTCAGGGTTTCGTCCAGTTGGGGTCGTTTTTGATGCTGAGGGTCGAATGCTCGTTTCATCAGCTGCTTCTGGGGAGATCGTGATGGTCAGGCAAAGCACTCAGCGAATTGGTTTAGGAAGCGAAGCAGATTGTGGCAGAGAGCAGAGCGAGGGACGAACAGAGGTATAAGGTTGGATTGATGCATGTGTGTTGACCGACTAAGTAGCTGTGTACATACATACGTCTCTATATCGATGTACATGTGTAAATGGGCAATCGATGTATGTATACATACGTATACATGTCATGTCGTGTACGTGTAGGACGCAAACACCTGGATCGATCTTGGGGGAGATTTGTATGGGGGTGTGCCATATCTTTCCACCCAGACCATTCTTTTGTTGAATGAACTGAATGAACTGACCCCTCTTCTGTCACTTCATCACGTGACGCCTACACACGCATTAGTATTAGAAGATCGTCATCAGCCGGCTGTACAGGGCAATGAGGGTCCGTGCATCCAGTCTCGCGTCCACATAAGTGTGCCGATTCCGTGGTCTATGCAACGACCTCGTGACGGAAAGCCAATCGAACGGGTGTGTGCGTTGCGCTCATCGTCACGAGACCATCACAAGACCATCGAAATGGCACTTGTTGCTGGACGCCCATGCTATCAGATCACCTCATCTCATCTGTCTATCTGGCCCACACGCCATACACAGACCACCACGCTCGGGCATCTAGACATAGGCAGGGGCCCATCCGCTACTAGTCTCACTCATCGCTCAGGCTGCAGCAGCCGCATGACCTCGTCTATCAGCCCCACCACCACCGACAAGTCAACTCGCACCTCTGCACCACCATCAGGGTCGTCCGGCCGGCCCCCCACAGTTACAGACACGGCAGTCTCCCCCAGCTGCCGCACCGCGTCCATGGCCTCCTCCATGCCGCCCATCAGCGGCACACCCCAGCTGATCCCACCATCACCACCACCTCGCGGCCGGTACCCAGCAGCAGCAGCAGCAGCGGCAGCAGAAGGACGTTGCATCGGCTGCTGCTGGAAGAACACCATTCCCGTGGCCCCACCGCCGCCAACGCCTCGGTCAGTTTCTGCTGGCGCCTTCTCCTCGGCTATGAGTGACGTCCACATGACGACTGAGTCGAGGGCGACCTCTAGAGTGGCCACGGCGAGGGGCAGCAGGCTGCCCGTCGAGTGCTGGGGCTGGGGAGCGTCTGAGGGGGAGGCGGGGAAGGACGAGGACGAAGCAGCAGCAGCAGGGGGCTCGGCAACGAACGACGGCAGCCGCCTCTGGGTAAGCCAACAGAAAAGGGCAACACGCGTGCCGCAACGAGCCTTCTTCTCATTTGTGTGTTGGGTGGGTTGGATGCATGTCCGCTGACTGACCTGTGTGGTGTGTTCCCTCAGTTGTGCACAGAAGGTCCCGAGGCAGCTCGCCGCCACCTGCTGCAAAATCGACAGGCGTGTCTTGGCATGACGCTTCAACTGATGGACGAAAGACAGGCAGAGCACAACACACACACACAAAATACACATACACGTATCTATCAGTGAGTGTCAAGGAGACCCTTCTGCGTGTCTGGCTGACCCTGTTCATTTCGACCTCCCTGATGTCGCCGTCCCTGGCAGCGTCATCTCTGTTCTGCGGCGTGGGGATGTTGATGTAGTCGCCGGCAGCCGTCGGCTCCCGCGGTGAGCCGATCTCCTCATAGCCCTCCATGCGGAGCCGGCGCTGCCGAAAAGCGATGGCGTCGCCCACACACATGCTGTCACTGTCGCTACCTGATACACAAATCGATCGAGACACATTGTGTGTGCGCAGACAGACACAGTGTTCGTTCCTCTTTCATTCATTCTGCAGCCTACGTAAGCAGGTGAGGGCCCGCAGGGTCAGCTTCACGCGGGTCTCCTCATGGGCCAGCATCCCATCGCCTCCCTCTCCCCGGCTCTCCCTTACCGCCACATTACACAGCGATTTCAGCAGGTCCAGCATGCTCTCGGTCACGGCGTCATTCAGCTCACGCACCCCAGCCGTCCGCATGTCGGCCGCCTGCTGCTGCTGCTGGTCGAAGAAGGCGGGCGGGGGGTTGGCCGGGGTTTCGGCGCCACCACGAGGCACGTGTCGCGGCGCCAGGAGGCGTCGACACGTGGGCGTTGCCGAGAGCGCCTGCCACAGCTGAATTAGCAGGTCGGTGGACCGGCACAGCTCCTCGATGGCCCGCTTGTGTGACGGCGGTGACGCTTTCCCTGCTTGTGACTCCCTGTCCATGTCGTCAAGGGCCGTGTGCATGTCGCCCCACGCGCCAAGGGGCGGCTGTGCGGCCCCCTGCTGCTGGGTGGCCGTGCGGAATCGGCCGTCTAGGAAGGGCAGTGTGGCCAGCAGCTGTGGGTGCTGCAGCAGCACCCCGCTGTGACCCAGGAACCAGTCCAGCAGCCGGTCCGCCAGTCTCGGCTGCGCGCCGAGCTGATTGAGCAGGGAGAGGAGTGTGAGCAGCAGGGGCGCCAGTAGGGAGGGCGACACCAGCTGCTGCAGGTTGTCAAGGCCTCGGATGAATGGCGTGGGGAAGGCGATGGCAGCAGTGCCGTCGGCGAATGACTGGCCATGGCCGAGGTGTGCGCGCAGGAGCGCGACGAGCGGCTCAATGGCAGCGTCCATGGTGAGGTCGATGGCCGCCGCCTCCAGGAACTGCCGGTGCAGCAGCGACTCGGTCAGCAACCTCTCCACCGACACATACGTCACTGTGGTGGCACGCTGCAAACAAACATGGACACACATGACAGACTTATAAGGCGATCATGGCATGGTGTCCCTTATTGCTGTCTCATTCAGCGAGCCCACCTGCAGGACGATGGACAGCATGTGTGCGGCCCCATGGAAGAAGAGTCGTTTCTCGGTCCTGTCCCACCGCCCACCCAGACCAGCATCGTCCTCATCCAGGCCGGATGCAGCCTCCCACCTCACTGTGTCGGGCTCAAATGCATGCCGCACCACCTGCTCAACCAGCCGCCACAGCGACGGCGTCCGCACCAACACCCCACACAGCGACCCATCCACGGTGGTTCCACCACTGCCAACGCCTTCCTCCTGCTGCTGCTGCTGCTGCTGCAGCTCGGCCACGAGCAGCGTCCGCAGCACGGCGATGGCCTTGAGCTGCACCTGGTGCCGAACGTCCCCCGTCGTGAGCGGCATCACTGACTGCTCCTCCGCGCCACCGCTGCCCAGCTTGCCCAGACCACCTGCCCCCGACTCTCCTAAGGGCTGTCCGAAAGGAGATGACCAGTCTGGTGGCTGGGACGGAACGCTGAGCCCGGCCTGTGTGTGGGGGCTGTCGAGCTGCCCGGCCGCGTCTTTGAGGATCATCTCGACCAGTTCGTGGCGCCTCGCCGCCAAGGCCGCCACCCACATGGCGAGAGTGGTCTGGGGGCCGGCCTGGACGTGCTGGCCTGTGTGGACGGGCAGCAGGGTGACGAGGGCGGTGTAGAGGTGCTGGCAGATGTTGGCCGAGGCCGCCCGGTGGACCAGGGCTTTCAGCAGCGCATCCGTCAGGGTCTGAGAACCAACAGAGAAAGAACCTCATGACGCACTGCACTGTCTGGCCCCTGTCAGTGTATTTCTCTTTTTCTACCTGGAGGAGTGCCCGAGTGATGTACTGGACAGTGAGACCCTCGTTGCCGAGGGCCGTGAGCAGCTGCGCCAGCATGGCCGACACCATCTCGAACTTGAATGCCACCGACCGGGGCTCGCCGTCCGCCATCCCCCCACCACCGCCGCCCCCAGTGACCTCCCCCAGCTGCGGCAGAAGTGTCTCGATGTGGTCCCGCAGCAGCTCTATCCGCTGCTGCGTCGTCAGGTTGCCCTCCCGCCCCTCGTGCCTCGCGTGGCGGAGGAAGTGAAGCCCCGCCGACAGGAACTGCATGAGAGCGTGGCCGCACCGGTACCGCTGCCCCGCCGCGTGGGTGTAGCTGTTGTGCTCGTAGGCGTACTTGAGCATCGGGGAAAAGGGCGACTGCTGCTGCTGCTGCTGAAGAAGAATGCCGTCCATCATGCCACCAGTTGCTGCTGTGGGGGACCCACCGCCCCCACCACCACCCCCGGCCCCCCCACCGCCGTCTGTTGACACCGTCTTGCACCATCGGAGCACTGCACCAGGGTCCAGGAGGGTCATGTTGTGGGTGCGCGGCTTCCCCCCGGCCGTCTGCGAGAGCTGCAGGGCAGCTGACTGCATGAAGCTCCCCCATGTGTCGCCAGAGGGCCGCCCGTAGTCGGTCCACATCACCGGGGGCGGGGGGGCCGGCCCTGGAGGCACCAGGTCATCGAACGCATTGCAGAGGTCCACGATGGCCGAAGTGAGGTACTTGCCGCGGCCGTCTGCCTGTGCGTAGCCGATCTCGCCGCCTCCCAGGGCCACCGCCACCGCGGTCTTTGTCAAGAGGTAGACGAGCAACTCCTCAATGTGCGGTGTCCTCTCGCGCTTCTGCGCCACAATGAGCCGCTGTCGCGTGTTGAGCTGGACGTCTGGTGGGGCGTTGAGGGCCTCGGTTGAGAGGTGCATCTCCAAGGCCAGTATCTGGGCCATGCCGGCCAGCTGGGCCAGGAGGATGGGCCGCAGGGGCCAGAGGACGCCCGCCCACTGCAGCGACAGCAGGAGGTCGAACTGGGACCACTGCGACTGCCACTGGAACCACACCATCCGCAGGGCCACGTCGGCGCACTCAGGGATGGACAGCAGCCGCACCACCACCTCCACCGCCAGGGCGTACACCCGCTGCTGGCTCTCGGCGACCGACAGCAGGTCGTCGGTGCTGATGGGCTCTGCGTCGGTGATGAGCGGTGGCGGGGGCGGGGGGACCTGCAGGATCTTCATGATGGCGTCCAGGCAGTTGCGGTCTAGGAAGGCCTGCGACAGCTCGAACCGCTTCTCCAGGGGGTTCACGCCCGCACTGTCGGACCGCCACTCGTCCACCTCCAGCCCCAGCACCCGGAAGGCCAGCCCCGCCCCAGCCACGCCACCTCTAATCGCCTTGTGCAGGTAGTCGGGCCCTATGCCGTCGAGCAAAAAGTGCAGCACCAGCTCGCGGATCGACGTGCGTGTGAGGCACGCAGGGGTGTCGCACTTGAGTGGCGTGGACCTGATGACCTCTGATGGGTCGTTCGGGGGCAGGGTCCAGAATGAGGGGAGGGGCAGGGTCGTGAGGTACCCGATGGACACGTACCGATGATCACGGCTGGAGAGGGACACCGCAGACGACCCCCTGGTGGCGGACTCGTGCAGCGCCCAGGTGGCGAGGTCGACGGCCTCGACGATGGCGTCCTCATCCTCGTTCCACTTGGCCTCGAGGGCGGCATGGAAGGGCAGCGACGTGAAGCTGCTCGTCGCAGACACATGGGGGTCGAACCGCTCGCCCTCCTCTATTGAGGCCACCTCAATGGCGAAGGTCTCCCTCATGCCCATGTCCCACTCGTGCGGCTGGCTGCCCTGCGGCAGACGGCTGGGTCGGCCGCCATAGGGGATCCCCGCCGCCGCGGCAGCGGCGCTCATGGGCTCGAACATGCTCTGGCCGATGGAGGGGTCGAGGAGACACTCCGTGGGCGGTAGGGCGCCGTAGTCCAGCCCCCGGTCGCTAGATGCGTCGGTGAGAATGGCCTGGAGGGTGGGGGTGAGCTTGGTGAGTAGCGAGGGCAGCTGCAGCAGGACCGTCGTGACGCCCTCGGTGTCGCGGAGGTGCATCTGGTGCAGCAGGTAGACCACCGACTTGCCCACGTTGGGCCGCACCATCCCCCGGCCGTCGTACAGCACATACTCCAACAGATAGGCCGCAAAGGGCGGGGGCGGGTTGAGCTGCTCCTGCAACCGCATCCCCGCATTCGGCTCTCCCCGCTGACTTGCCGCCATCTGGCCCCTCACGGCACGCGTGAAGACCGCCTCCCGCTCCAGCACTCCGTGGATGGGCCGCAGGCTCGTGGGGTCGCCGACCATGAGGTCCAGCTGGCTCTCGTTGACACCCAGACCGATGGGGATGGGCGGCAGCGGGCCCGCCGCTGCTCCAGGGTCGCCCTCTGCGGGGGCCGCGGCCACGTTGTATTTGTGGTGTGAAAAGAAGCGCTGGTAGAAGGCCAGGAAGAGTGTGTCCCGCTGGAAGGCCAGCCGCAGTATGTCCAGGCCGACAGCCACCGTCTGCTCCATGAACACCTGGTATGGCGCCGGCCTGCCCTCCCTCTCGGCCAACGCCAGGTACCCCGCCCCGTGCAGACACGTCAGTGAGAGGATCTGCCGGCACACCTCGCCGTCAGGTGTCAGCAGGGACCGCCACAGGTATATGACGGCCGCGTCGGCCTTCTGCGTGCTGCCGTCGACGAACGGCTCGCGAGTGATGGCGTTGAGCTGCTCGCTGTCCACCGGCGGCAGCGGGCCCCGCAGCACAAGTCGGAGGTACCTCATGCAGAGGGCGGCCAGGCTCCAGTACCTCACCGGCCGCTGGATGAGGGCGGGGCTGCTGAGCAAGCGGAGCAGGAATCGGTCGACGATGGTCCTGGTCAGCTGGAAGAGCTCCAATGAGTACCTCCGTCGGTAGCCGACGAGCATCAGCAGCGTGACCACAGCCGACATGACGGCCACGGCCAGGTGCCCGTTGTCCTCCTGCCGCTCGGCGGCCTCGGCCGCCTCCTGCACCAGTGCTGGCCAGTGGTTGATCAGGTGGTCGAACACCGAATACGCATTGACGGGGTTGGCCGCCACCGCGGGCAGCGCTTCGACACACACCGCCTTGAGATGCGCCAGGTGTCCGCCGTTGCCCCCGCCGCCGTCCGACGTCAGCCACAGGACACTGAGGATGGGCTCCCACGCGTCTTTGAAGCCGAAGGCCTGCATGGGGGCGGGCTTGGTGAGCACAGGGGGCGGCGGGGGGAGGGATATGAGCAGCCGTGTGCTCCACGCAGCGCCAATGAGTCGGAAGGTCGACAGCAGGGCCAGACGGGTGCCGAAAGGCAGGTCGCGGGGGTGGGGTGGGGCCGCCATCTGGTCCTGTTGATGCATCAATGGCATCATGGGATCGACGTAATGGCCATGGTGGTGACCAGTGGCGATGGCCTGCTGCTGCTGCTGGCCACATAGCTGCCGCCAGAGGTACTCGAGGATGAAGTCCAGGCGGAACCACAGCTGCTGCGCACTCAGTTTCTGCCCTGTTTGCTTTGCCGCGGCCTGGGGCCCTCTGCCGATGACCGTCGCCGCCAGATCCAGAATCTCCCCATGAAGCATAGGCAGACCGGGGGCTGTCTGCTGGTGCTGGTGCTGGTGGTGTTGCGCAGCGGCCCACCCATATTGGTCGTACAGTGGGGGCATATGGGGGTGGGGGTATTGCCTATGTCTGGTCGTCTCGTGTGGGTGTGGTGAGTGGGCCGGGGCGGCAGCAGCGGGGTCGGTGTGCGCCTCGGGCGGCATGTGGAAGGAGTCGATGGCGGCCAGCAGGACCTCGGCGAAAGCGGCGCACGCAGTGGGGTGAAGGCGGCATATCTTGTTGACGGTCTGCAGGAGGGAGATCTGCATGCTGTCGGGGGGCATCTGGCGGCTTCGCACCGCCGTGGTCTCGATGCGCTTGATGTCCGACCACTTGTACAGATGCAGCAGAATGGTCCTGGCACACAAGCAAACACATAGCGGGGGGGATCTTGTCGCTCTGTGTGTGTGTGTGTGTGTGTGCCCACTTGAAGAGCTCGCTGAATGTCAGGAGGGAAAGGTGAGAGCCGAAGTCGGTGCTGGGCACTGAATATGACAACACACACACACACACTCACACAGACGTATACCAGAGGCTAGGGCAGGGCTGTGTTGTGTAGCTAACGTACGTATGAGTTGGTCGCGAATGAAGTCGATAATCTGCCACGTAACCACACCACGGTGGAATCGGGCACGTTCTGCACCGCAAGAACAGAACAACACACCCCATGGTCATTCCACTGATACGTACGCCTCTGTGTGTGTGTGTGTCCCTGACCTTCCAGGTAGACCCCCACAACGACGAAGCTAACAAGGCGGCCGAGAGGGGTCTCTTCAGACCACACTAGCGCCTGACACACACCCCATGTGCACACACACACATTGAATCGGGCACTTACCGTTCCGCGTGTGCCCCTGATTCTCTGCATGAATGGTGTGTCCTGGTCCCTCTGCTGCGGCGCCCACGGCGCAGCCGATGGCTCGGGCGGCTGGAAACCGTGGAGAGAAGAATCGGTCTGGCCACACACACACACACACACGGAACCACTGTCGGAATTAGAATCCAAAGGAGCCTTCCTCAACTGACCTGCGGTGACGTCTGTGGTGAGGGCGCTGCAGCAGCAGCAGCAGCCTGGTTGGGGGGAGGGGTCTCATAAACCGGATGAGTGGGCTGGGCCTGACAACAGCAGAGAAGGGCGAAAAGTGTGAAAAGCGTGTTCAGCTAGATGGTTACCCTGTCTCTGTCCCATCGCTTGACATCGGGATGCAGCACAGCCAGCAGCATCACCGCCAGACGAACACTCAGCTACACTCACAGGTCAACCAGACCAGCCACACACAAACGATTTATTCTTCCCATCAAGTCAGTATTCTTCCCCTCCTCCCTCTCACCCACCCCGTTGTGTTGTATCCCGAATGCCTCGTCAAACTCCTGAGCTGTCGGCTCACCAGAAAACACCTGTAATGTAATGACACGCGGCCACACCCACCCGACAGACAGTCACGCCTTCTACGCGTGTCAGGGGTTGTGTGGTGTGGGGTGATGTGTTGTGGTGAATCACGCTGACATCGTCTTCCAGCCTCTCCACAGCCTGCGGCACCAGGCGGATAAGCATATTGACCTCAGCCTCAGTCGCGTGGATGTGGGAGAAGAAACCAAACAAGGCCGACGACAGCAGCCACACGAGCTTCTGCGCAAAGTAGCGGAAGTAGGGGCCGCTCTCAGCGTTGCCAGCACCTGAAAACCCAACACAAACTCATGTATTGATACAGCCATGCCATCCCTATATCGCCGCATGAGTGTCGGGCCCGCCGACCGGTAATGTCAGCGATCAGCGTCGATATGGCCTTGATAGTGTTTTTGACGAACTGGTGGCGAGCCAGGTCGAGGAAGAAGGCCGCAGCCAGCCGCTGAGGGCCGGGGACGACTCTGAGGTCCACTGCAAGCCCCTCTGCCGCCTCTCCTGTGTCCTCCGGCTCAGTCCCCAGCTGACCCCGGCCACTCACCGACAGACTCTGCACCCACACACAAGACAAGAGCCAGACACATCGACTCGCATGTGTGAGGTGGCGTGCGTCTGTCGGCCTGTCTGTCTGTCTGTCTACCCACCACCCACCTCGGCGAGATCTGCAAGGCACATGCCGATGAAGAGCCGCTCCCTGTAGTACATCTGCTCGCAGGCCAGCACCAGGTCGCTGCGGCACTCGGGCACCCTCACGGCCGCCTCGAGAAGGGCACAGCACTCGTGCTGGTGCAGCTGCAGCTTGGTCGACAGCCGGTGGATGACCTGCTGCAGCTGGCTGGCGTCGAAGCTCTGCAGCAGATCTCTGTGGTTGGTCTGGATGTGTGTGGCGAGGGCCTGTGGCGTGATGTTGTCGTCTGGCGGTAGGGACAGCCATGGGTTGCGGCAGTACTCCTTGTGCTCGAGCAGCGATGAGTAGGCGGCCGCCTCCGCCCTCTCGGGCGACTCGAGCGGAGCGCCCTGCAGCAGAGGGCCGAGGACCTCCGAGTGGAGATGCTCAAAGCGGCCACTCGCAAACATGCTCATCAGTCACGCAGCAACGTGGCTCAGCGGGAAGCGTATCAGCTCATGGTTCAGTTCAGTAAGCTGGCCGCTTCAGTAAGCTCATGTGTTTCAGGAAGATCCTCAAGATCTCGTCGTCGACGCGAGCTCGCAAAGTTGACATTCCGTGAAACCGCTCTCTCAAAGTTGGTTTCACGACACTGCTTAAACCCACATTCCCAGCACCCCTTGAAGAATTTTCTGATGGCGACAGCCCAGTTGGCCGCCGGCTTCACGGAGATTCTGGGCGCCGACGAGAAGGAGGAGGAGAAGCCCCACGAGCCGCCAGCTATTTTCATCACGGATGGCCATTACCGGACGTCGTCAGCAGCACAATCCCTGGCGTTTGCGAGAAGGCATGTCAGCGTCCACTCGGAGAATCCTGCTGAGGTCGAGGAGGATCTGGAACCCCCCATGGAGATCGATGTCCTTTCGCCCCCGTCGAGTCGCTCACCGCCGTCTCAGCAGCGGCAAGACGTCCTTGGCAATGGTGACGGCAGAATCAAGGTATGCAGACCATGGAAGAGACGCCGATCAGGACGTATGTGTTATGTTCCCTCTGTGCACGCAGCTGAAGCTCTTGAAGTCGCCTGTGTTGGTTGGGAGGTGGGAGACACAGACAGACAGACAATCAGACAGGCAAACCACTTACATCCCACTCATTGGCCTGTGCTTCCCATAGACTTCCGGAGAGGAGATCTGTGCTCGTGAGGTGCACAATGCCAGCAGGGAAAGAGAAGGAGCGTGGCATTCCGCCCGGTCCAAGGCCCAGGGCCCTGAAGAGCAGCAAGAAGCGCAAGAACGACAGGGAAGACGTCCCTGAGCCTCCTGTCTCACCTCTTCGACGCCAGATCGCCTTCCCTCAATCGCCCTTCGAGCGCATAACTGGCTGTCCGCTGCCCCGTCGCTGTCTCCCAGGAACCACAGCCGTGCCCGACATGTATTCGCGCGGCTTCGAAGGCCGACAAGGGAAGGGGCAGGCGCGGCATGGGGCCGCAAGGCCTGAGATATACGGCAAGCCTCGGATATCGAGGAAAAGGGAGATGCAGGAGGCGATGGCCCAGACAAAGCAGCAAAGAGGGTCGCGCAGCCGGCAGGAGACACGGAAGGTCCAGAAGATCAAGGCAGGTCTGAAGATGAGGCCAATGACCGCTGAGCTGGCTCAACTGGCCGTCTCCTTCAAACTCAGCATGCCTTCTTCCCATGACTCACAGCAATCAGGAATCTGGGCGCCTGAGAAGTCCGTTGCGCTGTCAGCATCATCGCCCGTCCTTGCCTACAAATCTTACTTTGCTGACGCGGTCAACTGGACGACTATCGGCTCTGTGTTCCCTCACTCATACAGAGTAGACTGGCGGGATACACTGGCCCCGACGTCCAAGCCACGGAGGCGGCCCCAGTCAGCGCCCCCTGTGCAGTGCCTCATCAGGCGAACACACAACCTGACTGTCGAATCGACGGCTGCCAAGAGAGACATGGCAAAAGGACGGCCCTGGACGGCCACACCACTCCCTCTTCCCGGTATACCCGAGACCCCTGCTCTGGAGGACATGCCGACGAGGCCAGCGCGATCGGGCAGTTTCGGAAAATTGGCTCCGAGACTGGATACGACTGTGGAAGAGCGGGGCGACCACATGCCCTCGTCGCCCCATCTCGAGCTGAGCAGATCGTCTTTGCCGGAAGCGGAACAGCCAAGCAAGGACTTCACCACCTCGCTAGGCCGTCAGGGCATGTTGGCCTTCAGACGCCTGCTAGCATCCACGCCATCGGAGAAGAAAGCAGCCCGAAGGCGCTCGTCGGCGCCATCATGTGTCGATGCTTCCAGCAGCGCTGTCGCGTCTGCCTCTGCCGTGACCGAGCGGTCACAGGCCGGCTGTCAAGTAGGTGACAGGCCACAGTCTGGCAGTGACAGAGAGAGGAAACGGCCTCGGTCAGCGAAGGGTGGTGAGGTGCTGACGTCTCCTACCAACAGCCTTCCCAGCCGGCCGCCGTCTCGAAGACAATCGGCACCGTCAGATCCCACACGACCAGCCGCACCACCAAGACGTCCGAAGGCGATCGTCGAGCCGACGTTGGAGACGAAGGAGAGGGGTCTTGACTTGGTGCGGGTGGCTATCGAGTATGAGAGTCCTACGTATGTCTCGTCGGGCGGCTATCGTGTCTCTGCTCCGAACGTGAACACGTTCTATCCCTTGCCGTGCCGCCGCTCGAGGCCCTGGCCACCTGTCGGGACTATCAGGGGCAACGAGGAATGGCTGACGAGCACCTTGATGCCCAACGTCAGAGCGCCTGAGATGGTGTCCCCACAGCAGTTGAAGCGGTCCTATTCCGCTGTTTTGATGCATGCAAAGAGGACTGCTGGGGAAACTGAACCACATGCCGCTGCTGTCCATGGAGAGCAACCCACTCGTCCCGCGTTGCAGATCCCCGTCACGCAGAGCGTTTGCGCTCCAGCAGAAGACGCGCTGAGTGATCGGGTCCTTCATGTCCATCGGCCAGTTGGGGAAGACGGTGCTTTGGCCTTCTCCCATGCAGAGAGCCTCGATGTTGGCTCTCGACCTCTCACGCCTTTCGGTATCTCGACGGCCGCGAAAGGGCCTGCCACCATGACAAGCAAGAAACCGCACACCGTCTGCAGTGCTGTTAAGACCGCCCCAGCTGCTGCTGGACCCAAGCCCCTGTACCGTCGCCCAGCAGCCGGGCCCTCTTCGCCCACCGGTAGATTCTCCACAAGCGGCAGCCTCCTCCGGCTGGCGGAGAGCGGTGTGGACATGTCTCGGAGAGCATCTGACTCACAGCCGACGGTCTTGGACAAGCTGCAGCCGATCGCACACACGATTGTGGAGAGGCATATACCGCAGCCAAGAGTGGAAGCGGCCATGAGTAGTGATTTGCCGACGTGGTCCGTGCATACAAGGCGAGCCACGCTGCAGGTGGTTAGCCGCCAGTATCCTCACGGTGCGCGCAAACAAACACCAAAAGAGACGTTCATTGATCATGGGATCATACTTCCTTGTGTCTCTGACCTGTCTGGCCGCATCCGCAGGTGTGAATGTATTGCCGACCTCGTTTTTCTATTCGAATTTCCGGCGGGCAAACAAGCGAGGAGACAAGCGACTGACCAGCTGACCTGCATTGTACTTTTGTGTCTGTACAGACGTGTGCGTACATGTGTGTATGCATCCATGTACGCGTGCAGACTGTTGCATTCACCGACTGAGATTCACCGTCAGACTTCATCATCATGTTTTCGGCCGTCTTTGTCGCAGTTGTGTTGCTCCTGAATTTCGGTGATGAGCAGGAGTCCATTGACCTGAAATTGCAACCGTCCCGCAAGTGGGCCCCGACCAAAAGCGACATGTCGCTGCTCGAGAGAGACATCACCGGCGAGCTCGACAGGCAAATCGGCAATCTCGTGGACGTGCAGGAGGCTCGACAGGCACTCAGAGCACAGTCGGCGGAGGCGTGGGCAACGCCATCCTACGCCTCCATGATGATGCAGCAGCAGCCTGGCTACATGGCCGGCACTACACTCTATCAGGCTGCAGTCGAGCAGTATCCAGGCAAGCAGAAGATTTTGTCTGTCTGTCTCACTGCCTGCCTCCCTGTCTGTCTGTCTCTCTGTCTCTCTGCGTCTCTGTCAGTCGTCTATCGTTTGCCGCGTGCAGGCAAGAGGAGTAAGGGCCCATTCGGCTTCATCAACCCAATCACAAACAAGCCTGACGTATGCATGAGCTCAGAAGAGACACAAACCACGAAGGGCAGACAGACAGACAGACAGGCACAAGTGCATTGCACACAGAGCGAGAGGCTGCATTTTTAGTTGTCAGATGGGTTTCGGCTCACTGAGCTTCCGCCAACTGCAGCCAGCGCAGCGAAACGACGCCCGATTCATGCAGATACGACAAGTAAGTGACACACACTCGTTGACACAACCAAACGCATCTTTTGTGTCTGTGAGTCAGGCGGCTGGTGTGTTGGGGCGTCTGCTCTCTGCCGCTGCCGCAGCCTCAAACAACAAGAAGACCAAGGAGAGGGAGACAAAAATGACAACAGGTGAACGGCCACATGATAACGAATGGACGCGTTCGTCCACGGTATGTGTCTCGGTGTGCGACAGCAACTGACGCAGCGGCTGGGACAGCGATGGATGCACTCCAGGACGGGCCTGTCGACCCAACAAAGCTCGACAAGATGCTCTTCGGCCGCAATCACCAATTGTGAATGAACGATGGACAATTTGACAATCATCGATGAAACATAATTGCCTGATACCAATGAGCAAATAATGTCTCATGAATCCATTCACAAGGAGGGTGGCATAACAACCCAGAGAGGACAGCACAATATGACCACACACATTCCCCATTCGTCACATGCATTCCCATCGTCGATCTCACACGCATGCAGAAAGCTCATGAGGTGAATGAGGATTTTTGGGGATGTATGCGTGTGAGATGGATGGGAAATGCGGTGGTGGCGCCCCATTTCCTTTCGTCCCTGTAACGAGGTGAAAAGAAAGGGCCATCTACGCCCCCTAACCCTCTCACGCACGTGAAACGACCTTTTGCACACGGAAGAACCACAGCTGCCTTCATTGGTCAAACAATACAACACAACACATAACGCACCCATTGTTCGTCCATCCATCCATCCATCCATGTACACGCGCATCATCTGATCAGCGGCCAGTCCTCCCCCTGTGTCAGCCGCCGCAGTCCATCATTGGACAGGCCACATGTGTTGCTCCCTCGCCGAGGTATCTGCCTGGCCCGCTCCACTCTCGTCACTTTGTAGCCAGCATCCCGCAGCAAATCTAACACGCTATCCGACTCGGCCAGGAAGTGACCCTGACAGGCAGAAGAAAGGAAAGCACACGTGTCTGTGACTCTGTGACTTGTGTGCGCCTGTTTTCTGACATACCACGCCGAAGGCAAAGACGAAGAGGGGACGGCAGGGTGAGTCGGCTTTGGTGGGGTCGTCGCTCCTGGCGTGTTGCAAGATGTGCCGCATCCGCCTTATCCAAAGCTGGTTCCTCTCCGCAAGCAATTTCTTCTTGAACAGGGTACCCACTTCTCCCTGGCTGCCCTCCAGCGCCTCCAACTCGGCGACGAGACCCTCATCGAAATAGTCTGTGTAAACTGATTCTCCGCTGGATGGCAGCCGCCGCACCAAATCGATCTCTGTCACGTCCATGCCTTCGTCCGACACCAGCTTGCCGAGGAGCTGCTCGTCGCCGCTCTTCCACGCATGGACCAGGGGCGAGTTTGGCGAGGCCATCATGGGCGGCGGCTTGTCCTCCCAGTGCTTCGTATAGACTTCGAGCATCGTCAGTGTCGCGTTCAGAAAGTGCATCTGCTCGGCAAAGGAGATGTCTGTGTCGTTGAACACCAGATCCATGACCTCCGACACCGTCTCAATCCCTCCCACACCCACACCCTCAGACTGTCTGCCGAGCGACGCCACGTACCCATCGACCGTAAGACCCCCCGAGGCCATGAGCTCTTCCGAAAAGTCTTCAAATTCCAGCAGCAATGACAGAGATGCGGTGGCAAAAAGGGGAGGCATCATCTCAACGGTCATCGCCCAATGCACCGGCAGCGCCATCATCGAGAAGGGCGAGCTGAAACGCTGGAGATAGCCATAGAAGGCGTTGAGCTTCTCCTGCACGTCGGGGTACTCCTTCAAGTGGTGCTTGAGCGTGTTGTTGAGCGGCACCGACGGCAGCTCCTTGTTTGTCACGTTGACCTCCAGTAGAAAGGCATCAGGGTGAGCCCTCTGGACTAATGTGGACACGAGAGAAAGGGACGGGCCCTCCAGCAGCCGATAAGGGAGATGGATAGTGCCCACCAGGTAAGCAGCAACCTCACCCCGTTGAGTGTCTTCCACCTGCACTCATCCATCCATCCCACAGGCAGCAGCATCCATGTAGTGTCATCGAGCGTCTGCAACCCACCCAACTCACCTTCCATATGAATGGCTTTGCATCGCCCTGCAAGCGGCGCTGACCTGAGGGCCTTCTCAGCAAGCCGTCAGCAGTTGCGAGGACAGAGCAGAGCGAGCAGAGGACGATGGCCACTATGCAGCGCCGCACAGTCTGCGTCACGAATCCCGTCACCATCTTGAGCAAAGATCTTCTAAGGAAACCAGGTAGAGCCAACACATGACCATGTGAGGGGATGAGTGGATCAGTCTGAGTCAAATGCGCCATGCCTGGACAGATTCGAAGACACGTTCAGTGCTGTGTGAGGCCGCGGGATGAGTAGATCGCGAGCTCACACGCGAGCTCGCACGAGAAACACGCGGATCGCAAGGCAGTGCCACGTGGACGACAATCGTCGATGCCGGTGAGTGAGTCAGTAAACACGTTCTCACGAGAAACAGACTCGAGAATGGCCAGGAAGTGATTGAATGACTGGGTAGATCAGAGTGTTTGATGATAAATGTGTTTTGTGCACGCAGCTGTGTGCTTTGGCCAGTGTCATTCACACACACAGACGTAAAGAGACAGACAGTGAGTCTCTGATTTGTCCCTCACTCTTAACTAATGTACACAAGCAGTCCGCACAACATGGGCAGAGCCGTCTGTCTTGCAGCTGGTGTGTTTATCTACTCCCCGCCCGAGTTCGAGTCGCTGGAAGATGATGACGAAAAGTCATCCTGGCTGAAGCCATAGTGCTGCCACACCGCCCGACGCACACACGCCGGTAACTGACGGGCGGCGCGGACGGCCTCATCTGTTCACGATACGCACACAGACAGACAGGCTCACGTGTTTGTGTGCTGCTTGGATGTGACCTGGGTGTGTCTCCACTGCCTGGCGGCACCATTTACAGGTTGCTCGGATCGCCTCACCCTGGTCCATCCGCCACATGCACAACAGAACAGAATCATGACAGCTACTCCATCGATGCAGCCGCTCGGCGTACCACTGGTGTGAGCGTAAAGCCCGTGTCAAGCGCCTTCATGGCTGCCGTCACCTTGGACACATCGAGGGGCTGCAACCGCTCGACAGACGGCAGCAGACAGGTGTAGCCGGTGTCATTCTCATTGTCGATGACTCGGAATCGGGGCGATGTGTCTTTGTCCGTGCAGCCGGCCTGGAACCGAACAATGAAGACACACACAGCTTGATGCATCATATGTGTGGGCGGGCGGCATTTCGCCTGCTCACCACTTGCGTGAGGAATTCTCTGATGTCCATTGCCTCTTCGCAGGCCTAATGAATGGGACACGAACACATACAGAAAGGCACACAGCCGGCCATGTGTCAGTGCATCAATACGACTGACCACATTGTACGTCTCTAAGGCCGCTTGGCCCGATGGCGGCTGCATCAATCGAGGCCGCTTCGCTGCGGGCTGGGAGGGCTCATGCGAGGGCCGGATTGCATCATTGATGAGCGCCACGATCACGCGGACCACATCATGGCTGCAACAGAGAGCGGCATGAGCACAATGAGTACGTCTGAACATTGTGTGGCACACACCTGTATGTAATGGACAGCCTCTGCTGCTTGTAGTGCTCGGGCTGATACATAGATGCCACACATCGATGAGTGTAGCCACAGGGGGACCGGTCGGTCAGACGTTCTCTATCCCTCCTTGCCTCTCGTGCACAGACAGCATCACCAGACCAGGTCTATCGGCTCAGTGTGGCTGCACCGCACCCAGAACCAATAGGCCCAGAAGCGATATGTGTTGTCATATGGACCTGCACACAGCAGACGGCAACATACACACGTGCATTGTGCGCGTGTATATGTGTACGTTGTCTTGAAACTTGCATACCGATGACGTCAGAGAGTCTCAGTGCAACTATTCGTGGCGGCGAATGTGGGCTCCCGTCTGCTCGCCCGCCACGCCCATCGCACAGCCATCTCGACAGCCACTCCTCGCACGCCAGTTTCCTCTGATGAACACACGGAAAATCTCTGCGTGGACGCGTGGATCGCTGGGTTTGTATATTGGTTGCCTCACATGTCCATATCTGTCCTTTCTGTTTAGTCGGGCCGCCTCCACCTCATCGACTGGCCGGACAGCATCATCCTCACACACATGAGACCGACCAGACCACCTGCACAGCCACATCCATGCCTTGGCGCATTACAACCGACGCAAACGCATGTGGTGAGAGGTGGGGAGGTGTGTCTTGACTGACCGCTGTGTATCACACACCTCATACACAGAGTCGCTGGAGATGAACACATACAGCTGGAAGGATCCCTCCAGCGCCCGCAGGGAACAGTCGATGTCAAGCGGACTGAAAGCGGAGAAGTCTACTACTGAATGACACCAGCCAGCAACAGCAGCAACACGTCTACGGCTGTGCATGTGTGTAGTGTTGATATGAACCCACCGGCAGTCCACTTCCATTTTGCTCCGTTTGTCTGTCGCTTCTTTGCAGTGAGGTCGATGAGGCTCTGACGGAACTCATCCCGCCTGCAGCGGTCGGCCTTTACACGCGGCACACAGCCTCCAAAGGGATCTGCACACAACACACGAACAGACCGTCAAGCGTCAATTCCTCATTCCTTTCATCTGATTCATCCATGCCGCCCGCACCGTCAGTGCCGAAGTACTTATTGCCTCTGTTGACCATCACAATGTCATGCGCGTCATCCCTCTGCACCAAACACTCTGCACACAAACAACACAGAAGGAATCAATCAAACAGGCGGATCTTGGCTGTTTGAGTCACATCACCACCTAGGAGGCCTCTTCCGACGAAGCTCGTGCCGCCGAGGACCAGCACCGACGCCATCGAATCACACACCGGACTCCCGCCGGATGGAGCTCGCATTTCACGAGCCGATGGCGTTGCTATATATGATGGTGCCTGCCCATCATCTGGCTATCGTCGATGTCGTAGACGAATCTTCTGCTTTGCTTCACGACAATTGATTCACAGTGAGTGACAGCGTCTGGGAGGCGATGGCTCATCCTGCACCTTTTGTGTCCACGTGGTGTCCGTGTTGGCTTTGACTGATGCAGATCGATAGCCGCCTGAGCGCTCATGTCCACGGACGCCAACGCCGAGGCGCTTTCCCCCGACAGCCCGACGGCAGACAGCAACAGCCCCGACAATAGAGGAGATGCCAGCCAGCAGGAGCAACCACAGCAGCGGCATGTGTGTTTGAGTGCCAACCCGGTAGAGGAGGGATTTGGTGCAGCTGGACGGTCCGGCGATGAGTCGAACGGGAGCGGCCCTGATGACCGCACAGAGAGTGCGTCGTCTGCCCCGCTACCGGCATCTCCCCACGCAGAGCGCACCGCTACGACTGACAGCAACAAAGCTACCTCTCGGCAGCTCGCGTCCGCACCCCCCATCGCAATCCAGCGTCCGCCGACCCCGACTGAGGCCATCGACATACACCAGAGTCAGCAGCAGCCGAAGCCAGCCGGCCAGCGGGATCAGTCCACGCTCATTCCCATCCCGTCACCAGCAGCCGACACATCAGTTATGGGCAGCGTCCCCATGCAGCAGCAGGGAGGGGGCTCGGCACTGATAAGAGGTGCGGGGCACGGCAGTGGGTCCGGAGAGGAAAACACCACTGTGGACGCCACATCGGTTCGGACAGACATGCACAGACAGACAGACAGACAGACAGACAGACACGATGGAGGTGCATGCCCACATGTGTGCATATGTGTGAGATGTGTGGCTGTGATTGTCGGGACGGCAGCCGTCAGCACTCCACTGCTTTCGACATCTTCCGATGCACCCAGCAGCAGCAGGCCGTCGTCGACCCCACCAGCTCCATGATCGACCCATCGCCAGTCGCCGCAGCAGCTGCATCAGGGGATCAGCAAACAGCGGGTCCCTCTCGCCCGTCCCCTCCCTCCACCCCCTCCCCCATCACACTCGACCAGCAACACACGGCCAACACGCGGAAGGGCCAAACGTCGGCCTCTGATGCTGTTGCCATTATGTCCCTCGCTGCTGATGCTCTGCTGGCTGGTGACATCGGCCCCTTCGTTGAGCAAGTGGAAGAGCTCAATGAGACGCCGCTCTTGCCGGATGATGGCCCAGTTGTCGAGGGACTCGTACGGTATTTGGCCAAGAAGGACAGAGCGCATCGACAGCAGGGTCGGGGAGGCCTCGCCGGCTGTATTGCTGCAATTTTCAATGACAGCAGCAACCCATCACATCAGGCTGCGGCGACGTACTTCCTCAATCGGCTTTGTCAAGCTGGGTATCCGTTTGGCGTGGAGTGGCTGCTGCTGTTTGGTGTCTTGGTGGAGGAAACGGTGAAGAGGCTGACACTATCGGTCCAAGAATTCATGACAGCTGCCTCCGTGTTTCTCAGCGGGAGCATTCCAGGTGATCATGCGGTGAATCGGAAAGGTGGCTGTCATGTCTCCACATATCTGTGTGCCTTTGGTGCATCGCTCAGTGACGGCTGAGGCGCTGGGGGCGTTTCAGCAGCACATGTGCTGCCACATCGACACTCTCGTCGAAACACTGGCCACCAGCAGTCTGGGGATCGTGTGGAGGGCTTACGAGCTGATAGGCATCATCTTCTTACACACCCGCCGCGGCTTCCCCTCTGAGCTAGGTGTGGGACACCTGGATGCCGAGAGAGCTCGTTGGTTCTCAAATTAGTACTGCGTGTGTGGGTGTGTGGATGCAGGTGTGTTGGCGTCCATGTGCCGTAGTGTGTCAGCGAGCCCCGCTGCTCTGGGCAAGATGGCCGCAGTGCGGAAGGACCACGCCGCCTGTGAGTGGCCGGACTGGATGGTCGTGCTCTGTCTAAACGTGCCAGCGGCAATGGCTGGTGAGTAATGGTGCGTGGTCCATGCCACTTATTGATGTCTTGTGTGCGTACGTGGGCGCTCAGAATGTGGCTACTGCGAGCGTGTTGCGCAGGCGGGCTTCCTCTCGGCGGCTATGACCATCCTGCAGAGCAACAGACTGACCAAGGATGGCCGCCACGGACGAGCTGTCGTGACGGCTTCGGTTCATCTGCTCAATCTCATAGTTGCTCGTAACTCGGTCAGTCAGAGTGGATGCGACGCGCGTGTATGAGCACTCGGCACTCCTGTTTTCACTTAACTTCAGTATGCTTCGTGCGAGGGCCTGTCCCACACACGCATCTGCTACCTGTGTGTCAGCAGCCAGCCAAGTGACACACACATCCCTTGAGTCCTTACTCTCTGTCTGTCATTCAGATCTCTTTGCCCGAGTGGCGTTGTCGATGAGTTTGTCGGCGCGGCACACCCCCAGCAGCCGCACCGCCCGCAGGTGTCCGAGGTTATGTGCTCTCTGCTGTCGACGGTTGCGACGAGTGACGCTGCATACGTCGCATCCATCACTTGCGGGGGCCCCATCGGCATGGCAATTGGCGTCCTGGACAGCCTCGCCAGGTGCGTCTGTCCTTCATGTCTTGAGTGCACCGAGTGAATTGTCTTCATATGTGCAGATTCTGTGATCGGCAGCTGATGAGCGGCAAGGCCAAAGACAACCCGATTGTCGAACGTGTTCTGCAGGTCAGTGAGGGCAAAGGATGACCGAATCGGCGGTCACCTGTGTGTGTCTGTTGCTGTGTGTTACGCCCCCCTTCATGTGCAGGTGGACCTCTCTGCCCTGTCCGGGCCCCCCACGGCGGGGTCACAAAACAGCCTCATACAGGAGGTGAATGAAGTGCCAACAACACGCAGGCCCACAGGTATGTGCACCTGTGCACCTATGGCTGCAGATTTTGGATCTCTTAGCCAAGTTTCGCCGCCGCAAGGTCTGAGGGTACCCCACGTAGACCGATCGATCGCTGCTCGCCACTGTGTGTGTGTGTGTGTGTGTGTGTGTGTTCCGTGTAGGAGGCGATCGATCGGTGGGTCTCATCGCAGCACGACCCCCACAGAGAGGCTGCACGACGGCAGAACAAGCAGGTGGGGACAGAGAGAGCGACCATGTGTGACCGACCCCTCAATGTGCTGTGTGTCTGTCAGAATCGGCTGGTGCGGTGTCTGTCGGACAAGAGAGTCCTCCACACCATCTACCAGCTTGTTGGGCCGTCGCATTTCGCTGTCGCACAAGTCGCTATGCTCGCGCTCTCATGTCGAAGTCTGCTAGACGCGTAAACAGTCATTCACACACATACAGACGCACCTTTACTCCATGGCCACTTCATGCTGCCTGGGTTTAGGCTGTGTCCCGTCCGTTCGACTGACCGCATCTCACCGTATGCCAATCGCGAGCTGCTGGCGCCATTTGCATCGATCTCAGTGAGCAAGCAAAATCGGCTGGTGGCGGCATTGGCGAGGTATGTTGGTGGGAAGAGATGATGGACAGCAATTCACTTGTGTTCACGGCTTCATTCTTGCCATCAGGTATTCACCCGACATGATGTTGACATTGTCGATCCACTGGGAGTGCTCACCGACCGCCGATGACATCAGCGACCTCATCGGCTTCCTCCAGAGGGCCGACAGACTCATGACGCTCAGACTGATGTGTAAGCCGACCATAAGAGAACGCGCACGTTGTCGCTGATTGTCAAGGTATGTGTGCCGCTCAGTTATGGATTTGACTCAGGTGCCTGATGACGAGTGCGCCCAACTTGCCGACGCCATCGGCCGCCTGCCCTCACTTGCCACTCTCCACCTGGAAGAGGAAGACCTGAGCTGTGCCTTCGCCGGCCGGTTGAGTGCCGTGCTCAAGGCCCGGCCAGAAGGAGACGGCAAGGGCGGCAGCAGCAGTGAGACTGTCTCCCCACCACCGTCATCGTCACGTGGCGTCACGCGCGCCGCCAGCACATCGTCCGCTGTCGTGCCGGCAGACTCAGCGGAGGACAGCCAGGGGACGACCGAGGCGGGGTAGACGGCCGACACGGGGGACGACAAGGAAGAAAGGCCCCTCACGGCACTCAGGTATAGGCGCAGGACAGGGAATGAGACAACGGAGCATTCACTGAGGCCGTTGGGTGTACAGGAGGATGACAATCTCTTTCTGTCGAGTGTCGTTCAATTCTTGTCTAAACTTGCTCGAGGTGCGTCGAAAAAACGAGGAGATTCCATCTTGCTGATTAGGGCCTGTGTGTGTCGTATCACCTACAGGGCCTCTGTGGTAGGTCTTTCGAGTTTCTGAGTCTGTACAATATCACGTTGACCAAGTCTGAGGGCGAAACTGATCGATACGACCAACTGCAGGTCTGGAAAGCACTGGCCACACTCAGACAGCCTCGATGACACCCTTCTCTGTTGGCATATCCCTTGTCCACAGAGAGTGATGGGGCGACTCTTCGGAACCATTGTGTGCATGGAGTTCCTTCTATCGTTTCGTTCCGCTGGCGAGTTGTCGCTGCCCGTCGTTGAGGAAATAGTCATGTCGGCCGCGACGGCTGGCCTTAAGGCCAACCCAAATCGACGCACTCTCAAGTACGCCACATACACCTGGAATGTGAGTATGTATGTAGCTGACCGTGTCCCTTCAGGTTCCTGGATCTGCCTGCCACCGCAAACAGCGTTGAGCCCTTCCTCCAATTGGCATTGAAGGACCTCACACTATCGTACCTCTCTCTTTCATGTACGTGAAGCCACCAAGCAAATGTCGCGTACATGATGCTGTTTCATATGTGTCGATTCGGCAGCATCTGAGCCGCTGGGCGATCTCATCAGCCGGCATTTCCTGTCGAGTGGCGACTTTGCGTCATTGGTGCATGGGGCCGTCGCCAGGGCCGATGCTGAGCGTGAGAGTGCCCTGCAAGCCGAACGTGGTGTCAAGGAGCGTCAGTGGGCGGCCGATGATGCCCGCCTGCCGCCGGCGGCTGACGCAGCTGAGGAGGACCGACGGAGGGCGGCAGGGGGAAGGAGGGAGGAGGGGCTGCGGGCCAAGGAGGAGGAGGCCAGAAGCAAATCGCCATTCGTGCTGGACCTCAGAGGTACGTGAATGTGCAGACAGAGCCAGGGGGATATCGGTGCATTTATGTTGTGTTGGTCTGCCTGTGACTCCCGTTCAGACGTTCCTCTTGCCGGTGCCAGCAGCGATGCCTATGACGTGCCGGCTATGTTTCAGGTGGTCGAGGACATGAACAAGCAATACAACTTCCGGCGTTCGGTGATCGACACATGTAAGGAGCCGAAGCCACCTTTCCCCTCAACTCCTCTGTGTGTGTCTTCCTCTCTCTCAATGTCTGTCAGCCCTGGATTCCGTCGGTTGGCAGCTGTCGCCTATCCACCGGCGCCTGTGTCGTGCCCTTGTGCAGTCCTATGACCCAATCAGCCCTCTCGTGTGGGCGGAGACAGTCGCCAGCAAGGGGACTTCATTGATGCTGCTGTATTTTGAAAGCCTATCACACAAGAATCCCGGCGCCGACTCAGAACATGGCTTCCAGAACCCCTTCTCTGTGACGGCGGCTGACCTGGCCATTTACCGCGGCTGCGTGAGGGAGCTCGAGGCTCTCAAAGACGACCCTGCCATCAACAACATCACTCAAGAGGATGTCGACAGTGCCAACACCGCCCTCACTGGTAAGTGAGCTGAGAAGGGGGAAATGGCACCATCACACGCATGTGTCATCTCCTTCGTTGTGTTGTGGTTAGAGACCGTCAGGCTGGGCCAGGAGCAGGGGACTGTGCATCTAGCGGTACACGAGATCACACGCTGCGGATCGTCTGTTGCCGACTACTGTGCGCTTATCATTCAGGCTTTGTTTGAGAAGCAGAAGCGGCTGCAGGTGATCGAGAACCTGCTGGCGACGCTGCAGACCAAGCTCAGCGACCTCAAGGGGCAGAGGGACAAGGCCGCTCTGTCCAAGGCCGGCAAGAAGGGCATCGACACGAACAGCCTTGACAGCAGGATCGCCAGCCTCACCGAGCAAATCAACAAGAACACCGCGGCAAGGGCAGAAGTGGTCAGAGAGATCGGTACGAAGTGCAGCATCAGACGCAGACACAAATCTTACATTCTACTCCGTCTTTGGACCAGACATGCTTCAGAGGATGGTTACCGGCGAGCGTCCTGCGGTCGAGGACCAGCCCAAAAGCCGCTGTGACGTCGTGCGCGAGGAGCTGCGTGAGAAGCTTGAGAGAAGGAAGAAGGAGAAGGCCAAGCAGGAGCGGCGCACGAAGCGCCAAGCCGACAAGACAACCGACGAGGCCGTCAGTTCCGTCATGGCGGCCAAGGAGGTGACGGCGCGCAGGAACGAGAAGGACCTTCTCCGGGAAATCGGCGAGCAGGTGTCCGACGAGAGTGAGGACCAGCAGCGGCAGGGCGAAGGTGGGCAGCAGGTGGGCGAGGGCGGCAAGAAGGCCAAGAAGAAAAAACGACCCAAGACCAAAAGACCCCCGGCCGCCTCTGCTATATCGTCTGGCCCTCTCCCATCCGCCGCCGCAGCGCCATCCGTTGCGGCAGACGGCAGCCCATCTGTGCAGGAGGGAGAGGGAGAGGCGGATGACGGCCTCGAGCTCGTGGACAGCGAGCCGTCGAGCAGCCATCTGTATGGCCCAGCTGTCGCGTCCGGTGGTGCTGCGGCCACGAGTGCTGCCCAGGAGTCACTGCAGCATCTGTCGATGGCTCCCTCCATGCACCCGCTGCCCGACGTCGGGTATTACTCTGACGACCTGCTGTCGCTTGATGCTGTGAGTGAGGATGGTGGCGGTGGTGATGGCCTGGCTGGCCAGGGTGCTGGGGCGACGGGAGGCGCGGCGGGGCATCGTGACAATGGGCGTGTGGGTGGTGGAGAGGAGACCGAGGCGATGCGGGCCAGGTGAGGCGATTCATGGGGTCTGGTTACACAGTGACGGTATGTCTGGTCTTGTCAGGGTTGCTGAGCTCGAGGCTGAGTTGATGCGCAGAGACCGGCAAAGCGAGGCGGCGAGGTGAGACAAGAAGAACGAAGTGGGGAGGGACTCACCACCGTGGTTGTGGTGTCGGACTATAGGCGTGAGTCGATGGAGAGGGAGGCCGCGTTTCAGCAACAGCTTCAGGCTGCCCAGCAGGAGACTCATGCGGCTCGTCAGGAGATCGAGCGGTACACATGCATCGGTGCATCCATCCAACTGACTGTTCCCTCCTTTGTTGCTGTCTGCAGGTTGCGTGAGGCTCAGTTGGCCGGCGAGCAGACCGTCGCTGACACTCTGGCGGCCAACGAGCGGCTCCGGGCCGATATGCGGCAAGCCAATGCGGATCGACAGCAGCTCAGCCGACAGCACCAGCGGCTCACCAGGTATCTACACACACAGGGCCTACGCAGCGCCTCACCGTCTGTGTGTCCGTGTGTTCAGTGACATCGATCGCGAGAGGTCTCTTCGTGAGCAGCAGGCGGCCGAGATGGGGCAGCTGCAACATCACCTCGACACACACAAGAGGTCAGCCAAACAGCACTGACGCCCACAACAAAATGAACGGGACTCACCCCGTGTGTGACGTTTGTCTATCATTACGTATGTGTCAGGGCTGCTGCTGAGAGGGAGGCGTCGCTCACTCAGCAGAACACATCCCAGGCACAGGAGATCGCCAGGTAATTAACCGACAGGCCGCCAACGTACCTCGTCACGCATCTCTCTCCCTTTGTGTCTGTCGCTCAATCAGTCTCACCGAGGGCAACCGGGCGCTGCAGGCCGACATTGATGAGCTACGCAGCAACCAGATCGACAGGTCAGTACCCAATCACACAGAGGCGGGCAACACCAGTGCATGCCCTTTGATGTGATGTCTGTCATTCAGGTTGACCGAGAGATCTGGCCAACTGACCACTGCTGATGAGTTCAGCGGCTTTGCTATGCAGCTGGCGGACCGCCAGACGGCCCTCACCACCACAGAGCTGCCCCAGCTGCATTCACTCGAGCGGCGGGCTCAGCAGGCCGCCCAGCAGAAGATGCAGGCCGAGTTGCGCCAGCAGATGCGGCAGGAGATGCAGCAGAGCAACCAGAGGACACGAGAGGAGGCCACCGACTGCCAAGTCTGCCAGGAGAGGGAGCGGTCGGTGGTGCTGCGGCCGTGCAACCACTTCTGCATCTGCCTGCAATGCGCACAGACCATGCAGCCCCGCCAGTGCCCCCTGTGTCGACAGGCCTTCACCGGCTGGAGCCCCGCCATATTCTCGTGACAACAGATCGACCCACTGTGGGTGCTGGTGGTGGGGTGGGTGCTGGTGGTGGGGCTGTGGTGCGGTCGAATGCGTGTGTCGACGGCCGGCATGCTATCATGGCAGACAGACAGCGGGGGGAGGGGGCCCAGTGGTTGATTTAAGACTTTTGTTGCTCTGTGTCCGTGTCCCCCAGAGGCAGCCTTTATGGCTTTTTGACCCCTCATTGCATTGTGTACGTTTCCTTCTTTATGTTGACTAGCTGCCTCGCTGTCTGAGTGCGTGTGCCACCGACCGACGCTATCATGGCAGAGTTGTGTTGTGATGTGTGTGTGTTCATGGAGGAGAGCTTTCATGGCCTTCTTTAACCACACCTCAGTCACCGTCTTGTTTTGCATTCCATTGCATGGGTCTCGCTCCTTGCTTTATGTGTATATCCATCGCTGCCTCGCTGCCTAGGTCAAAGGAGGGATATGTCGGGTGCTGATGTGTACATACATACATACCTGTATAGATACTCAGTCATCCATTCATCCACCCGACTCCTTGGGGGTTGCCTGGCTTCGGTGCCTGGTGCGTCTGAATGCATGTGAGCAGAGACCTCTACAGTTACCAACCCAGCCACGCACCAATCCATCAGAGTGTCTTGACAGTCATATCAACACGTCCCAGACAGTAGTTCTCCATCACGGCAGCAGCACACGGCACCAACACAGAGATGGCAAAGGCGGCCAGCATGGCGAGCGGCCGGTCAGAGATCAATACCGCCAGAGGGAGGGGCAGGTACGCTGACGACCGCGCCCCGAACATGCATACCACCACACCTACCGGCACACACACAACATACGAACAGAATGTGTTTGTGAATGGTTTCTGTGTTGACATATGGGAATGCACCTGAGAGGGCGGCCGCGAGCCCAGCGGCTGTGTTGCAGATGGTCGATCGCTCCATGAAGGGGTAGGCGCCCTCAATGAAGTCACCGAACAGGAAGTTGATAAACAGACCACGCCGAGACAAATGCACATCTGACATACACACACGCGGACACAGACACAGACACACGCATCACGCACACACATAGATCTAAGTGTGTCCGGGGTGGCTGTGCGGCTGACCTTCCTTTTGCCTCGGGAAGACGATGTGTGCGAGGCAGAGGCCAAGCGACACGCCCACAAGGACGCACTCGTCTATCGCACCAAGTGTGGCAGGGTCCCCCCGCTCCATCTCGACAATGATCAGCGGCAGAATGACGATGTGGTACATGCCCCTGCCCGACCCCCACCACACAAACCACCCCAGGGCAGCGCCCTTGATGCACCGAAGTAGCATCGACGAGAGGGGCCACGAGTGGAGGATGAAGCGGACAGATGACGCCAGTTGGCTGCAGATGGGAGAGAGGGCCAGCTCCACCAGACCACCTGCACACACAGACGGAGAGGGGAATGATATGAGCCAGGGGTTTTAGTGTCTTTGTATGATGTCACCTACCCGTGACAATGCCCGTCCCCCCTGCCGTGGTAATGCTTGCAGCAGTGGCAGGCACACCTGACGATACATACCAAAACATACACACACACACACACACACGGTCTGCTCATGTGCCATACCGTATCGACATGCGCAAGCGAGCACCGTTGGTGCGGCCATCCCCCCCAGCAAGCCCGCGATGAGCCCAGCGATGACGCCTCCCTGCCCGACGATGCAGCTGCCCGCCAACGCACCCACCAATACACTCGTCTCACCTGTGTGGGTGGACAGAAGCATCCATCAGTCTATCGCCAAACTGTGTCCATGGCTGGAGCATCCTACCAAGCTCAGACGTCTGTTGCGCTGCCACCGTGGCCACCACAGTCGGCAAACCACGGGAACACAACACCTGGACAGACACACACGCACACGCGTGTGCGAAGGCGTGTGTGGTGGGTGTGTTTCTTGTTTGTTGCAGACACACGCACAGGTAAGGTACCTGCATCCACATTGACGCAGTGGATTGACCGCTGCTATCGTACACGCGGGACAAAGCCCACTTGACCACCATCACACACACAAACACGGGCAGACAACCTGACACAGACAGACAAACAAAGAAAGGCACATGCAAATAAGGACATCAAGAGATGCCTAGCTTAGACCAAACCCCATCTGCTGACTGACCTCCAAGCACAGAGTGCATGGTGTGCAGCAGGTGCCGTATACCCAACACTGTCTGGCCACTGGTAGGCCAGTAGGGCACACGCAACTCACCAGCAACCGACGCTGCAAAACTACAGGCACACGCACAATGGTCAATGCCACGTTGTCGTGGGTATGTATGTGTGTGTGTACGAGATGGCCTTCGAAGCAGGTGTGGTGGCCACCGATCCCCCAGAGCTGCCCACCACCCGCGCCCCCATGCTGATGGCACGGCCTGCAGTGCACACCAGCAGACAAGCACACAAACACAAGGGTCAACGTGGCCATCGATCTGCGTCTTCATGTGGTCGTCACTTACCGATGAGGTCCCTCCCGTGCCCACGATTGGCAGGCGGACTGTTGGCAGCGATGCCGCGATGAGGGCCTCACGATTGACGCCGTCAGCATCGAATGAGAGAGCAATCAGACCAGACAGCCGCAGTGACGATGTGATGTTGTCACTGTCGCCATTGCCATTGCCGACGCCGCGAATGAGGGTGCCGATCTGCCTATCGACGTGACGAGCCACCCCATTGACCTCCTGCAAGGTGCCTGGACGAATCGACGCACAAAGCGGAGTGTCCATGTTGGCGTTGCTGCACATGTCGCAGCGTGTTGTCTGACCCCTCACAGTGGCGATGGGCGCCCTCCCTGGCCTCGAGGTGACATTGTCAGTCATCAGCTCTTTCTGTGCGTTGCTGAGGAGCGATGGCGGCCGAACAAATAGCGTGGCCGAAGCTTCTCTGCTGGCAACGTCCAGAGGCACTGCACAGCACACGCAGACACGGATGAGCAGGCAGGCAGGCAGGCAGATCTGTATGTGTGTCGTGCCAGCGTACACACCGCACCTTGTGTTGCAACGAACTGAATGACATCAAGCGTCATTTTGCAGGCGGCAAGCTGACCCTCTACCTCATCGAAGAAGAGCTCGGGAGAGGTGTGCCTAGGCACGCACGCAAAAGCAACACACACAACAGATGGAGATCCATCCATCGATAGAATGATCGAAGGCTGATGCGCACCCGAGGGTCGCTGCGCCTCCGCCACTGCTGCCTACGAGCGCAATTGAGGGCATCTTTCACGTCCAGTTTGCGAGCTAGAGCTCGCAAACGCTCAACGGCTATTGTACGTGGTGTGTTGTTTCCGACGAAGAGTCGACAAAGAGGGCATGTGTGCGTGAGTAATTAGGGTACCCTTCAGATGGTGGCCAAAGCGACCGGCCTCCTGAAGGCAGTTTTATCTCTCACCGCAATCTGGCCTTCATGCGTGGTGGATGCGCAGATCGGCAGGGGCGTGCTCCCACGTCGGCGGCGAGGCATCGTGACGTCCCCCCTCGGCCTCAGCCAGCAGTTCGCAGAGACCCTGGCCACCCTGCAGCACGCCAACACAGCCAACTTCGCCAACGGACCTGTCACGTCCTTCAATGGCCTGCCCCCTGCCAGTGTTGCTGCGGCGGCGGCGTCGACGTCCATATCATCGCTGCCGATGGTGGATGCGACCACAGTGGAGGACACTGTCGGGCAGCTGGTGAAGAATGACACGAGTGGATCGGCCGACAAAGAGGATGGCAGCAGCAACAAGGACGAGCAGAAGGGCAGCAGTGACGATGACGAAGGCAGAAGCGGCGGTCTCAAGCTGTGCGACCCTGTGTGTGGTGAGGGTGAGGTGTGTACGGTGTCCCACAGGGGCGGCAGCGACTTCCTGTCTAAACCGCAGTTCGAATGTCGATGTCTGGAGAGGGGGTACCGCACTGACGCCAGCGGCAAATGTGTCCCACTGGTGCAGTTGAGTGAGAAGAAACCACCAGCAGCGGCAGCAACAGCACCTGAGGAGAAGAATGATGAAGAGCCCAAGGCGGCTGACGATAAGGCCAAGGAGGCAGACGCAAGTGAGTGAGCAGGGAGAGGCTGACGTGGCTGATGCAGTACTATTTCTTGCTGCATGTGTTGGTTATCTATCCATATGCAGAGGATGCTGCAGCTGCCTCAGCGGCCGGAAACAGCGATGGCGATGCCGCTGCCAACAAGACGCTCCACGAAACCCTCGCGTCGAAGACGGTATGCACAATGCATCCGACACGCTCTCATCTCGTCTCATGTGTGTGGTCGATCTATCTATCAGGAGCTGAGCTCCTTCCTGCTCTTGCTAGAGACCGCCGGGCTTAAGGAGGTGCTGGACCGGCCCTCACCCAAGGTGACCATCCTGGCACCCTCCAACGACGCTATCAAGTCGCTCGGGCAGGGCGCACTCACCAGCATCGTCGGCGACACTCAAGTACTGTCCAGCCTCCTGGCTGCCCACATAATGGAGGGCGAGTACACGGCCGACGCCATAGCCGACCTCAAGACGCTGCCCACACTCGGTGGGTGGGAGGTGTCGGTGGAGCGAGAAGGGGGTCTGGTGCTCGGGGACTCGGCCACCATCCTGCAGCGGGACATCAAGGCGAGCAACGGCCTCATCCAGGTGCTGGATGCGGTCATCCTGCCGCCACCCAAGGGCCCTGACCTCAAGATGAAGAACAACACATCTAACACGACCACGACAGATACGACAGATACGACGGCAGACGGCGGCCCGAAGCAGATGGAGGACGGCGACGGCATCGTGTCTATCGCCACGGACCCGCTGCAGCCTGTGGATGACCTCGGAAGTGGTGCTGGTGCAGGTGCAGGTGCTGGTGCGGGTGCAGGGACGGCTGGGGAGTCTTCGACCCCCGACAACGAGCCTGTGACGATGTTGACGGAGGGCGAGGGAAATGACAATGACACATCGGTGGCAGCAGCAGCAGCAACAGCAGCAGCCGCACCAGAGCAGAAGGAGGACACCCCCCCGGTATCACCGTTCAATGGCACGCTGGCCGACTTCATCGAACAGGACAAGGTGATTGATTGGCCCAGTGGCGTGCAAACAGATTGTGTCTATATGTGTGTGGCTCTCCCTCCCTTATTTCCTCCCTCAGGATCTGTTCACCTTCAACAGTGCGATGGTCAAGACCATGACGCGTGCCGCCTTCGCCGACACCGAACACGGCCCATACACACTCTTCGCCCCTGTCGACAAGGCATTCGGGCGGCTCACCCAGCAGCAGCTACAGTTCCTCGGCGAAAGCCCCGACGCACTCACCAAAGTCAGTCAGTCAGCACACCTGCGGAAACACAACACACCCTCGTCCACCCACTCATGTGCGCATCTGTGTTGTGTTGTGTGTGGTGCAGCTGGTGGCGTACCACGTGGTGAGCGGGAAGCTGACATCTGCAGAGGTGACGGCAGCGAGCAGCAGGGACCTCCCATCGGTGCTGGGCGACACGGTGACCGTGAGCAGGACCCCTGGGGGCGAGTTGTTGGTCAACGATCGGGCCAAAGTGCTCAGGGCGGACGTCCCCGTGGCCAACGGGGCCGTCTTCTTCGTCGACAATGTGCTGCTTCCCGTCTCTGTGGACGAGGGAATGGCCACAGCGGCTGCCGAGGCTGAGAAGGCTAAGCAGGCTGCCAAGCCGCAACAACAGGCCACTGCGAACGGCACTGCTGCGTCTGGTGCGGCTGGTGCTGAGCTGCCGGCACAGAATGAGACGGAGGGTGCCAATCCGAGTGCAGATGCAATTCTCTCAGCCGCAGCAGCGGCGGCCTCTGACGCGCTTGGACCTGCGGCACCACGTTTCGCCGGCGAAGACATGCAGCAGAGTGGTGTGGACGACGCCATGGGTGCACTGGACATGGCTGGTGGTGGTGGTGGTGGGGGTGGAGATGAGGGTGACGACGGCATGGTGAGCATCGCTACCACGAGTGATGGCGGAGAGCCTGTGCCGTGGGAGGAAGGGCCGAATGGTGCGAGGAAACCCGGCGGATATGACAACAGCGTCGGCGACGTGCTCGCTTCAAACGAGGTCAGTGACAGGGAGGGAGGGAGGGAGAAATCTGCTGTGTTGGTTTGGTTCATGTGGGCGTGGCGTTGGTGTCTCGTTTCCTGTTGTCTGCAGGACTACTACACGTATTTGTCGGCTGTGCGTGCGGTGGGCCTCTTTGACAAGCTCGAAGCAGAAGAGGGTAAGTGCAATGGGTGCACAGACACGGACACATACAGACAGACAGACATGTGTATGTCTCATGCACTCACTGTCTGTCTGTCTGTCTGTCTACAGGCCCCTTCACGGTGTTTGTCCCGAGTAACGAGGCCTTCGCTTCCCTCGGGGGCGAACTCCTCGGACACCTCACCAAACAACCTGACATTCTCGAAGACGTAACCACAAACATACAACACACCCAACACACAGGCTTATAATAAGCCTCCCATGTGTGTGTGTGTGTGTTGAATGGCTGCAGCTGGTGCGCTACCACATCATGAACCGGCGCAGCTCCTACCAGGAGTTCATGGGCAGCTCACGCATCGAGTTCCCGGCCATGAATGGCGACTTCGTCTCCGTCAGCAAGGTCACCAACCACCAGACATTCTCCCTACTCCCGCAGCAGGAGGGCGCAAACGACGAGGTCAGACTGAACGGCGCCGCCCGAGTGACCATTCGGGACATCCCCGCCGACAACGGCGTTGTGCACGTCATCGACCTGGTGTTGGTGCCGGCGCGCATCCAGCGGGCCATTGAGACGGGCGAGATCGACCCGGAGTGGGTGACGCCTGCACCGGCCGATGACGAGATGGAGGACCTGGACATTCCTAACGCGGGAGCGCTCAAGTCGCTATCGGACACGCTCGCAAAGACACCGGTAGGCAATGGGAAGGGGGGACGACTGCACAGAGAGATTGAGTGTGCGTGTGTGTGTGTGGTAGATTATGCAAGCGATGTACGAGTTGATGGAGAAGGGCGGGCATGAGCAGCTGATAGAGGACAGCAAGAAGGGGCCCTTCACCGTCCTCGCACCCGCCAACACTGCCTTCGTCGGGCTGGGCTCGTCCGTCGAGTTGGAGATCGAGCAAAGACCCGGATTCAGAGAAACGGTCAGACACGAACACTGACATACACATAAGTAGAGGGGCTTCATTTACCTCTACCTCTCCCGCCCTCTGTGTGTGTGTTCAGCTGGTGAAATATCACATATTGGACGAGGCCGTGTACATCCAGAACATGGAGGTCGGTGTCCACGAGTACTGGACCATCAACAACCGCACCGTCACCTTTCAAAAGTTTGAAAACGGCGACGTCTGGATCAACGGCGACAAGGCCAAGGTCATTCGAGAGGACAGGTTCGCCAACAACGGCGTGGCGCACCTCATCAACTCGGTCCTCATGCCAACTCCCGTCAAGAAACGGCCAACCGAGGAGGGCGAGCCTACCGAACCACCTAACGGCGAGAGCGACGGCATGGGTTTCGACGCGATGGTCTCTGCTCAAGGCGCCGTGACCACCCCGCCGCCCATAGAGTCTCCCTTCCCAGGCCGTTCAGAGAGCGAGCAAGAGGTGCGGGCGATCATCAAGGGCGAGAGGAGTCTGTCGACGCTGGTGACGCTGCTCGAGGCGACTGGTGTGGGTGAGGAGATGGACAAGGGGGACGACTTCACGTTCTTCGCGCCCAGCAACGAGGCCTTCGAGAAGATGGGCACGCGCACGCTCACCAAGTTGCTTGCCAGCGGAGCGCTCAAAGAGGTGCTTGAGTACCACGTGATCCCACAACGACTCTTCTGGGAGGACCTCGCCGCCCCACCCAAACTAGCTACCCTCTCCGGCACCAACGACACCGCCGCCAATGACGCGTCATCACCATTACTATCACTGTCACCATCAGCAGGGGGACATGAGGGCGTCTCATCCCTTGAAGCAGCCAAGGCTGCCGCAGCTTCACTGAAGAGCGACCTCTCCGACGAGAAAGAGTACCCCACGTTGCTGGCCAGCCACGAGCTGATGATCAAGGCGGGCAGCGAGGCAGAGGGGCTTGTGGTTCGGGTGGGTAAGCAGAGGGGGCGGCTGATCGATGGCGACATTGACGGGAAGGACGGCGTGGTGCACATAGTGGACACGGTCATCCTGCCGCCGCACTTAGAGAAGGAGGGAGGGGGAGAGGCTGGTGAGGAGAGGGAGAGGCGAGAGCTGTTTGCACAGCAGAGGAGAGAGGGGAGAGACGAGGGCGTCTATGGTCATGGTGGTGTCGATGGTGAGCGGACCGATCTTGTCGATGTGGATGTGCGTGCTGCGGTGGATGGTGGTGTTGTGCTTGAGACAGATGAGGGGTGGATAGAGCTGCTCGACTGATCAGATCAGCCGAGCCACCAGAGTATGCGAACGTTTGTGTAGCTTACCTTGTATAGTGATTTCTTCTCCTCCGCTATCGCATACGTACGCTCTCTTTTTCCCCATCTGTCTGTCTGCCTGCTTGTCTGTCTGTCTGTCTGTCTGTCTGCCTTTCTGTGTACAAGCCAATCAACCACCAACGGTGTCGATCAGCGAGAGTGTGGATAGGTACATGTAGCCATAGGTACATGTATGTATTACATGGTAGATTATTGTGGCATGCAAGCATCATGGATCGGATCATCCGTTCTTTTTGCAGCCAGCCTCCTCCCTCCCAGCCACGCCACTTACATTGCATCGTCTCGGTCGGTCGGCCGGTCATCATTTGCTGCTTTGGTGTCTGCGGTGATGACAACTGTCAATAAGCCTGCTGTCTTCCTCTTGCAATGCCACATGTTTTTGTCACCCGTCCTCGAAAAAAGGCCGCACATCCTCGCCAGAGGGGAAACGATCTGACCCAAGCTCGCAACCTCACGCCTTTTTGCGTTTGCCTTTCTCCCCACACAGAACAGGTTCTCAAGCGTTGATGACGAGCCGTCGCGAAGCACACCTCAAGTAAACCACCACACACGGAATCCGACGCCAGATCTGTCAAACGATGCATGTGATGTGCGTCTGTGTATACGTCAGGGAGGCGCTGGGAGATGACCTGTACGCCCGTGTGAAGCGTTCGCGGCTGCTGGTGGTCGGTGCGGGCGGCATTGGCTGCGAGCTGCTCAAGAACCTGGTGCTGGCGGGATTCGACGACATCGATATCATCGACCTGGACACCATCGATGTGCACACGCCCACCACACTCACACAGATAGATGCACACCTACACACAGATGCACGTGTGTTTGTGTCGGTGTGTGTAGGTGTCGAATTTGAATCGTCAGTTTCTTTTCCGCAAGCACCATGTGGGCCAGCCCAAGTCAACCGTGGCCAAGGAGAGCGTGGCCTCTTTCAGCCCGCACACACGCATCCAGGCCCACCTCGGCAACATCATGGAACCCAGATTCGGTAACCACACACACCACACACACTGATGACACCCTCAGAGTGTGTGTGTGTGTGCAGCGTGTCGGTACTTCAGTCAGTTCGACGTGGTGTTGAATGCGCTCGACAACGCCAAGGCGCGCAGCTACGTCAACTCCATCTGCATCGCCACAGGTACGCACACACACACACACACAGCCGCACCCACCCTGTGTGCTGTGTGTGTTGTGTATGGGTGTGTGTCTATCTCTCTATCTGTCTATCCATCAGAACGTCCGTTGATAGAGAGCGGCACTACAGGCTTTAAGGGTCAGGTGCGCGTCATCGGGGGCGACGTCGAGTGCTACGAGTGCCAAGTCCAGACGAACACGGAACAGACCTTCGCCGTCTGCACAATCCGATCCACACCCGACAGACCGGTCACCCTCACTCACTCACTCACCATACACACTCAGCACCCACCTTGCTGCCCATGCAATTATGTTGCCGATTCTTCGGTATCTGTGCGTGTGTGTGTGTGTGTGTGTGTCTTCAGGAGCACTGTGTGCAATGGGCTAAGTACTTGTATGAGCTGATGTTCGGCGACCCGAACGACGACAACCTCCTGGCCGACCTCAAACACGAACTCAAGCAGGAGGAACACGTGGGCTGCCCAACATGAATGGCACACACTGAGCCGGGCAGGCAGAAATGTGTGTGTGTGTGTGTGTGTGTGTGACGGTGGTCAGTCTGACCACAACGGCAAGTTGGTGGCCGACAGGTTTGCCGAGAACATCTTCAACAAGCTCTTCAAGAAGTGAGTGTGGGCAGGACAATGAATGCATCACACACCTACGCGACGCTGCGGGCGGCACACATGTGTTATGTATTGCAGGGACATAGAGCAGAACCGCGAGCTTCAGGACATGGCCAAAAACTTCTTCAGACCACCGCCAATGTGCGCATCACACCCACACCCACACTCACACACACATATATACACCGGCATCATGTGTGTGTGTCTTCGATCAGTCCCCTGTCGTTGGACGGGGCCATGCGGCTGACCGACGGCAACGGCAACATCCATGGGGCCAACGGCAACGCATCAAGCAGCAGCAGCACCACCAACGCCGGCACTCCCGCTGCTATCGCCGAACAAAAGGTGACGAGGAATGGCACACGGACAAACCACACACACATTGATGGCCTCTATGTCGGATGCGTGTGTATGTGTGTGCGCATTCAGGTGTGGTCAGTTCACGAGTGCGCGCAGAAGTTCATCGGCGCCATCACGACCATGTACAACGAACGGTACGCAGCCCATCCCCCCACCCAGCTGCCTAACACACATATAACGCGTTACATCACGTCGTTATGCAGTGGCGATGAGGTGGGGACTCTGCAATTCAGCAAGGAGGACCCCATCGCTGTCGACTTCGTCGCAGCCGCATCCAACCTCAGGAGCCACAACTTTCACATAGCTAAAAAGGTCAGCCTACCACGGTCATGCAGATAGACACCCACCGTCAGTCATACACTCACTGCTCACCTCCTCTGTCTGTCTGTCTGTCTGTGTGTGTGTCTCTGTGTGTGTGTCTGTCTGTCTGTCTGTTGTGTCAACGGATGGCATGCAGTCTCGTTGGGACGTGCAGTCGATCGCCGGCCGCATCGTCCCCGCCATCGCCACCACAAACGCCATAGTCGCCGGCCTGCAGGTACCCACACACACCTCACATACGATATATGTGGTGGGCATGTATCGATTCGCCTGTGTGTGTGTGTGTGTGTGTGTGGTCCGTCGGTATGTGGTGTGCAGACGGTTAATTTGTATCACGTGTTGGAGCAGGTGATGCTGCAAGAGAAGAAGGAAGAGAAGCAGGCCGCCAACGGCACCACACACACCAACGGAGTGGCCCCACACAGTGACGACAAGAGGAGCGGCACACAACAGATTTCACTTATCAACTCGAAATGCCGAAACGTGAGCGAGCAGCAAATCAGCGCACAGACACACACGTATGCAACGCGTCTGTCTGTCCGTCTGTGTGTGTGTGTGTGTGTCTGTGTGTCAATCAGGCGTGGCTGCAGTTGTGGGACAGCAAGCAGTCCAAGCTGGTGATAGGCGAGCGGCTCTCCGCCCCCAGGCCCGATTGCGTCGCATGCTCATCACCGCCCGCCCGCGTCACCATCACCGACATGGATGTGCGTATGTCTAAGTCTGTCCGTCTGTCTGCGAACTGTCTGTGGATCGGTTCGTGTGTCTTGCTGCACTGCAGTGGACCATTGGCGATTTCGTCGCGACCGTCATCCAAGGTGGGTGGCTGGCTAGAGAGCTGGTGTGGTCAGCTCCGGCACGTATCGGTGTGTTGTGTGGCTGCATCACGTGTGCAGGCGCTTTGCAAGTCAAAGAGCCGGTGGTATACTTCAACAACGACCCCATATGGCAGCACCAATACGATGACGAAGAGGATGACATGGACGACGGTCAGCCACACACACACACACACACACAGGCACACCAGCCGACACACACACCAGTGTTATATCCCCACAGACAACTGCCCAGAGATGTCCCTGAGTGGGCGCGGTCTCTATGACGGCTGCATCATTGACATTAACGACCTGTCAGATTGGACGCCCGTCGAGCCCACTGACGACAACCCAATGGGCAAAGAGGTCCGCCACCCAGCCACCCACCCCCTCACCCTACACACATTCATGCATCATGCCTTGGGGTTTGTGCAGTACAAGAGCTTCAACTGTGTGGTGTTTGCCGACGTGTCGGTGGGGTCGTGCCCTAAGGGCTTCCGCATCGACCGCCCGCCCAAATTCAAACCCCCACCACCCACCCCAGCCCCTCCAGCTGCAGAGAACGGCTCGACGCCGACTGGCGGCGTCAAAAGGCCGCGAGACGAAGCCAACGGGTACGCCAGATCCACACACGACCATCATGTGATGGACTCTTCTCTCGATGTCGTTGGGGCGTATCTGTGTGTGCAGTGAGGCGTCCGGTCTGCCGGCCGCTAAGAAGGGAAAGAGCGATTCTGCCTCTAGTTCTGCCGCTGCTGCTGCTGGTGGTGGTGTGGGTGAGGGCGGGGAGTCGGTGCACGATGCCATCATGATCGACGATGACGGTGACCATAGCTACAAGGCTGCCGTGCCGGCCAAGCCCCACCAGGGCGAGGGCGACACCGTGGCCGACGCCATGGTGGTGGACGACTGACTGGCTGATGGATACAGAGATAGATAGATAGCCGTGCGCAGCGATGTGATACACACATGTATGGGTTTCCGCATAGAGTGCATCATATATATATCGCAAGTACGGGTGCGCATAGATATCGACACAAGCCGACAGCAGACTGTTTGCGTAGCTGCCCAAAAAGAAGAGGGTGCCGCTTACCGATAAGATGCATCCTGAGGTAGAGAAGATGGAATGTGCATTGCCGGAAAGTAAGACCATGTTAACGGCGAGAAAGCGGTTCTCGCGAGACGGGAGACTGCGAAAATAATTTGGTAAATTGTTCCGGCTTCGTGTCGTTTTCACCCAGTACTTCTGCACAGGATGCAAGCTTCTGCTGCTGCTTACGGCGAATTGCGTTTCCCTATGCCTCAGCTGCCCGTCATCAGCACACACCAGTCAAGGCGGGAGCGGCCTGCTACCTCGGTCTCACACCCGCTCTCATGCTGAGCTTTCTGGCAGCCGCGTGGGGCGACTGGGGTGAGCACAATTGTTTGTTCCGGTGCGTTTCTTGTGCGGGATGCGACGCCTTTTGTGCAGTCGAACTCACAGTTTTCATCTGTCCTCCGGGTTCGCTTAAACAAGAGAATGACGACGCCGTGCGTCGCGCGAGCAAGGCCGAGGAAGACCTGATGGAAAAGAACAAGGACATCTACCACTCGCACGCGACACCGATAGGGCGAGGCAGGACAGCTTCTGCGAGACTGCGTCATTGCTGTGGCTGAGAGACTTCTAGGTGCGCAAAGACACACGCACACACACAGCACACGCACCCACATGGACCAATCTTTGTGTCCAGCGCTGGAAGAGGAGGCACGGCAGGCGAACACATTGTCCCTGCATGTTTGGGGTGAGTGCCTTAGACAGGCAGACTGGTGTGTAGGTGATGTTTGTGTGTATCTGCGTGTGTGGGCATGCAGACAACCGCGTCGTCATGGCGGATGTGGTAGGGCGGATGCCCACCGTGACGTTTGCTGAAGTGTCAGCGCCTGTGGATGCCCTGCAGATGGCCAATGGTAAGCTGACAGCGCAGCCAGCTGATCGCTTAACGTCATGGTTACTTGATTGACTCTTCCTCAGACTCGAGTGACGACCGCCAGCGGAGGGAAGACCGGCACAAGTTTGCCGTGTTGACTTACTCGGCCTCCTTTGATCTGTGCATCAAATCGCGCGTCATCTCTGTCGACGACTCTAGAGATAACGTAAGCACAGGCGGCACACAGCGTGCATTAATGACTTCTCTCTGCTTGCCTGCCTGCTTGCCTGCCTGCTTGCCTGCCTGCTTGCCTGCAGGGGCGTGTTCGCGTTGCCAGGTTCTGGAGTACGCGCGAGAGGCGTGACGCATCAAGTTACTATGACAACCACCACACACTTGCACTTTCGTTTGATCCGAGCAACCAGTAAGTGGGCGCCTGTGCCAGCAGCCCGTGGACGAAAATCGCACGCACCCTGTACGCCAGCCAGCAGCCATCAGGTTCGCAGATAGGTCGCACACGTGTGTGTGTATGCCACAGGCTGTTGCTGAGATCGATCGCCGCTTACATTTTATATTTCCCTGTCTCGTGAACTACTTGAGCCGTTTTCCCTCGTGTGCTGTGCTCAACTTCCCACACGAGCTCGTCGAGAGGGTGGGAGGTGGGAGGACTTGTCATTCATTCATCTGTCTGTTCTTGTTGTCTTTTTGACCCACCTCGATACGGGTGCGGGGAACAGGCAACTGAAGACCTCGAACAACAGGTGCAAGGGCGGGGATCTGCGCGAGACAACGATGACACCCAGAGAGAACAAGACAAAGGATACAAAGAAGCTCAGCAGTACATGGCCTTTCTTCCTTCTGCCTGCCAGGCACTGTGAAAGGACCCAACGGGAGAGAGGCGGTGCATGCGGGCGACACAGAACAACAATACCCGCGAGGAGAACGTGCGGCCAAAGCACTGGTACGTAGCCAGCCAGAGAGCGATGCAGTGGGCGGGACACAGAGGCACGAAGGAAGCAAGGAACCTGTGACACAACAATGCACTCCATTCCACTCCATCTGTGTCTGTGTGTGGGATGTTGATTCGTTCAGTTGTGGCTGATTAGCAACGCTGGGTTGAAGTTGGAGTATTCGATAGACCCGCGGGCCGGCCGGTTTGGGACGGCGGTGCCCATGAGAGATGCCGACGGTCGCCTCTGGACCGTCAAGCTGCTGTCGCACGACGAGACGGACGGCAACGCTCGACCGGTACGCACCATCACACAGGCAGGCAGGCAGGCACACAGACAGACAGACAGACAGACCAGACAGACAGACAGACATGCAGACAGGGAGAGAGTGCTCGTTCGACCGCTCTTTATGCATATGTGACCACTTATGTCACGTCTGTCGTGCAGGTCAACGGGTGGTATCGCTCGGGGAATGATTTGTGGTTGAACGAGTGCCGGCGGCGGGCGGAGCAGCCCGACGGCCTGCAGCCGCCAGACGGGATGGACCGCCTCCAGGCCGTCCACCACATTCCGCTCCCCTACGCCACCCGTGAGGGCGACCGCGTCGAGGGCATCACGGCATACCAAATGGAATGGATCGACAGTAAGCACACCGTACCACTTTACTCTCTCCCCCTCTCTCTATGTGTATGCGCATTGGTTGCAGTGTCGTTGCATGAATTGAGGGGGCCGCTGCCTGAGAGCGCGTTGATGCGCATTGGTGAGGGGGTTGTTCGCGCCGTCGACTACCTGGGGCGACGAGGTCTCATGCACGGCGACATTCACGTACGTGTAAACACAGATACTTGCCACGTATTTGCCATCCGTCTATCCGTGTGTGTGTGTGTGTGTGCAGGCCAGCAACATAGGTATTCGTCGGCGGCAGGCGCCAAATCCCAGCAGCAGCAGCAGCAGCAGCAGTAGCAGAGCGGCCGGCAAGGAGTACGAGGCCGTTTTGCTCGACATGGACCGGCTGCACAATGCCTACGGGGACCACGTCCTGAGCCTTCCCGACAACGCCACCGACGCTCCGCCCAACGCACCCAGGCAGCGCCCCGGAGTGCTATCGCACAAGCGCGATATGCATGACGCGGTCACCTGCGTCATCGAGAGCCTCCGGCGGCTTGGCGCTCCGCAGCGGCTGATCGACGTCTTCGAGCACGCTCTCCCCGCCAGCGAGATCCGCCCGACCCTCTGCACCTATCGCGTAGGTCGACTAGCACGGCCAACCACTCACACAACAGACACACACAGAGACATTTATCCATCCATCCATTCAGGTCGTATCGGGGCTGCGAGAGCTGGAGAGGAAGGCGGCCAAGTCGGCGGACGAGAACCGCAGGACGCCGCCCCTGTCGCCGCCGTCGATGCGCCTGCCGCGCCACCTCACCCCACAGCTATTAGATGGCTCACCTGCCGCTCGGCACCGACAACGGCAGCAGCCCTTTTGACAGCAGCAGCGGCAGCAGCTGTGGTGGTCAGCAGCGCCGAACAGGGATCCAGGCACCACCAGCACGACAAGGGCCGTACTATGTGCGCAACCACACAGTCGGCACCCTGTGCCAGCCCGCACACGTGTGTGTGTATGCCACAGGCTGCTGCAGAGATCGATCGCCGCTTACATTTTATATTTCCATGTCTCGTGAACTACTTCACCCGTTTTCCCTCGTGTGCTGTGCTCTGGGGCGCCCAGTTGTCGTCAAACTCGAATCATACGAATCGGACATCGGTATGTGGATTGCAGATCCATCCATCCATCCATCAGCGGCGTGTCTTGCGTCATGTGTGTCATGCAGTGTTGGTCAAACGGTTGAGAGAGGAGCTGCGCAAGTACATCAACCCCACCGTCGCCTGGGACGTCTTCAATGACTTCATGGACCAAGCGCTGACGATCCTCGCCGATGGTGATCCGCAGGCCCCACAGTGGACGGAGCACTTCGCCCAACTCGCATTCGTCGAATTTGTCATGTGAATGATCGGTAAGTGGAGGCATCGAACCAACGCAACACTCCAGCAATGCATCCAGCCCGTTTGTTTCCTGCCTGCCTGCCTGCCTGCCTGCCTGCAGAGCTTCAGATAGCCTCCCCCATGTGGAAGCTACGTCTTTTCAGTCAGCGGTGCCGTGAGCGTCAGCTACTCGTGGCGTAGAATTTCGGGGGATGTATGATGTGATTTGGGGGACTCTGTCTGTCTGTCTGTCTGTCTGAGCGTAAGGCAGGTCTGTCTGCTGTTTTCGGCCTTCGCAGGCAGGACTGTTTGATCAATCGTTGCCTACATTTTATATCTGCTGTGATGGTGTCTCGAGACGCTTTGTTTGACACACGGAGATAATGAGACGAACGCAGTCTGCATGATCAAGACATTCATTGCATCAGTCAGTCAGTCCGCTGTGTCTGAGTGTGTCTGTGGTTGGCTGTGCAATGGGTGACGAGGGCAGCGGCAGATATCCCCCATCGATCATGTGGGACCACAAACGATGGCCAACTCACCACGTACAGCCCCGGAGAGCCACCACAGCCACCCGCACCCAACTCACCACTTACGACAAAACACCTTTCTCTATCTCCGTCTGTCTCGCTGTCGTCCCTTATGCGTGGGCGGCAGTGTGCTCAGGTGATGTGCGCCTCCCTGTCGGCCATCGCCCCCTCGGCAACTCACAGGCAACCGACGAGGGAATGATGGACCGCAAGGAGGACACACCATGAATGCAAGTATGTATAGCTATATGGCATCGCTGGTCTGTTTTCGTCCCGCGGCTGGCGACGTGTGACGGACTCTCACACTGGCAGAGAGACCATCATCCGTCAACTGCTGCGGTTCAAAACAGCCCGGCGGTGCCGGGCCACCACACATGTTTGACCTCACTGAGGGGAAACACATTCACGCGACCAACCCAGGCAGGGCCATCAGTCCAGAGTATCTTTCCTACGTACAAAACGACACCCCACACATCAGAATGTCCAACCAACATGCCCGTCGCTCTCTCTCTCTCTCTCTCTCTCTCTCTCTCCTCCTCCCCACAATCAAGAAGAGAGAGAGAACCCCGAATGACTCTGTAGTTCACTCAGGCACACACACACACATGGATAAATCCATTCGATGTTCGCACCGCGGCCGCTCGCGTTGGTGCTTTCGTGTGCGTACCTTAATTCCATCCGCTAAATGAGCTCGTCGGGCGCCACGTGGTCTCGGTGTCCGCCCTCCTGATCCATCTACCCTGCTGAATCATCCTGAAGGCAACCCAGATGAGAGCGACCCATTCAATACACTTGTCTCCGGCATCTGTGTCAATCAAGAAGTACTCACCCGCTTCCTTTCTTCTCGCTTGGCTCTCGTGTCTGTGTGAGGAGCGTCTGCAGCCGCGGATCTGCTCGAGTGCATCAGGTGCTGGCAAGACGCGGATGCGAGATGAGCGAATTGGCGACGCGGATGCAGACAATCTCTGGCCGACCAAGCTTTGGCATCCCAATATGTCCATCACCCTTCAGATCGCGGTAACAGTGGGGTGCTCCCTGAAACCTGCGAGTGGAGCGGCTCGCCTGCTTGAAAAAGGCCGATTTCTATGACGCAGTGAGTAGGCCGTGTGCCAGTGGTTGCCTTCCGTCGGCTGCCGGTCGGTCGTTGCAGAGATGGTACTCTCGTTCGCCATCTTGTCCCTCCTGCTCCTGCTCCTCTACCCCCTCAGCTACCTGTTCTTCCAGGTGGGTGGCAGAGAGGCGACGGATGCAGCCATCCATGCATCAGGCGCATGGGAGATCTCTCTCTCTCTCGCTGTCGCTGCTGTTGCTGGTTGGCTTTGGGTGTTGTTGCAGGTGAAGCTGAAGGACACCATCTTTGTCATTGTTCCCAACCTCTTTGGGGTGAGACTACTGTGCACATCACACACACTCCAGCCGCTGATTCCATCTCTCGCTCATGTCTGAGTATGTCTGTCAGGTGTATGGTGCTGCCTATCTCGAGCTCAAGTTCCCCAACGATTCCCTCCTGTCCCTCTGCACCAACAGCAACCCCGCCAGCGTCGATGCGTGGAGCCAGGCGCTCTTCCTCATGTGCTTCCCCCTCTTCCTGCTGGACCTCATCTTCACCAAACATGACTCAATCATGATCATTCACCACATTGCATGGTGAGTCAGCCAGGGCGCAAAAGGCGTGCAGACACCTCTGTGTCTGTCTGAATGTGTTGTGTGGGCATGGTGTTGCAGCATGGTCAACTGGGCCGTTTATCTGGCCATCCAGTGGAGCCCTCTGAGCCACTCGATGTCCCCCTCCTCGCCCATCGCTTGGTTCGCCTCGGGCGGTTTCATCTTCCAAATCCCAGGCTTCTATCTCGAGTGCGGCCTCTTCGTCAACCACTACTTCCGGCTCATCCGCAAGCAGCGGCCGGCCTACCTGGTGCCCGCGGCTGTCACGTTCCTGGCCTACTTCACGGCCAGAGTGCTGTTTCTGCTCTACTGCTGCGTCGTGCAGCTGCGGTACATCGAGGGCGAGTGGGTCGGCAAGATATCGACCGAGATTGTCTTCGTCTGCAATGTGGTCTGGTTGGTGCGCATCGTCCGGGGGCTGGTGCGCGGCTTCAAGGAGAGGGGGAAGCGGCGCGCACTGAGGGGTGAGGACGAGAGCAACATCGAGACCCAGGACAGCAGAAGTGGCGGCGAGAGCGAGACCGACTCGTCAGTGGTCAACGCATCTGAGGAGCCGCGGACACTGACCAAGACGAGCAGGCAGCCGCGCGACACTGTCTCCAATGCCAACGCATACCCCGTCGAGACGGCCGGGGAGGGCGTCATCCTCGGGGCACTCAACCAAACCGACCGCCGGCCGCTACTGCCGCACAAGCAGCAGACGAGGCACCGGGCGTCCATCAACGGGCACCTGGAGATCGAATCACAGCCGGCAAGTGTAGGCCACGCCCCCGCCAGCATCGAGGTCATTGGTGCGACCGTCGCTCAGAACGCGGCAGCTGCAGATGGGGAGCAGCAGTGGGGGTCGGCCGCGGCAGCTGGCGGGACCACTGAGCAGCAGCGGCAACACATGACGCCCTTCGTGTTGATGGCCGGGCGGGACAGGCCGAGAGATGCAGCAGGAGGGGCAGCATCTGGCAGCTCAGCAGCCAATGCCCCACCATAGTAGCTAGGAGTGAACAGAGAGGGTCGTTCGTTCGTCATTGCCATTCATTTCCTCGGCACTGTGTTGTTGAAGCGTTCGGTCGCCGTTGCGTTTTTTTGGCTGCCACACGAGTGTGAGAGATGTTTGTTTTCTTTTTGATATGGACATGTATACAGCCTGTGTGCATGCGATGCGCGTGACGCGCCGTTGTCCCTGCTGCTGCTGCTGTCGAGTGCAGCGCTCTGTGTTTGTGTGTGTGTGTGTGTGTGTGTGTAGGCAGCCTTCTCGTGGATGAGGCTGACCGTAGTAGCCAGATGGATGCCGTTGATGTGTACTGAATGAGTTTTGTGAGTGAGTGCAGAGTGCGTTTTTGGAGACTGGAGAGACCTACTTGGGGGTGTGCGACTGCGCATACGTTGCATGTCGGTGAAGGTCCATCTCATCTATCTCCACACATGGCCCCCACCCCACCCACATACGTCAGATGTATGTATATTTGTGTCTCGACCATCGTACGGATGCACATACCATCGCGGAAAATAGATGCCGCACCTACCAAACACCCCACAAACGAGACGACACGTCTGCTGGTCCCCTTTGTTTGTGTGGGTGAAAATGGTGCGTTGCATGTGCATCCACGGCATGGCTGTGATGTAATAGCTGGCTATCAGATGCAATCAATACAGCAATGGGTTGGCTGTACAGCAAGGGTGGGAAGGTCATACACACACACACACACGAAACACCACAGAGGGTCCGGTCCGTTCAGCAAGCTATGCAATCAACGGTGGATGTGAGTATACACGTTGCGATCGAGTCGAACCGCATCTCACGTCGTGCCTGAGGTAGACGTACACAGAGTGAGCCTCCCACCAGACACGCACGTCCAGTTTGCGTACCAGGCTGCATGTTGGTGGCGATCGACGTAGTAGTCGGGGCTTCGCTGCAGAGAACACTTCAGCACATAGCAGCGGAGATTGCACCCTCGTGCAGTGCTTATGAGGCGCTGACCTGTCTGTGTCAGCTGAGGTCGGGTTCCGCCCGCGAGTAGTGGATGCCTTGTCAGTCGACGACACGCCACTGCAGACAGAGATACACAGCAGGCTATCCTTCACACATCCTCCCCCACCGCCCTGTTGACTCACCTGTTCCTGGTAACTTGTGCCAGTTTCGCCTTGAGCTGTGCGATCTCTGCGTTTTTCGATGCCAACTCGCTGAATGAACAAAAGAATACACGTTACATACACACACACACACACACATATGACATACGTCTGCCTGTCCCCCTATCTGTCTGTCTGTCTGCCTGTCTGTCTGTCTGTCTGCCTGTCACCTCTGCAGGCTTCGTACGGTGCGACGGAGGTCTTTGTCAGCCTGACAGACACACACACGGACATTGATCACTTCAGCATCCGCGAACACGTGTGCTCACCCCCCTCCCCGCCTTCATGGACGCCCAGGACCTCTCCATCTTTATCACAGGGCAGTATTGCTGATGACGGGGCTGCATGAGCGGCACCACGTGGTCGAGGAACGCGCCAATGTCGTCGTTGGTCGTCCGGAGCTCACCGCAGTCCACTTTGGCGAGGGAGCTGGACAGCTCTGGGCTGAGCTGCTGGGTGATGCTGCCGGAGCACCAGCAGGCGATCACTATCATGGGGTGTGAAAAGTACTCATACTCCACACGGGTGAGGTGCCCGAGCACAGTCTCCCGGGCGTCCCTGCCAAGCGCACTGACAGACAGCCACAGCACATAACAAACATCACGTGTCTGTCTGCTTCTCTCTCCGGTTACTTACCGGGACATGTTGTTGATCTCCCTCCACTTCCCCTGCTCAATACAGCACTGCAGGTACTGCATCGCGAGCGACGCGTACAGGAAGAGTGTCTCTGTCAGCCGCAGCTTCACCTCCTTCAGCCGCACATCCCCCACCCCCTTTCGCACCAGCTCGTCGGCCGCCAGGTTGAGCACCTTCGTCGGCGGCTCATGTCCGTCGTTTATCGTCACACGCATGGATGATGTGAACTCATCGCTGCCGTGGAGGGTCACGGGGGGCTGGCCCTCTCTCTCGATGGCGAAGGCGCCGCTTATCGAGTAGCACCCTGTCCTATGGCGCCCATTAGTGGGCACCTCCCACCTCGTCACCTCCGTCACCGTGCGCTCGGATGGCAAGGTTTCCTCCGACCGTTGGCCCTTGAAGACGGGCAGTGCGAGTCTCCACCCATGAAGCCGAACTGACGATCGGCTGCCGTCGCTGAGGAAGGGTTTCATCACGGTGTGGGTCTGGAGAGAGTGCTGGCGGTCAGCGAATACCTTGTCTGCATAGTCACAGAGAACAGCATCGATGCATTGTCCATCCTATGTCCCCTGTAGGGGTGTGAGGCCTTGGTGCGTCGCGTACACAGTGCGTCAGGGAAGGTCTGAGAGTTGGTCACCACGGTGAGGAAGCGCTCCAGCCGCTCTGTCACTGCGACCGCGCCCCAGAATTCTCTCAACTTCCCCAGGTAAATACGGTCGATGAGGACAATAGCCGCCTGTCTGGCCTCATCGCCGGCCACCCTGTCGTACAGCGGCCGGATGCACTCGGGGTGGTCGAGCACCATCTCAGTGAGGCCACGCGCCCAGTAGTTGCAGGTGGAGATGATGAGGCGGCCGATGGGGGGCTGGTCGAGGGACTGCAGGAGGGCCATGGCAAACGCGCTGTCGCCCTGGAACTCCTTGCTGGTCTGCAGTCCATCAGTTTGGTCGCATCAGAGCGTGTGTGCATCCGTCATGTGTCCGCCGCTCCCACCATCATCGCGACACGCTCCAAGATGCTGTAAGAGCACCCTCCAGTGAAGTACTCCAGTGCCACCAACGTGTCAATGAAGTTGTCCTTGGTCAGCGACGTGATCATCGAAGGGCGAAAGTGTTCAATCTCGAGCGAGAGGATAGGATACACCTGCAGGACGACGGCCGCCACTTGCGGGTCCACATCCACAATGACAAACCGATTGGACGGCTCCTCACGATGACTCGACAACGCAAACGACGGCGACTGGATGAAGCAAGCAGAGCAGGGAAGCAGATGACCTCCTGTCCTGTGTGTGTCATCTTTCTTCGCATGGCAGTGTGTGTGTTTGTCGCTCACTCACCGTCTTGAAGTACTCGAACTGCATCAGAGTATCTCTGCTCACGCGCAGTCTGCGGTCCTCGCCGACGCCATCGGGGTCTTCACCCTTCTTGATGAACACCAACTCACACACAGATGACTCATCACCGCACTCGAAGCGCTTCATCTGCAGGAGGTACATCACATCAATTAACGTATGACCGATCTGTCTGAGAGAAGCAGCTTCCTTCCAAAAGGTAGGGCGCAATAAGAGCTCGCTTCTCTGGCGAGCTGTCGATCTGGGGCAGGAGGTGACTTTCTGAGGCTGAAAAGACCGCTTCCTCCACCAAAAAGATGGCTTCTTGACCCAAAAAACGACTCGCCGTTGCAAAAAGGTAGATCATTCATGCAAAAGGACAGCCGCAAACCCAAAAAGACATCTTTTGGACCCGCCTCACAGCTGCTCAGCCACTATCACACCTTTGCAATGAGAGTGACGACTGTTTGACCAAAATGCCACCATCTGCTTGTGTGCATACCTCTATGAGGCCCTGGGAGGCGGGACACCTTATGTCGCAGGCTCGTCGAAGAACCACCGAGGGAATTGAGTGGGGGTTTAAACCCATTCTAGTGAGGCATTTGTATCGTCTGTCCGCCTTTCTGTGTGCGTGTGTAACGAATGAATGAATGTTACATGTAACACAATTGCTGTTTACACAGCTACTCAGTGAATGAATCGATCATTGCATAGCGCGAATGCATTCGGTGTGTGTTGCCTGTGTGCACTGGTGCTGACGTCGGCGTAGCTCATGCGCAGGTGTGTGTGTGTCCGGATACAGCTCCCGTGTCTGTCTCAATGCGGCCTAAATACCCCACCCACATACGTCATATGTATATATGTATCCCGCTCTGTACAGAAGGTGCATTCACCGACACATGTACATGTACAGAGACGCCCAATGCATATGTATGTATGTAGGTATGTATGTACACACGACGCACCAACCGCAGACGCGTGGCCCTCCAGATCTAGGCAGCAAAGCAGCGATGGATCTATAAAAGACCTCTCTTCTTCATGGCCACACACACATCACAACAAAATTCGCAGATGCACCGGTCACCCCATCCCCATGGTAGCGTCGGTCGGCGGCACACGCACTGAGACAGCGAGGTAGCTAGTCGACATAAAGAAGGAAACGTACACAATGCAATGCATCGAGGGCTCAAAAAGCCATAAAGGCTGCCTCTGGGGGACACGAACCGAGAGCAACGAAACTCTTAAATCCATCAATTGCCCCACCCCCCTGCCGTCGTCTGTCTGCCATGATACAGCATGCTGGCCGTCGACATATGTATTCGACCACACCACAGCCCCACCATAGCACCCACCCCACCACCAGCACCCACAGTGGTCGATCCATTGTCACGAGAATATGGCCGGGCTCCAGCCGGTGAAGGCCTCACGACACAGGGGGCACTGGCGAGGCTGCATGGTCTGTGCACATTGCAGGCAGATGCAGAAGTGGTTGCACGGCCGCAGCACCACCGACCGCTCCCTCTTCTGGCACACTTGGCAGTCGGTGGCCTCCTCTCGGGCCCTCTGGTTGCTCTGCTGCATCTGCTGGAGCATCTGTTGACGCAACTCGGCCTGCATCTTCTGCTGGGCGGCCTGCTGAGTCTTGACGATGAGCGAATTCAGCCGGGATTGCTCGTTGGTAAGTGCCGTCTGTCGGTCGACCAGCTGCATGGCGAAGCCGCTCAACTCGTCTGCAGTGGTCAGGCCATTGAAGGTCTCACTCAACCTGAATTACACACATCATTACATCAAAGGGCATGCACTGGTGTCGCCCGCCTTTGTGTGATTGGGTACTGACCTGTCGATTTGAATGCTGCGTAGCTCATCAATGTCGGCCTGCAGCGCCCGGTTCCCCTCGGTGAGACTGCTTGAGCGACAGACACAAAGGGAGAGAGATGCGTGACGAGGTACGTTGGCTGCCTGTCGGCTACGCACCTGGCGATCTCCTGCGCCTGGGATGTGTTCTGCTGAGTGAGCGACGCCTCCCTCTCAGCAGCAGCCCTGATAGGGCGAACGACACACACGCACACACACACACACACACAGACAGTTCCGTCCCATTCATTGCGGTGTGGGTGAGTGAGTGCTGTGTGGCTGACTGACCTCTTGTATCTGTCAAAGTGGTGTTGGAGCTGCCCCATCTCGGCCGCCTGCTGCTCACGGAGAGACCTCTCGCGATCGATGTCACTGAAAGCACTGACACAGAGAGTGAGGTGCATATGACCTTGTTTGCCTCCTGTGTGTGTGAAGCTACCTGGTGAGCCGCTGGTGCTGTTGGCTGAGCTGCTGGCGGTGGGCCTCATTGGCTCGACGCATATCGGCCTGGAGCCGCTCGTTGGCCGCCAGAGTGTCGGCGACGGTCTGCTCGCCCACCATCTGAGCCTCACGCAAACTGCAGACGGCAACAAAGGAGGGAACAGTCAGTTGGATGGATGCACCGATGCATGTGTACCGCTCGCTCTCCTGACGGGCCGCGAGGGTCTCCTGACGGGCCGCATGAGTCTCCTGCTTGGCCGCATGAACCTGATGCTGGAGGGCGGCCTCCCTCTCGATCGACTCACGCCTATAGCCCGACAACGCAACCACGGTGGTGAGTCCCTCCCGCCGTTCGTTATTCTTCTCTCACCTCGTCGCCTCGATCTGCCGGTCTCTGCGCATCAACTCGGCCTCGAGCTCAGCAACCCTGACAAAACCAGACACACCATCACTGTGTGCCCACACCCCATCAATCGCCTCACCTGGCCCGCATCGCCTCGGCCTCCTCTCCACCACCCACACGCCCATCGTCACCGTGCCCCGCTGCGCCCCCATCGGTCTCTCCAGCACCCTGGCCAGCCAGGCCATCGCCGCCACCATTCTCTTTTACACCATCAAGCGACAGCAGGCCATCAAACTCATTCCCGCCATCGGCCAGCGGGGGCATTGAAGGAGCCATCGGAGGAACCAGAGGCTCACTGACAGCACTCACGGCTGCACAAGCACCAGCAGCGACAGCTGGGCCATGGAGGGGGCTGCTCGACGGCTCGCTGTCCACGTGCTCGAGACCACCATCCGCCTCTCCCTCTCCCTCCTGCACAGATGGGTTGCCGTCTGCCGCAATGGATGGCGCTGCTGCTGGGGCGGATGGGAGAGGGCCAGCCGATGCAGCTGGGGCAGCTGGTGTCTTGTTCTTGTGTCGCTTCTTCTTCTTGGCCTTCTTGCCGCCCTCGCCCCCCTGCTGCGCTGCCTCACCATGCTGCTGCTGGTCCTCATCGCTGGAGAAGTCAACCCCCAGAGCCTTGCGCGCCGCCCGAGCACGCGCCTCGGCCCGCTTCAGCCGCTCCTGTGCTCTCGTGTTGTCCTTGGGCGGCTGGTCGCCTCTCTTGCTGTCCTTCTCGGCCTGGCGGGCGGCCCGCTTCTGCATGATGTCGCGTTTGTGGCGCAGCTCGTCGCGTTTGCTCTCGAAGCGGGTCGGCTGCCGGCCCTTGCTGGTGCGGGGGTCCTCCTGATGCGACTCGGCGGTGCCAGAGACGAATTGCGACTCAGGGAACTGAGCTGCCATGGCGTTCCGCAGCACCTCTGAACGACGAAGTCAAAGGAAAGGCGGTGTGCCATGCGTGTTCGTATGCGGTTGGTGGTGGCCAGCCCACCGATGTCCTCGAGCAGCGTAGTTTTGGCGGCGGTGTTCTTGCCGATCTGCTCCGCGAGGCTGGTGATCTTGCTGTCGATGTCGGCATCGGCGGCGGCCGGCTTGTCCCTCTGGGCCTCGAGGTCGTTGAGCTTGGTCTGCAGCGTCTGCAGCAGCTTCTCGAGAACGGCAAGCCGCTTGAGCTTCTTATCCAAAGCCTGAACACACCAATGATTGACACAGTGACCAGTCGAACTTGCTGTATTTTCAGGCACGCATGCTCGAACTTGTGATCCACCCCGTTGGAGCACCAGCCTGGCGGCTTCTGCACAGAACAAATCACAGCAATGAGGCTATGACCGACACCAGATGGCTTCTGCCCCCACCGGTCCCTCACTTACCATTGAGGGCGTTGAGGGCGGTACGCGCTGTATCGACATCCTCTTGAGTGATGTTGTTGATGGCAGGGTCGTCCTTGAGAGCCTCAAGTCGACTCACACAGTCGGAATACCGTGTCAGGTCAGCCGGCGTCACAGAGAAGGGGTCTTGGAAAACGTGTCCTGAGACGATGCCGCGGTCGTCATGTGACATGCTCTCAAAATACAGGGTCAGCAATGAAAGCCCCATCGTGGTGAAAGCCTTCCACCACGTGAAGGGGGCGAGAGGGTCGTAGGAGCGCACCAGGACATCACACAGGTGCTGGGGGAGATGCGACGATGGTTCGACATAGAGCTTGTCGGGCACAAACTTAAGACCTGAACAGACAGCAGGGAAGGGGGGTGGCGCTAGTGTAGCTGGTTGGCTCACCTGTGCAGATAACTGGCTGTTCGTAGGCGCCTTTCTTGTTGATCTCTTCGATCCCGCAAATGACGGCGACTATGTAGTCCCTGTGGGGCACATCTGCACCGGTCCACAGGCACAACCAAGTAGTCGCACGAGCTGGCATGCCCTCCCTGCACGTTCACGTACCTCTGAGGTTCAGAACGAATGGCGGTTTGCTTCTGGCCTCCTTCTCCTTGGCCTGCAGCCCCTCCTCCCTCCTCTCCCGTGCTGCCCTCCGTCGGTCCTCCTCAGCTGCGTCAGCCGCCGGCGGCAGGCGGGCGTCATCGGCCGCCCACCGACGCTCCTTGACCACACGTGCGGCTCGGAGCTCACTCTCACGCTCAGCATAGGCCCTGGTGACGGCGCCATGCACCAATGACGCAAAGTCGCCACTCGACAGGAACTGATGGCTGATGAGCTTGCCCAGCGGCTCGGATGCTGCAAAATGGACACATACGAAACAGCATCATGTAGGCGAAGGTTGCTAGTGGCTTCGTACATGAGATAAAGAGGCCCGATAGTGTGGGATTCTGCAATGCGAATCGGAGGAAGGGCTCAACGGTGTTTGCGGTGGCAGGCAGACCCAGGAAGCTGAAGGGACACGCTCAGCGACATACACACTCGCAGACACACGAGTGCATGTGGCCTACTTGAGAGTGCGTCGATTGGGGTTGGTCATGAGGCCAGCCGTCGCGGCCGACATGACTATGTCCTCAACGACGGGCAGCGACAGCTCGCCAACCAAATCGAACGACAGAGAGAGCGACGTGCACGCAATGGTGCCGAAGAGGCGCTCAAGCACTCTCTGCGGACAAGAGAGATGCCAACAGGGGAGGGTATCCGCAAGGCTGTCTAAGTGTGGCCAGTGCCTTCCACACCCGCAGTTGGTCGTATCGATCGGCTTCGCCCTCAGACTTGGTCAACGCGATATTGTACAGAAGAGACTCGGAAGACCTACCACAGAGGCCCTGCAGGCGATACGACACACACAAGTACAGCCCACCACATGGATTCCCCGGCGACCTCGAGCAAGGTTAGATAGGAATTGAACGACATAGCACATGATAAGAGTGCCATTTGCCTGCACACACACATCACATGGCCTCAGTGAATGCTCCATTTTGCCATTCTCCGCCGTGAACTCATACCTGAGTGTCGTGAAGGGCTGTTCTTTCTTGTCCTCCCCCGTGTCGGCCGTCTGCCCCGCCTCGGTCGTCTCCTGTGTGTCCTCCGTTGAGTCTGCCGGCACGGCAGCGGATGATGTGCTGTGGGTGCGGGTGATGTCACACGATGATGACGGCGGCGGGGAGGCACTCTCGCTGCTGCTGTCGCCCTTGCCGTATCCTTCTGGCCGGGCCTTGAGCAAGGCACTCAACCGGTGGGCGAACGCACGGCTCATGTGGACGCCGTCCAGGCGCAGCTCGAGAAGAGAGGGCACGCGGCCGATGGCGTCGGCAAGTTGGGCGCACTCGTCATCAGGCAACTGAGTCAAATCCGCATCTGCGCGAGACAAATGCCTTGACAGTCAGCGGCAACGTGCGCGTTCTCTTGTGACCGGCTTACCGATCAGTTGGAGCTTCATGAGCCTGTCGGCCCTCTGGAGGAAGCCGATGAGGTCGCTGAGGTCATCGGAGGTCGGCGAGCACTCCCAGTGGATCAACAAGTCCAACATCATGTCGGGTGAATACCTGACAGCAAGAATGAGGCCGTGAACACGAGGGAACTGCTGTCAGTCATCCCTTCTCATCGACATACCTGGCCAATGCCGCCGCGAGCCGATTTTGGTTGCTCACTGAGATCAATGCAACTGGCGCCAGCAGCTCGCGATTGGCATACGATGAGATGCGGTCAGTCGTACGGACGGGACACAGCCTAATACCAGCCAGCACGAAGTGGCCATGGAGTAAAGGTGCGTCTGTCTGTGTGTGAAGGACTGTTTACGCGTCTAGCAGACTCCGGCATGAGAGGGCCAGCATAGCGACTTGTGCGGCAGAGAAATACAACGGCCCAACAAGCTGGTAGATGGTGTGGAGGACTCTCTTGTCCGACAAACAACACACCAGTCGATTCTGACAGACACACAGCACAAACGTGAGTGGTCGGTCACACATGGTCGTTCTCTATATACCCACCTGGGTATTCTCCTGTCGTGCAGCCTCTCTGTGGGGGTCCTGTTGCTGCGATGAGACCCACCGATCGATCGCCTCCTACATAGATCACACACACACACACACACGCACACGCACACGCACACGCACACGCACACGCACAGTGGCGAGCGGTGATCGATCGGTCTATATGGGGGTCAGACCTTGCGGCGGCGAAACTTGGCGAAGAAATCCAAAACCTGACCCGTGAGTAATACGTATGTACAGACATGTGGCTTGCACGTTATTGACACTGAATTGCAATTACCTCATTCTGTAGAGCGCTGTTTTGCGAGGCCGCCGTGAGGGGCCCGGACAGGGCAGAGATGTCCACCTGCACATGAAAAGCGCCACACACAGCAGACACACAGGTGACCTCGAATTTGGTGATCGTTTGACCTTACGGACCTGCAGAATCCGTTCGACGATCGGGTTGTCTTTACTCTTGCCGCTCATCACCTGCCGATCACAGCAGCTGCACACATGAAGACAATTCACTAGAGCCGCTCAAGATACGACGGACAGACGCACCTGGCGAGGCTGCCCAGGACGACCATCATCATCCTGACGTCGTTGCCGCCATTAGCAATGGATTCGAGCTGTAAAATGCCTAGCCTCACAGCCCTCGACAGCTGGGAGCACATGAGCTCGGCCAGACCCTCACACGAAGCATACTAAACACAACGAAGACAGGAGTGGCGAGTCTACACACAAATAAGGCATTGGTTCCGTCGTATTCTTTGCTGACCGAGTTACGATTCACGATGAGGTAGAGCAGATGCACCGAAGCCGCCACGACAGACTGTCCATGGAGGGCATCATTGGTCAGTCTGTCGCTCTGCAGGATGCTCATGGCTGCGGAGAGGAAGCCCGCCTGCGCAACACGCTCGCAGTAGCGACATTCTGAGGAAACACAGACGCACACGAGACATCATTAAGTGGCATGGGCCATGCACCATCACTCACCAGCCATTGCCACTGGCACATTCAGAGATCTGCAGACCGTGTTAGCCGACTGCTCAGCGGTGGCGTGGTCCTTCAGCAATGTGGCTATCTTGCCCAGAGCAGCGGGGCTCGCTGACGCACTACGGCATATGGACGCCAACACACCTGCATCCACACACACCCACACACGCTCACACAGCGGCGTGACGAGTCAACGAGCCCTCTTGGCATCAAGGTGACCCACACCTGGCTCAGAGGGAAAGAAGCGGGCGTAGAAGCAGATGATGCTTATCAGCTCGTATGCCCTCAACATAGCCGGTTGATCACAGCTGGTGACCAGGGTCTCGACGAGCGCATCGATGTGGCAGAACATGTGCTGCTGAAACGCCCCAAGATCCTCAGTCGTCACTGAATTACACATATAAAACACTCAGATACACTTAAACACGACAGCCCTCTTTGTCCATTCACCACATGATCACCTGGAATGCTTTCGCTGAGAACCACTGCCAGAGCTATTCTGAATACCTCGTCCGATAGTGTCAGCCTCCCCACCGTCCCCTCCACCAAGACACCAAACAGCGGCAGCCACTCCACACCAAACGGATACCCAGCTTGACAAAGCCGTTTGAGGAAGCACGTCGCCGCAGCCTGATGCTCCATGTCGCTGCTGTCATTGAAAATGGCAACAATGCAGCCGGCGAGGCCTCCCTGACCCTGCTGTCGATGCGCCTTGTCCTTGACGGCCAATGACCGTACGAGGCCCTCGACAACTGGGTCATCATCCGGCAAGAGCGGTGTCTCATTGAGATCTTCCTGTTGCTCAACGAAGGAGTCGATGTCACCAGCCAGAAGAGCATCAGCAGCGACAAGTTGAGCAGCGGCGCACGTGATGGCAACAGCATCCGAGACCGACGTAGTGCCCTTCCGCGTGTTGGCCGTGTGTTGCTGGTCGGGTGTGATGGGGGAGGGCGTGGAGGCAGGGAATGGGCAAGAGGGACCCACTGGTTGCTGACCCGCTGATGCAGCTGCTGCGGCGAGTGGCGACGGGTCGATGGAGCTGGTGGGTTCGACGGCCTGCTGCTGCTGGGTGCATGCGAAGATGTCGAAAGCAGTGGAGGGCTGACGGCTGCCGTCCTGACAATCACAGCCACACATCACGCACATATGCACACATGTGGGCATGCACCTCCCTCGTGTCTGTCTGTCTGTCTGCCTGTCTGTCTGTGCATGTGTGTCCGTACCGATGTGGCGTCCACAGTGATGTCATCCTCTCCGGACCCACCGCCGTGCCCCGCCCCTCCCATCAGCGCCGTGCTGCTTCCGTGCGGCTGCACGGTGACGCCGCCCACAACTGATGTGTCGGCTGCTGGTGAGGCGATGGGCGTGAGCGGCATGGACTGGCCATGGGGGACGGAAGGCTGCGGTAGCTGCTGACTCTGATATGTGCCGACGACCTCAGTGAGCATCGGCGGACGCTGGATGCCGATGGGTGGGGAGCCCGAGGGCAATTCCTCCGTTAGCTCTTGAGAGTCAGCTTCGTCGCTGTCAGACGCAGGTGTGCGCTCTCTGTGAGAGGATGCTGCTAGCGGGAAAGGCGACGCACTCTCTGTGCGGTCACCAGGGCCATCAGACGGCTCATCGCCGGACCGCCCAGCCGCACCAGATCCCTCCTCTGCCGGTCTGCCACTCATACACACGTGTTGCTGCTCTGTGTTTGCTCCTGCTGGCTGGCATCTCCTCTGTCGGGGCTGCTGCTGTCTGCCGTCGGGCTGCCGGCAGAGAGCTCCTTGGAGTTGGTGTCCGTGGACACGAGCGCTCAGGTGGCTATAGATCTGCATCAGTCAAAGCCAAAACAGACGCCACATGGACACAAACGGGTGCACGATGAGCCATCACCTCCCAGACGCTGTCACTCACTGTGAATCAATTGTCCCTCACTGATTACTGGCATAGGGTCCGCTGGGCTCGGCGTCCACCGTGTCACTCGATGCTGATCTATCTGCCAAGCAAACACACGTACAACGTTGCTTCATTGTGTTGCTTCACTGACTGTGCTTGAGCACAAGTGGAGGCTTACGTTGATGCGTGATGTGTTTTCATTTTTGTATGGCGCGGGAGACCATTTTTCAGGCTCGCAGGGTGTGCTTGCATTCTGCTTCTTCCCATGACCCCTCCTTTCTCGCGATGCAGACGATGAGCAGTGATAGCTCATAAACGTATCTATGTCGTTAAATGAGGAAAACATGCATTGGCTCATTCAACCGGTTGGCTTCCTACCCGGCCATGGCTCTCTCGTCAGCTCACGAGCAGTCGACGAGATGTACATGGCCGACAGCGGTCACCCGATAGCCCAGGCACCAGACATCAGCCCCTCCCCCCGCACACACTGTCTGCCTGTATCGAAGCGCATCGCTGGTCTGCTTGCGTCCCGCGGCTGGCGGTGTGTGATGGACTCTCACAGTGACAGAGAGATAGTCAAGCATCACCTGCCTTGACATGAAAACAGCGCAGCAGTGTCGGACAAGTGAACAAACCAACAGATGCCAAATTGTTCGCAGGGCCCCACCACGTGGCCCTCATGGCTACTCATACAGTATCGACAGCTCTGCACAGTTCTCTCTCCATGACATCCAGGAACCTCTCCGCCTCCTCTCTCTCAATCAGGGGCGCGCTCGTCTGGAGGCACACGCACAGCCGGCCGCCCACCGTCACGCACGACAGCTGAAACAAACAGCCGTTCTGGCTGTTGGTCACGCCGTAATACACGCCATCCAGACTGATGGGGCCGTACTGCGTCTTGCCCGGCCACACTCCCGCGTTGGACAGACCACATGTGTAGGCACGACCTGCACACAGACACAGACAAATGCAGCCGGCAATCTCTGTGAGTGCCGGTCGCCCGCTGGCTGACCGTGAGTCTGTTCCGATGCAGCAGCATTCTCGACGATGGCCTCAATGTTCACCAGCCGCATGCCCACGTCGAACAGCAGCGGCCCCTCACGCCCACTCACGTCGATGACCGACCGGAACTCCTCCCGGCAGCCCTTGGCAAACCGCCAGAAGGCCTCAGGTGTTGCGAGGGAGGATGGAACTCGCAAGTTGAATTCCACAGAGCCGCTGACAGATGAGAGTGTGCAGGGGCGGGGCAGCGGCGAATTCACGGCAAACCGACGCAGATCGGTAGACAGAAGGAACCGAACCAGAGGACTGCTCCTTCCTGAGACGTCTTGACACGCCATAAGGGCGGCTGCGATGAGGGCTGCCGTCTCCGTGGTGCCCTCCTGCCGGCTCCTGTGCCGCAACTTCTCCATCAGCGGTCGGCCGAGTGTCCTCAAACACAGCTGAGTGCGCCGCTGTGACGGCGTCAATCCCTCGCCTCTCCGTCGGTCCAGCACCAGCATGACCGGACACACAATGGTGGCGAAAGCCCTCACGAGGTGCTTGACGGTCTGCCACGAGCACGCCCGCTTCACATAGCCGACAAATGGCTCCTCAATGCTGGTGTTGCCGAAGAGCATGGCCTCCATGCTCGGGGGGAAGGAGACGGGGACGGAGGCAGCACTGTCGGTGTTCTTGTCAGACGACTGGTGTGGCTGCAGGTGGGTTAGGAAGTCCTGCAGGACGACTTGGGCTGAGATCTGGTCGGCTATGGCGTGGTTGAAGAGCCACACCAGTGCCGACCGGCCGGCAGATGGGCTGTGGATGACATGCAGCCGCCACAAAGGGGCATCATGGGCAAACGTCACACCTGCATACATGTAGAAAGGCCATGTCCGCTGTGGCGGTTGCAGATTTTCTCTGCTCTTATCTCACCGTCAATCATGCCTTCAACAAGCGTCCGCCACTCCTTTCTCAGGTCCGTACCATCTCTCGTGTCCACATCCGCCCACACCAGCGCCCTGTCCACCAGCTCATCAGCGGAGGCATCCAGCGGATAGAACCACGGCCATTCCTTGTCCTTCCGCCTGAGGAACTCATTGCCCGCAGGCAGCTCCGCTATCTGCACGCGCAGCAGCGGATGCATTGACACCGCTCGCCTCAGCGCACGGCGCACGTCGTCTCGCGTAAGCGACGATGTCCCACTCAGCTCGTCCACAGAAAAACCAGCCACTGATAAAGGGGCGTCTTTGTCGTTGCGTTGGGTCTTGGTGAGGAGTCGCTCCCAGCTGCCGAGAGGGCGGATGTAGGTGGGACTGGAGGAGCCTGTGATGGGTGCTGGCGGCTGCTCGACTGCAGGTATCTGCCTGTCCGGCGATGCTGAGGGAAGAGGCGTGACCTGCATCGTTGACAGGCAACGCATTCATCCATCTGGTGAGTCAGACAGATGGAGGGCCGTGTGTGTATGTGTTGCTGTCCAGCTCATCACCCACCTGTCTGCGTCCGCGTGTTGAAGCGCGTCGGTGACGGCTGGGCTGCCACGGCTTCAGGAAAGCGCCTCGAGTGCTCAGATCTGCATCGACCACACCGGCAACGAGCCCCAGGAGCCACCATAGCTGGAATAACATGGAGCTCCACGCCTCAACGCCCCATAGCCATCCACCCACTACTCCGTCCTCCGGTGGCGCCGATCTCGCCGAGGCCACGAGTCGTGGAAAAGGGCTTTTCGCTCACAAAATGTCCATCTATTTCTGCCGGCAGGCTGAACATGGTCACAACACGACGGATCTTCTCCGGTTTTCTTCGCGAGGAGGATCGTTTGCGAGCTCGCAGGTTTTCGGGGGGGGTGAAGGGGGCGTTTGAGTCTCAGCGCCACCAGACAAAGGTCCAGCTGAGAGATTCGTGGCGAATCAGCGAGTCCAGTGGCCGTCTCCTTGCCTGAGCAGCGAAGCATCGCCTCTATCGGCCTGTCTGACTCTCTGAGCACAGCTTCAGCATCGTCAGCATCATGTCGTCTGTCCCCAACATGCAGGCCTTCGCCACGGGCGGCCTCATGGTGAGCACAAAGAAGGCTCACACAGAGAAACGGACACACAGCCAGTCAGGCCGTCACACTCGGTGTCTCTATGTGTGCCTCCCTCCCCCTTTCTGCCTGTCTGCAGCCGCCAGGGGGTATGCCGACGCCCAACGCGCAGCTGTTCCAAAGCCTGCCTGCTGGTGGGATGCCTGGCGCGTCACAGATGGGCGGCGGCATGGGACCGATGGGAGGCGGCATGGGCAGCATGGGCGGCATGGCAGGTGCGCCTGGCGCGATGCAATCGATGCCGCCGATGCAGCAGCAGCAGCCTCCACAGATGGGTCCAGGAGGTGGCATGATGAGTGGTCCTGCGCAGCCAGATATGTCGTCGATGATGGGCATGGGTGCGGGCGGCGGCATGGCTGGGCCGGGCGGCATCTCGCCCCAGCAGCAACAGCAGGCGGCCATGGGGGGCGCCGGGATGGGCATGAGCATGGGCATGATGCCTCCCCAACAGCAGCAGCCACAGCAGCCGATGATGCCCCAGCAGCAGATGGGCGGGCCGGGGATGATGTCACAGATGGGCTCCCAGATGGGATCTCAGATGGGCATGGCTGCGGCCATGGGAGGCGGCCCGCGGCTGATCCTCAACCAGCAGGAGATCCCCTTCTACCAAAACCTTTTCAGGTCAGAGAGTGAGTGCGTGTGAGCGTCCTGCGCCAGTGTGCTGTGTCATCTCTGTGTTGTTTGTGTGTTTGTTGTGTCAGTATGGCTGACCCGGACGGCCTTGGGTTCATCCAGGGCACCAATGCGGCCGAGTTCCTGCGCACATCGGGACTCCCACACCACCTGCTGCACGAGGCAAGCATGCAACAAGACCCACAACTCTCACGACACACGCACCCATGTCCGTTGTATGTTTGTATGCGTGTGTGGCTGTGGTTGTGGTTGTGTTGGTGCAGATATGGCGCATCGCTGATGCCAAGAAGGAGGGCCGGTTGGGCCCTGAGGAGTTTTTCGTGGCCTGCCGGCTGGTGGCCCTCGCACAGAACGGCATGCCCGTCACGCCTGAGGCCGTCATGCAGGGTGAGGGAGTCAGAGAAAGAGTGATAGAGATCCATCCCATCCACCCACCAAGACGCTGCGCACCGATGGATGTGCTTCATGTGTCTGTCAGAGCCGCCCGCTTTGCCCAACTTCGACGTATTGCGCAAGCGGCCGCCCTCCGAGGCCTCTGCACAAGAGGTGACTACACCACACGACACTGCCGAGCCCACAACACGGCCCACAACGCAACATAAACTCTCTCTGTGGATCAGGTTGGTGGCCAGGTGGGTATGCCATTGCCGATGGGTGCGACGGACATGCAGTCGGTGATGGGGATGGGGTCGATGATGGACCCCACCCTGGCGGCAGCGGCGCTGGCCAGCGGCGGGGAGGGGCCGTCCACTCCACCGATGCTCAGCCCCGTCAACCTCACACCACAGCAACCCGGTGCGCCTATACTCAGTGACGTGTGTGGGGGGGGGGTGGATCTGTTGTGTATGTGTGTGGGGTGTGTGTGTGTGGTGCAGGGACTCCTGTGTTGCTGTCACAAGGTGGGTGGGCAGACAGACAGACATGGAGGCCTCCAATGACGATCCCATGTGTGTGTCGTTCGTTTGTTGTGATTGCCATCCGCCTCAATATAATCAATCAGGTCAGCTGGGCGGCCTGACGCCCCGCTCAGAGGGAGCTTCCCAGTGGCTCGAAATGATGGTACGTCACCACAGAGCAGAGAACCGCGCCACACAACACAACACAACACACCCATCTCTGTCCCTCCGCACACACACCCACACACCCACACACATATGCAGGGCGGTTCTTTGCCCGGCACCCCTCCCGGCGGCACGTTGTGGAGCATCAGCGACAAGGACCGTGACAAGTACAAGGCCATCTTCTACAAGACCGACAAGAATGCCGACGGGTTCGTCGAGGCGCAGGAGGCCAAGGAGCTCCTGTCCAGGAGCAAGCTGCCCGACCAGCCTGACCTGGCTCAGATATGGTCAGACAGAGAGGGAGGGAGGGAGGGGGGGAGTAGTGTGTGTGTGTGTGTGTATGTGTAGGACGTTGTCTGATTTTGACAAGGATGGCCGACTCAACATGAACGAATTCCTCGTGGCGATGCACCTGGTAACCACACACACACACACACACACAGAGAGAGAGAGAGAGGGAGAGAGAGAGGGAGCACCTTTCTCTTGATCTGTGTTTTGTCATTTTGTGTGTGTGTGTGTGTGTGTGGTTCAGGTGACGAAGCGCAAGAAGGGCGCGCCCATCCCTCGCACACTGCCGCCCGAACTAGTCGCCGTAAGACACACCACCTTGCACACATCACAGTCACTTGCCCCGCACTCTCTCGTCGTGTCTTCTCTGCCCTCTCCAGGTGATTCAAGGCATCGAGCCGGTACGCCACAACACTCACACACACACACACACAGCCAGATAACATAACGACACACTGCACAACACACATCATGTGTGTCATGCCTGCCAGTCTCCCATGGCCCTGCCCGAGCCAGCAGCCGTCTCACCACCTCAGACACAGGCGTAAGTACAAAATGGATGGACACACTCCACTCTTTCGTCTGTCTCGTTTGCTGTCATCCCATCGAATCGGTCAGTGCGCTTCGCGAGCCCTCCCCTCCGCCAGCCAAGCCCTCGCCGCCAGCCGACGAGTCAGCTGCCTTCGACTTCTTCGCCGCAGCGGTGAGCGACGAGCCATCCTACAGAAGCCACCCAGACAGCACACCTCTTGACACACACGTGTGTGTGTTTGTGTGTCAGGAGGCGCCCAGCAAGGAGGTCAAGAAGAGGGGCAAGAAGGCTGCTGCTGCCGCTGCTGAGAAGGAGGAGCAGGCTGCAGCGGGGTTTGGCGACACATTCGGGGCCGCTGCGGTGAGCGAGCACCTACCGTCCATCCAGCGAACTAACCATCCATCCCGGTGCATCCGCGTGTGTGTGTTGATGTTTGTGTGACCTCCATCCATCCATCCGCAGGGTGGGGGCGAGTGGGGTGGCGGTGAGGGCTTTGCGCCCTTTGAGTCGCAGTTCGAGTCACAGGAAGGGGTAAGTGGGTAGCCATCCACCCTCTCACTCACTCACTCACTGAGCCCCGGCTCATACACTTCACAAACTGTCTGTCTGTCTGTCTGCCCCATGTGTCTGTCACTCAGGGTTTTGCCCCCGGTGGGTTTGAGGAGGCGCCTCCGCCCGAGGGAAGGAAGAAGGGACGCGCCAAGCGCGACAAGGAAACGGCACGACAGCAGGACGAGTACGAGAGACCACTCAAGTCGCATCCCTCACAGACACACACATACACCTCCACCTCTGTGTGTGTGTGTGTGTGTTGTCGACACACCCAGGGATTATGGCTATGACGATCGTCGCCGTGAGCGTGACAGGCGTGCCGACAGGGAGAGGCTGGCCGTCAAGCCGTGGGACTCGGGCACCGCCGTGCTCGAGGGAATCATCGAGGTACGCGACCTTACACACCCAATCACCCACACACACGATGGATGATCCACACACACACACGTATATGTCTGGGTGTGTGTGTCTGTGTGTGGCCATGCAATGCAGGCCGACAAGCAGATATCGCGCAACATCCGTCTAGACGTCGACGACCAGGAGGACGAGCTCGGCGGGCTCAAGAAGATGTCAGACCAACTCAAAGCTGAACTGGTACCCCCCCGCCCTGGAAACATGCACACGGTCACATCAAGCGCGTGTGTGTGTGTGTGTGTTTGGTGTAGATCCGCGAGCGTGGTGAGGTTGAGCATCAGCTGCGTCGGAAGCGCGAATTTGAGGGTCAGATACAGGACCTCAGGATACAGCTGGAGGGACTCAAAGAGGAACGCCGGAAGGTACCATTCACACACATCCCCCCACACACAGCCCCTCACACACACACAGAGAGAGAGAGAGAGAGAGGCTTACACAGATACGTCTCTCTGTGTATTGTGTGCCTCTGTGTGTGTGTGTGTGTGCACCTTTGTGTGTGTGGCAGACTGACATAGAGAAGATCTCCTTGAGTCGCGACATGGACCACTACCAGGAGGAGATTGTCTTCCTCCGGCGCCAGATACAGGACCAGCACGCTGACCTCTCGCTGCTCAGCGAATCAAACACCGTACGTCACACGTCGGCCTGCCTCCACCCACCCAGCCATATATAATGGCTATGTGTGTGTGTGTGTGTGTTTGTGTCTGTGTGTGCGGGGGCTCAGGTGCTGGAGAAGAACTACCACAGCAGCGAGAACCAAGTCCGACAGCTGGACATCTCACGAAGGTAATAAACCAAACCAGGTGGTCACACGCACACACACCGGTGACGCCTCTGTGTGTCCATACATAGGAATGTGCTGGAGGCAGTGCGGGCTGAGAAGGAGCAGCTCCAAAAGGAGGAGAGAGAGATCAACGAAATGAAGGTACGCCAGCCGGGCAAATGCCCCCTCCCACCAACCCACATCTCTGTCTGTCTGTCTGTCTGTGTGTCTGTCTGTCTGCAGCAACAGCTGGATCGCATGCGCCGCGAGAAGGAGGACGCCCAGTCCAAACAGGCCGTCCTGCAGGAGAAAGTCAGACAGGTGAGCACCTTAGCTATCGCCTCACAACACAACACGTCACTTGATGTGCGCTGGCTGCGTGAGTTGAGTGCCCACCCCACCCTCCGTCAAGTCAACACACACTCACACTCACACACACCCTCGTAGACAGACCCGCTCGGCAGCCAGTCAGCTCAGCCAGTCAGCCCTGCAAGTACTTAGGAGAGGGCAGGAAGCAGAGCAGCAGACAGAGGGCAGGCAGGCAGGCCATGTGTGGTGTGAACGTACTGATTCGTTGCTCGATTGGACTCGTCCATGTCGGCCTGCCTGCCTGCCCTCTGTCTGCTGCTGTAGGCTGACCAGGACAGGACGTTGCTAATGTGTTCGTTGGAGAGCGAGCGGTCCAAGCTCGCTGAGATGCGCCACGAGCGCATCCGACTCGCTGAGGAGAAACAGCAACTCACCAGAGATATGACCAGCCTCGCACAGGCAGGCCTTTCGTCCCATCCCCCCATTTTGTGCACTCCATGATGTGTCTATGTGTGCGTGTTGATGGTCCATCCATTGCCTTGTGGATCCCTCTCTCTCTCCCTGTGTGTGTGTGTGTCTTGTCTCTGTGTGTGCAGCAACAGTGGATGCAGTCCCGCGCGGCGGCGAGTGCGCTCTCCCAGCCGTTAGGCGACGCGCGGCCATACCAATCCACTTCACGCGTCGAAGTGCTCACGGTCAGTGGAGCACCACACACACACACACACACACCGATATCGGCGTGTGTGTGTGCATCATCCATTTCTGGTGTGGTCGTGTGTGTGTGTGTGTAGGGTGGTGCGAGCCATTCCTGGGCCAACTCGGTGCTCACCGGGGCGCCCGCACGGGTAACGAGACAGACACGCCGACACACTCGGGATTATCGCGTGTGGTGCTGCGTGTGTGGATGCGATCAATCAATCAATCAGGACTCCAAGGGGGTGCCGGCCGGTGCCCCGAGTGTGCCACCTTCCCCCGGCCAGTTTGCGTCACACGCAGGCACCATCACACCCGACGTGAGTGCCAGCACAGCACACCCACAAAAACAGCACACCTGCACAGAGACCAGACCATTCTGTGATCGATGTCATCACACAGAGTGCCCGTCTGGCATCGGCCCCTCCCGCCCAGTGGACCTCCTTCGGCACCCGGACACAGCCGGAGAGGAGGGGCGTGGACCCCACTTTCTTCTCGTCCGCAGGGGGTGGCGCACGGGACACTGACAAAATGGTAATGGTACGCACTCATGGATTGGATACACTGACTGCAGTGGCACACCACACCATGTCACCGTGAGATGAGTGTGTTCTGGGGGTGGTACAGGTTGAGGGCGGTCGGTTGGGGAGCCGTCGTGACGACATCGAGTTCGGCCGGCAGCGGTTTGACAGCGACCGGGGCGGCCGGGGGACGGGGCTGTCGTCGCCGGCCATTCACAGCCCGACGCCAACTTTCAGCGGGGTAAATAAGACAGCCATTGAGCACACAAATTGTCCCCTCTCTGTGATCGTGTTGTGGTTGTCTTGCGTGTGTCATCCATCCATCCATCAGAGTCTGTCGAACCGTGACCGTGACCGCGACCGCGACAGCCACAAGAGCACTTCCCCTGACAGATCGGACAAGAAACGAGGTCAGCCAGTGCTAATCACACACACACACACATACACACAGCCTGTGTGTGTGTGCGTGTGTGTAGGTGAGGACAGCAGCCTGACGGCAGATGGGTTCGGCCCCTCCCTCGACGAAGCCCCCCGACCCGCCGGCAAAAGCGGACGCAAAAAGGGCAAAAAGAAAGCCGCCGAAGAAACCGAGGTATATTATGTCCCCTCCCCGCTGGTCCCCCACTCACGGCACGGAACACACTCCCTCTGTTTCTGCGTGCGTGTGCGTGGACGTGATGTGCTGCAGGTGGTCGATTTCGCTGCTGGCTTCAATGCTGGTCTTGGCGGCGGCGGGGGGTTCGACAATTTCGACCAGCCGGGCGGTGTGGGCGGCGGTGGGTTTGGCGCGACCATGACGGCGACCACGACCAACACCAACACGGCCAATGGTGGCAAGAAGGACAACACCGCTGAGAAGGGGGGAGAGGGCAAGGGGGCCGACAAGAAGGGCACTGGCGGTGGTGGTGGTGGCGGTGAGGATGTGGACTTCGGCAACAGCGCAAACTGGAAGAGCTTCTCTGAAAACGGTAAGCTGTGTGAGGGAGGGAGAGGGGCGCATGGAGGACAGACAGATGGGCATGTGCGTGTGTGTGTGTGGTGTGTGTTTGTTCTAGGGATGGAGACGCCCTCGTTCGGTGGCCGGCCCCCTCTGTGATGGCTTCATGCGTTTTATAAGCCACTGCCTGTGTGTGTGTGTGTGTGTGTATCTGCGAGTTGGACCAACACCGCCACAATTCAAAGGCAGTCTGCCTGCCTGCCTGCTTCGTTCACTTATTTACTGGCCAATTGACGAGAGGAGGAGTCGTTGCGTACCACATGAGTGTGTGTGCGTGGGAGAGTGATCAAGAGAGACGTTATCAGAGAGAGAGAGAGACACAGACCCGATTTCAACCTGACACTTTTGATTGGAGAGAGAGAGAGAGAGAGAGAGACCGACCGGTGCTCACTTTATCCACCTGTGTGTGAGTGTGTGCGTTCCTCTTCTCACAAGGCACCACTGGGCTGTTTCCATGGCGAACAGGCGACGAATGATGGTCTCTCTGCTATTGTGAGAGTCCGTCACACGTTGCCAGCCGCGGGATGGAAACAGACCAGCGATGCCATCGATGGACAGACAGGAGACTCTGAGGAGAGAGATGCCGACAAGAAATGAACGTGATGCCTGCGGGGTGTCACGGTCAGGGTGGATCTGCTGTGCTGTGCCACGAGGGAGATAAGTCTTGATATGCCTTTTGTGCCGGTTTGCGTCATCCTTGCCTGTGTGGTGGGCGTGCTGTGGGGGGATGTTATCTGCGTGTCGGTCATGTTCAGCCGTTTCCCATGATCCACGGGGGACGGCTGCAGGTGACTGACACGCGCATACCCAACCACAGCCACACACTCACAGCACAGCTGACTTACCAACTCGACTCGACTTGATGGTGCGTGCCGTGCTCACTCCTCCATTCATTCTGTTCGCACCCAGCCACATAGCTACTGTCCATATGTCTGTACCCATTATACACACTCCCCGACCAACGAACCAACAGACAAGACCCAAACACACCTCCCCTCTGCCTGCCTGTCTGTCTGTCTGTCTGTCTGCCTATCCCTCGCACCCCGTGCACACGTTGATGGCAGCGTCGAGCATCTCGATGATGGGCCCCAGCAGCCCTCGGCCGTGCGCATGGTCATCCACATACGCACTCGACAAACGGTCCGCCTGACACACACACACACACGCACACACACCACACGTCTCCAAGCAAACATATGTGTGTGTCATCTCACCGCCGACTTACCAGCGCCTCTTGCACGTCTTCCTTCACGCGGTGAAGGGCATGCAGCAACACGCGCTGGCGGGCCACCTGCACACACCATACACATGATCCGATCTGCTCTCTGTGTGAGTGTGCTCATGTATGGCGTACATCGTCGGTCTGTGTGTTCCAGACGAGAGGCAGCAGGGCACTGGCGACATGCATCTTGTCCTTTGCCTCACGAACCATCGCCTTCGGGACCTTTGGATCAACCTCTCTCTTTGCCGCACCTGACAGAGAGACAGACAGACAGGCAGACAGACAGACACCGATGGATGCCATCCATCTGCACGTGTGTGGTCCTCACCTCTGCGGCTGCTGGGGTGGTTGGTGAGGAACCGGATATCGTCAGAGTGCAGACGCACCGACGATCGTAGCAAGGGACCAGTCGTCTCATCGTCACACAGCCCATCAACCATCCGCCCGCATGGTGGTGGCGCTTCATCGGTCGGCTGCCCTGCTGCCACCGGTGCCTCTGCCTTTGCTGGGTCCGTTGTGTCTGCCAGCCTCAGAGCGCACCGAAACTCACGGCAGTGCCGCTTGGACGGAAATCCATCACCCTCAGCACCAGCCTCGCCCTTGTGAGCAGCAGGAGCATCAGAGTCTCCTCCCGGCATCAGATCACGGTCCAGATCAGCCATCTCGCGTGTCCGTTTGCTGCTGTCGCCATCATGCGTCATCCTCTCTATGGTGTTGATGGCGTGGTTATTGAGCCGGTGGATGAGCAGCACTTGGGGCGAGTCGGGCAGCGCTGGCGGGGGTGGTGAGAAGACGTCCGCCGTGGCCAGGAGGTTACATGAGAGCGGCACGGATCGGGCAATGGCAAGCGCGTCGCGGCCCTGACACACACACACACACACACACAGAGAGAGAGAGAGAGAGAGACAGAGGGAGAGAGAGGACAACAGGTGTGTGGTTGTCCTGCATTGCTCTCTCTTGATTCTCACGTGTGAGGGTGGTTTCGGCAGTGGCAGGTTCCGCAGCATCGGTGTCTCGATCATTTCCATCTCCACTCTCTTGGCCGCATCGGCCGTCCACCCCTCCCCACCCTCCCTCATCTGCCCCACGAGCATCCTGTAGTAGCCGCTGCGGAAGAACCTCTGCCAGAAGACCCTGTGCGGCATCCTCACCGGCACGTACTCGTCGTAGCGGCACCTGAGCTCCGGCAGCTCCGCCAGCAGCACACGCAGCTCATCGTCCATATCAATGCTCGTCCCCTTGGAAGCGTACGCAGCATCGTCATGACCCCAGCCGTGATGGATCGGCGCGCACGTGAAGGGCAGCTCGTCACTGACGCGTTCGTCGCTCTCTTGCAGCAAGAGTCGCTCGGCAGAGAGGCGGTCTTGATGGAGTGACCAGAAGTGGTCAGGGGAGAGGACGGCCGGCACCAGGGCCTGGTAGGTGTGACGCAGGCCGTCATTGGTTGCCAGCAGATGGTCTCGCAGGCGCAGTTCCTCCCCACTGACAGTTGCGGGCACTTCCTCTGCCTCCGTTTCGCCAGACAATAATGCTGCATCATCCTGAACAGCCTCTTCTTTCCCGTCAGCATCACCACCAGCAGCGGCAGCGGCAGCGGCAGCCACAAGCCCTTCATCGCTTTCTCTACTTTTCTTCGCCTCGTTCGCCTCTCTGAGCCGCTTGAGCAGGTACTGATGCACCTCCTGACACTCGGCATGCCGCAGCCCGCCCTCAGATGCCAGGAACTCGACCTGTATCGCCCTGGTCCGCAGCTGAATGCGCAGGTGGGCGGGGGCCGTGGCGTCAGCGGGGTCGACCTTGCTCTTGTGGACGCCCTCAATCTCCTCGTGTGCGGCCTCCAGCTCCACTCGCGGCCTCGGCGGGCCTCTCTTGCCGTCGTCTTCGTAGCAGATGAACAGGATGCGCTTGTCGGTGAGCTGCAGATTGCCCCGCTTGGTCTTCCGCCGGCACCAGTACTGCCCGATGGTCCTCTCCTCCTCATTGTTCTCGGAGTGGCTGAGATCTTGGTTGGATGAGAGGGATGACTCATTGCCATGCTCATTCATGCCTTCCGAGTCGCTTGGACACACCATATCGCGGTCGCAGAAAACGGAGTGAGGAAACTTGCGAGCTGGGAAAGGAGGCGCTAAGCTCGCAGGCACGAAGACAAATCGCAGAGCGCATCCCTGCGTGTGTTCACGCCAAGATGCGGCGTGGGATGGATCTGATGCTCGAAGAGCGGCGGCGGTCTTCGCCCGCACGCCCATCGCGGATGCTCATCCTCTCCTTGGTGCTGACGATGATCCCAGCCCCCTCTCTGTCAGCCTTCCTCTCCCCCCGGCACCCCTCCGCAGCTCTGCACAGAACCACACGGCCACTCAGGCGGCAACAAGATGATCACGAGGACGTCGCCAAGGCCATCGACAGGAGGCGCATGCTCAACACGGCGCTCATCATGGGCTTCTTCGGCACGCTCAACTTTGCGGGCGACCTGGCGCACGGCAACTCGCGGCCGGACGATTGGTTTGAGCCGGATGTGTCGACGGCGATTGGTGAGTATGAGCTCCTTCAGGACTTTCTGGAGCAGTTTGACAGTGGCAGTGGGAAGAGCTTCCCGCGAGACAACCTGCTGGCGGAGATCATCTTGCCGGTCGAGTACTCATTCCCGCCTGACGCTTTTGCTCGGCTGGATGAGAGCGATGACGGCAAGTTCTACGGTGAGGGGGTCAGGATGAGCATTTCACACGTATGCATGGACAAAGGACCTATGTGTGGTCGTGTGTTTGCGTGTGTTTGTATGTGTGTGTGCAGGGGAGCCACGCATTGTCCACCATATCGGTACGCAAGCCAACTCATGTGTGTGAATGCATCTGTGTGTGCACTGCTCTGTTGCTCGTGTGGTTTGTCCCCGTGTGTGTGCAGACCAGGGTGCCCGCAAGGCGCTCACCGACTTTTATGCCGAGTATCTGCCCGTCCATGAGGGCATAGCATACCTCGACCTCTGCTCCTCATGGGTCTCCCACCTCCCCGATAACTTCAAACCAAAAGTAAGGAGCCAGCCGCCACACTTTTGCTTTGAAATGGATGGATGGATGTGTGTATGTGTGTGTATGTGTGTGTGTGTGTGTGTGTGTGTAGCGTGCTGTCGGGCTTGGGATGAATGCGTATGAGTTGGAGCAGAACGAGAGGCTCACCGAGTTCGTGGTGCAGGACCTCAACAAGAACCCCAAGCTGCCCTTCAAAGACAACTCGTTCGATGTCGTCACAAACGTTGTCAGGTGGGTGTGCACAAGATGATAAACGAACGACAGCACAGCACAGCTTCCTTTGCATCTCTGTGTGTGTGTGAGTGCAGTGTGGATTACCTGGTCCGGCCGGTGGAGGTGTTTCGTGAGATGTATCGGATCCTCAAGCCGGGCGGGTGCGCCGTCATGAGCTTCAGCAACAGATGCTTCGTCTCTAAAGTAAGTGACCAAGCCGGCCTTCATGGGCACACAGGCGTGCACTTGTGCACTGCATTGATGTGTGGGTGCTCTGTGTGTGTGACTGGCACTGTCAGGCCATCAATTTGTGGCTAACGACGACCAATCTGCAGCACTGCGGAATCGTGGGCCTCTACTTCAAAATGACAGGTCAGTCAGTCCGCAATGAAGCGCAATACATCCAGCCCACCTAGCACAGCCCAGCCGTGCAATCCCCCCCTCTCTCTGTGTCTGTGTATCTCGTGTAGGTTTTGACAACATCCAGGCGCGCGACCTGTCTGGTTGGGGGACCGACCCCATGTACGTGGTCTTCGCCGAGAAGGATGCGTCGTTCTGACCGACAGACACATGGGGGGCATGGCCACACTCATATAGAGAGGAAGAGGCGTCTGAGCTCTGCAGAGAGGGGATGGATGGATGGATGGATGGGCCACTCGTGTATGTGTGTGTAGAGAGCGGTAGTGCGTGTGGCGAGTGTTTTGGCCAGCAGGTGTGCAGGGTGGGGTGCGTGTCTGTCTGTACTGATCTCATCTCATGTCATCTCATGTCATCTGTCTCACTCGCTCACTGTGCAGCAGTGCACACTGTGCACTCTTGGTCACTTGATCGATCACTGTCTGTGCAGCCAACGGTCTTGCCAATGTGCCTGCCTTGTCATCACGACGAACGAGAGTAGGTGCCTGTCTGCCTGTCTGTCCGTCTGTCTGTCGATTATGAGAATGGAGTTTTGGGCTTTTTGGACACATGTTATGACCGACTGCATACCTGCAGCCCTGTGCGTGTGTCAATTGCACCCCTGTCACCCGATCGCGAGCTAAGCGTGCAGGGGCCGGCCTTTTTGTGGGAGAATGGCCGCGTATTCGCCTGCCAACGACCCCTACCGCGGTTTCTATGCAAACGCCGCTTCCCCCACGCACCAGCAGCAGCAACAAGGCCTCGCCCCCCCGCACCACCAGGGCCACCAGCTCCCCTTCTCCACTCCCCAGAGCCCCGTGACTGAGTCCGTCCGCCCCTCTGGTGTGGACCCGCTGCTGGTGACGCTGCCCACCTACACTAACCTGCCCGTGCAGCCCGCGCCCGCAGTTCGTCAGTTCGTTGTACCGGCCCCCCTCGCACAGCAGGAGAAGAAACCTGAGGAAGAGAGAAGAGAGGAAGGGCTCTCTGGTGCGGCAGAGGATATGCAGGGCCCGGCCGCTGCCGCTGCTGCGGCGGCGGCGGCTCCTGGCGGTGCTGTTGGGGCTCGGGAAGTCCCCCAGCAGCAGCAGCAGGTGCCGGTGCAGGTTCATCATGGGGTTGGGGGTGTTGCTGGTGAGTGGCAAGGTCCCAACGGTGGCGTGATGATGGGTCCTGAAGGTCCGTTCTTCATGACGAGCATGGTCAACGAGGAGAGCTTCCGGAAGGGCCTCCCTTCGCCTCACCTCCACCCAGTAAGGGAGACAGAGACACTCACTTACACACACAGGAGCCCCGTTTCATGCCGTGTCTGCAGGCGTATCAGGCTGTGTTGGGCGCGACACACAAGTCTCCGTACAACCCCGAGGCCCAAACGCGTCTGCCCACTTCCCAAGAGGTGTACTCTGCCGTCGCCATGGTGCAGAACCAAGCCAACCCCATCGTCTACGCACCACTGCCGCCGCCGCCACCGCCTCCCCCACCACCGGCTCCCATTCAGCAGTACATCCCCGTTCCGGCGCCGCAGCCACAGCCGCAGTACGTTCTGCCCTCCCCGCCGCCTCAGCACAGGGCCCCGCCGACCAGGTCGAGTTGGCGCAAATCGTCGTTTGAGACCCGTCCGCCTGTCCCGGACCAGCACAAGTACGTGCCACCGGCCCCCCAGCCCCAGCCGATGCCGGGGCCGGTGGGCCCTGACGGCAAGCACGTGCGCTTCGCCGACCAGCTGCAGGACACCGTGGTGCAGCAGCACGACGAGCTGGCGCCCACAGTGGTGCCTGTCATCCAGTATGTGCCCGTGGTGACCCACGCCGTGGCGCCCCCGGCCTTGTTGACGACGACCCAGACCCTGCGGGGGCCGAACAACCTGCTGGAGACGACCCGGCGCACCAACCAGATGCTCAACACGACGCTGAATTCCACCACGCGGAGGTCGATTGGCGGCGGACCGACGCTGGCGCAGCTGCCGTTGAAGCCCGGAGACGACTGCCTGGCCCCCTTCAACTGCTGCGGGTGCTTCGGTGAGCATAACGGGGCGACGGGGGGTGGCGTATGTGGGTGTTTTTGAGGTGTCTCGTGTGTGTGTGTGTGTGTGTGTGTGTGTTGCAGGGCCGAACGGCTGCTGAGCACGAGAAGGTGTGTCTGTCTTCATCAAGATGATCATCGTCTCGTCATATCATCGTCGTTTGAGCAAATAAGGCTTGAGGAGACATCATATATACACACATACACACATACATATACGCAGTTCGCACAAAATGAAGCAGGTTCGGTTCCTTTGCTGACAGAGAGAGACACAAGTGGGGTGACTGAGTAGGTGTGTGTGTCTGACGGCACGGCACGGCACGGCTGGCACGATTGATAGCGGCTAAAGGGCCCTGACTGATCAGGTGAATGAGTTGGGAGGGGGAACAGGCAGACAGACAGACAGACAGGCGGGCGGGTGCACAACGACCGACAAAGCAAGCAAATCAACAATGCTCAATGGGGTCCGGCGAAGGACGTGAAAAGTCGTGCCTTCGCGCAGTATACGCTGCGATCGACGTATGTGCACACACAGACACGAACCACGACGAGCATCTCATTCAATTATCAACACTGAGGCACAAAATCGACGTATTTACACACGCACCCCCCCACACACCCAGCCGGAGACGCCCAGCGGAACGCCCTCATTCACGTCAGTCACGCAACGATCTCCGGCGTCTTGAGGTCGCTCTGCTCCTCATCAACAGTGTGGCCGTCGTCATGTGTCGTCACCACAGACAGCTGCACCGACTTCTTGGTGTCCTGCTCCGGCTCTTGCCGACTCTCCCCGTTGTGCTGGTGCTGCTTTCTCTCCCCCCGTGTGTGGACGAATTGGAAGATGCACACCCCCAAGAACACCAGACAGAAGCCCACCGCTCGAGGGGTGGTCACTGGGTCCAACTCAAGGTCGAAGGCCGGCGCCAGCAAGGCGTCAAACAACAGAGACCCCGCCTGATTGATGGACACACACACAGAGAGAGAGAAAGAGCGGCATGGAAAGCCTGAGGGCTTCTTGTGCTTCCTCGGTGCAATCAATGCCTGCCTACCAGCTGCCCCAGAATGGTGAGAGAGAATGTGGCCGCGAAGGATATGTAGGTCGGGCAGACGATCCAGACCGTGACGACGCACACCCCAATAGCCCCTCCCAGCCACTTCCAAGTGTCGCCGACAGACTGCGTCGACTGCGACACATCAGGCACCACGCCCGTGCAGAGGCTCGCGATGGCGAGAGATAACGTCCCCATCACAAAAGACACGAACCCACCTGCACCCCCGAGATTGCAACAGAGGTTCGCTGTGTGTGTGTGTTATATGCCCACCTCGCCATGGGCTGCCAAGTGAGTGGCCGACCTTTCTGTTCCAGGTGGACTGAAGCACCAGAAAACACCCTGATTCACTCACACACAAACACATACACACGCTCGCATCCATGCCTCTCCTCTCCCTTACCGGCCATGAGCGCCAAAACGACATAAAGTGCATAGAGGGGTTCGAAGGACGCCCCAAGGATCCTGTCAAGCTGGAACACGACAGTCCCAACGACCACCACGAAGCCACCCAGAGCCCGCATGGCGGTCAGCGGCCGCACAGGCGACCAAAACCAACCGAGGGAATCCACAAGCAGCGACGTCGCCACCTGCACCCACAAGCCCAATTGACACACATGAAGCAAGACACACCACCAGCACCAGCAGCAGCAGTGATGATTCTCACCCACCTGCCCGCAGACGACACAGACGTAGAACACCCCAAACCCGATCAGCGGCGTGAGCAGCACACTGCATGCGACGTAGAAGCTCCCCAGCGTGCCGCCGAACAAGACCACCATCCGAGGAAACGCTCTAACTTCCTTGCAGAACGTCCTCAAGTTGGAGAGCCTCAGCCGCGGGAAGGCGAAAAATGCGAGCAGCACCGCGCCAGTGGCGAATGAGAAAAAGGCCGACCAGAGGCCGTGACCGACATCTCTGCCGAGGTTTATGTTGATAGCGGCCTGCAAAGAGCACGCGCAGTGAGAGCATGTGACAGATCTGCTTCCTCTGCTCATTGCTTGCCTCACGGACCTGCAGCGGCAGCCCAGCTCCTGCGATGAAGCACGCCAAGGGCACGCACACCAGCACAAGCAACACATTCTTGGTGTCCATTTGAGTCAATCACAAGCGTTGAATTCGATGTGAGGTGGATGAGTGTGGCATAGGCGACATCCCCAAGCGAAGGATCTTGGCGTTTTGCCGCTCCTTTTCGATCGCCCTTCCGTGTTGAGCTTGCAGGGTTTTCTGAATCCATCAGCTTTGACGCTCGAGCGAGGAGAGGGAAGGAAGGCTGCTCGCCGTCAAGGATTCATAGTACCATCGGCTCACAATGATATAGGTGAGGAAATCTGTTGGTCGAACCATGCATGATACGTGCTTGTGGATCTGGGTCCAGGGCTTCTACACAACAGATGGGAAAGAAGAGGAAAGAGGGATTCTACGATACCACCAAAGACTGGAGAAACGTAAGCACGGCACACACAATTCACATACCAATGATGCTCGCTCGAGCCTCTTGTCTGTCTGTCTGCTGTGTGTGTGTGTGTGTGTGTTTGAAGCCGTACATCGATTATCTGCCGGGTCAGCGGCTGCCCAAAAGGCTGCGATGGATCTGGCCGCTCATCACCATTTCCGTGAGTCAACTCCCTCACGCACAGACGACGCTCACAAGAATGCGCTGTGTGTGTGTGTGTGTGTGTGTGTCATGGGTATCAGTTACCCCCCACCATCCTCCTCCTCGGTCCGGCCTTCGTCCAGGCAGGGTTCCAGGTATGCACACCAACACAGACGCACCACAGACACAGACACACACATCGCTGGCTGTTCCTTCGCCGTGGTCGTCATGCAGAGCCGTGCTGAACGGAGAAAGGAGATCCGGCTGATGAGGGAGGAGCTCGAGAGAGAGGGTTTGAGTGCCGAGCAGCGGGAGGGGGATGCAGGCATCAAGTCGGGAGTGTCCTTGCACATCAACACCTTCATCAGATGACTGGCTGACCAGCTGGGAGGGAGGGAGTGAAACGTGGGCCGGTCTGTCTGAGCATTGACTTGATGCTCGTATGTATTGTGCATTTGTTGGTCGGACTATGCACAGGCAGGGCACCAAGAGAGCAAGATCGCTCAGATGCTCTATGCTCTGCGGCCTCAAGAAAGAAGAGATTGTGGGGCATTGAATGCGACTGGTATTGATGCATAGGGGGTCGGTCTCTCACGATTTCTCACGTGCAAGGCAAACGCAACGCGGGTTGGGAAATACCCTTGGTTCACGGCGAGATTGCGGATTCTCGCCAGGAGACAATTTCTTTTTTCTCCAGAGCCAGGATGGTCAAATTCTTTCACGCATCCCGTCCACAACCGTTTCTCCTCCCGCCCTGATTCTTTCCGCCTGGTTGGCGCCGCCCCCCCGCCCTCCCTCCCTCCCCCCCTCCCTCCCTCCCTTGAGGTGCGCTCAACTGATTTCGGCAGCAGCATGAGCGTGACCCTGTTCCTGAGCCAAACCATCGAGTCGGAGTCCGTGTGGTGGCTGCTCCAATTCTACCGCAACAACAACGTCCAGCTGACCATCGAGCCGACTGAAGACGTAAGAGGGAGGCTGGAACGGCTCATGATGGGGCGCAGGGCGCATGTCAGGAGAGGGATGGTGCTGCCCTCCTGGTGCGCTTCAGATCTACGAGAGGCCGTCGTTGGTGTGCAGGGGCGGCTACTACCGTGGTCTGCGTGAGGTGGTGGGCAAGCTCGTCGACATCAGTGTGCTCGAGCTCGAGGACGACCCCAACATCAATGAGAGATGCGGAACAGAACGGATGAGAAGCGCGCCTCACTCAGCACATCCATGTGTGGCGTATGTGTGTTTGCAGGCACTCAACCATATGCTGACGGCGCTGGAGGACAGGGCGGACCTCTATGGCGGCCTCCAGGAGGTATGTGTGTGTGTGTGTGTGTGTGTGGCTCCGCAGAGGATACGCGAGGAACCAGGCAAGTTCCTGTTCTACCGCGAGGAGCTCACCGGCATCGACCTTCTGGCCCTCCCCTACGCCGATGCACAACAGGTCCTCTTCACACTCCGAAAGGGAACACACACGCCACGGCGACATGACGCATTGTACTGCGGTGTTGCAGGACAAGCTGCAAGACCCGGTGGTGCAGCTCTGGATCGACCGCGTGAGAGGGGCGATTGAGGAGATGCGGCAGGGGCGGCGCAGGGGGTAACCAACGGTACGCAGAATGACGCACTCACTGCACATCGGCGTCTGAATGTGTGGCATTTTGTTTGTGTACTGGCAGGCGAGCGACGTGAGGGCGAGCGGGTCAGGAAAAGCGTGGGTGCTTTTGGTGCGCTTCAGATCCACGAGGAGCCGTCGCTGGTCTGTGTGGACGGGTTTGTGCGCGGCCGGCGTGAGGTGATCGACAAGCTGATCGAGATTGGCGCCATCCGACTGGCAGGTGGGTGAGGAACAGACTAGTGGATGAGAACGCACCCCAGACACGCCATGCGTGTGATGTGATGTGATGTGTCAACAGCGCGCTGGGGGAGTGTTGCCGCGACGGCCGACTGCGGGAGGTGGGTGGCTGTGCGTATTCCACAAATGTGATTTGGCAACCACATGTGTTTCTGTGTCTGTTTTCTTTGTGGGTCTTTTGCAGCTCGTCACCACGGCGCCCGATTTCCTTCTCAGGCACAAGCTCACGAGCCTGGACGTGTTGCTGTACCCCTACGTGACGGCACTGCAGGTCAGTTTCGACACCAACCTACTACTACAGAAGCAAGGCACCACACACCCGCACCCCTGCCGTCCATTGTGCTGCGTGCGTGGTTGCAGGAACAAGCCAATGAACCAGCTCTCCAGCACTGGATCGGCACCAGTGAGTATGTGGTACCTGCAGCACACGTGTGTGAGTCCCTCCCTGTTTGTGTCTTGGCGTCTGCTCAGGTGCGGATCGAGCACTTACGCGCGATGTTTCCGCCTTCAATGTACCGCCCGACGCGCACATACGCGGGTGATACAACGACATCTGTACGCTGGTGCCGCCCGGCGCCACCCAGCGCGAGCGTGCTACGAAAGCGCAAGGACGCCGACGGCTGGGTGCTTGTATCATTGCTCCCCCTTCTCGGCGTCCCGCACCAAGGGCAAGAAGCTGGCGGGCAACCGCTTCTCCGTCTTCATCGACGACGACGAGTCAGACAGCGAGACCAAGGCAGGCGACAAGAAGAAGAAGCAGCGCAAGAACAAGAAGAAGAAGACCAAGTCCAGCACCGAATCATCCACCAACGACGGTGCCTCCCGCACCCCCGCACCTGCCCACGAGGCCGAGGAGACCGAGCCGTGAGTGAGTGCACCAAAGCTGTGCTGTATGTCATGTGCGAATGTCATGTGGTGCTGTGTGTGTGTGCGTCTTGGCAGACCTTCTCCGACCCCAACGGCCGCTTCCTCGGCCACGGCGGCGACTTCAGCGCCATCGACGTCCTGTTGTATCCATTCGTCGAAGCGCTGGCAGGGGTACACACAGACAGACACTAATTATAATGTCCTTCCGGCTGCTGTGTTGCTTGCAATGCAGAGGCGGCCGAAGGACCCGGGCGTCAAGGCGTGGCTCAACCGAGTCGGGCCGGTGATAGAGTAGTTGCACCAGCGGCTGCGCAGGCATCAAGTACGGGCCACTATACACTGCACATCGGCGGCTGTATGTGTGTGTGGCTCCTTGCAATATGTGCGTGCGTGCGTGTGTGTGCTTTTGTTGTTGTTGTTGTTGTTCTCCGTCTTCATCGACGACGACGAGTCAGACAGCGAGACCAAGGCAGGCGACAAGAAGAAGAAGCAGCGCAAGAACAAGAAGAAGAAGACCAAGTCCAGCACCGAATCATCCACCAACGACGGTGCCTCCCGCACCCCCGCACCTGCCCACGAGGCCGAGGAGACCGAGCCGTGAGTGAGTGCACCAAAGCTGTGCTGTATGTCATGTGCGAATGTCATGTGGTGCTGTGTGTGTGTGCGTCTTGGCAGACCTTCTCCGACCCCAACGGCCGCTTCCTCGGCCACGGCGGCGACTTCAGCGCCATCGACGTCCTGTTGTATCCATTCGTCGAAGCGCTGGCAGGGGTACACACAGACAGACACTAATTATAATGTCCTTCCGGCTGCTGTGTTGCTTGCAATGCAGAGGCGGCCGAAGGACCCGGGCGTCAAGGCGTGGCTCAACCGAGTCGGGCCGGTGATAGAGTAGTTGCACCAGCGGCTGCGCAGGCATCAAGTACGGGCCACTATACACTGCACATCGGCGGCTGTATGTGTGTGTGGCTCCTTGCAATATGTGCGTGCGTGCGTGTGTGTGCTTTTGTTGTTGTTGTTGTTGTTGTTCTTGTTGTTGTTGTTCTTGTTGTTGTTGTTCTTGTTTTTGTACTTACTGGCAGGTGAGTGAGGTGAGGGCGAGCGGTATGCAGCCCGCGACGGACGTGCAGCCGACAGTGGGCCGTGTGGACGAGGTGCGTACGGACACATACACCCGCACCACACACTGGCAGGCAATGAAAACACACACACCCATCCACCTCGTGTGTTTGTGGTATGCAGCTGAGAGCAACAAGTCCTGCCGTTCCTTCGAGTCGCTGGATCTTTTCATCCATCGCTGGCTACATTTTATATCCCGACGACAGTGAACAGACAGAGACACTCATGCACGCGCGCTGGGACGACAGGCGCAGGGCCGCATCGTCTGAGACATGGTACTGAGACATAGCGGAGCATCAGCATATATGTCGACTTGAACGCTTTGCTGATGCTTTTGCCCTGTGTACTGACAGGCAGCTGACGTGCACGCGGCGTCCACCGAGGGTCAGCAAGCGGCCCAGGTGGCCCAGGAATTCATTACACATTGCTGGTTCCTGTGTCAGCAGGTGGCGGTTCAGCGTGTTGTACACCCCCCTCAGCAGCAGACGAGAGAACCGATGCATACACACACGATGCACAGTCATACGCACACACATGCTCTTCTTTGGTGCCGGACCATATGCCGTGTTTTCTTTCGTGCCCAGCAGCGTGGACCTTCTGGCCCTCCCGTACGCCGATGCACAACAGGTCCTCTTCACCCGCCACGGCGACATAACGCATTGTACTGCGGTGTTGCAGGACGATTGGCAAGACCCGGTGGTGCAGCTCTGGATCGACCGCGTGAGAGCGGCGATTGAGGAGATGCGGCGGGGGCGGCGCAGGGGGTACCCAAGGGTACGCAAAATGACGCACGCACTGCACATCGGCGTCTGAATGTGTGGGACCATGGGTCTGGCATTTTGTCTGTGTACCGGGAGGCGAGCGACGTGAGGGCGAGCGAACCGCAGCCGGCCACCAATGTGCAGGGGATAGCGGTGCAGGCAAACCAGGTACACATTGACGCACACACTGGCAACACACACGCATTCTCACATTCCTGGTTCCTGTGTCAGCAGAACTCGTTTCGTATGGCCCAAGTCACGCAGCAGCCGTTCGTCACACTGGTCCACCCTCTCTTCTTGGTCACTCATCCATCTATCTATCCATCCATCCATCCACAACACGTGCACATGCCTGTCTGGCGGGGTGCGGGGCGATGGCCTGCGTGGATGGATCGAGAGTGTGTCGTCGATTGGATGGGTGGATGGATGGATGGATGGTTTGATATATACGGATGGATGGAGAACGCATAAGTAAGAGCCTGGCCTTTTGTGCTGGGCATCGTATGTATGGGACACAGGGGGAAGGGAGGACGAATGTATATATCGACTGGCTGGCTAAGTGCCCTTGCTTGCCTCTTTGCCTGCTCTCTCTCTGCCGGCCGGCTGTTTTTCTGTTGTGTACAAGAGTGTCTGTCTGTCTGGCTGGCTGGCTGGCTGTGTGTAATTGCTCACATGCATTGCATTGTTACAAGTGTGCAGATCGCTGGATGGCAGATCGTCTCTTCCCGTGTTTCATCCCAAGGTGTGTACACACACGACTCGACACACACAGTGAGGGATGCACACACATGCGTGTCCTCTATGGCAGATGCCGGCCAAGTACCGATACACATGCTGCCCACACGACTATGGCCGCACGTACACACACACTGTGGTGCCCTTCGACTGGACAGTATGCACACACACACACACACCCCGGCAGGCAGGCAGGCAGGGGTACCACTCGTCGGCTGTTGGTTGTGTTGGCTGCAGGATTCTGGAGCTGTGTACCGGTTGTTGATGCAGCCGAAATGCTACCAGGACCACATTCTCAAGTCCATCACGCCCAGTGTGTGTGTCAGTACGTAGGTACTTTGTCACAGGCATGCATGGATGAGTCCCTCCTCTTTGTGTCTCGGTGTCTCCGTCAGGTGCCCATCGACCAGCTGCGGATGATGTACCCACCGTCGATGTACAGATCGACCTGCAGCTATGCCGGTAAGACATCAACCACTCACTGCACACACAAAGACACACAGGCGTGGCGCCCACGCATTCTCATTCCTCTACGTGTCTACGTGCATCTGTGTGGGGCGTGCAGAGTCCAACAAGACCAAGTCAGCCTGCGTGCTTCTCGTGGGGCTGAGGCAGGCGGGGCGAAGGAGAAAGTGGTCGTCATCGACAATGTTGCCATGAATGCAGAGGCCTTCGATGCATGCGGCGTTGAAGGAAGCACAGAAGACCGCTGCATGCCAGAGAAACGGCTTGTTTTCTTTATCGCTGGCTACATTTTATATCCCGACGACTGTGAAAGGACAGAGACACGCACGCGCGCTGGGACGACAGGCGCAGGGCCGCGCCTGCACCCGAGAGCACGCCGACAGCACCACGAGACTTCTGCGTGCTGTCGGTGGTGGCTGTGCGGCGGTGCGGATGCTCCGTCTATTTCTGTCTACATTTTATATCATCCATGATGTGGTCATTCTCCGTGTCGTGCAGAACACGAGACTCATCTAACTAAATCACAACAGATTTTTGCGTCACGTACACACCTGCGTATTGCGCTACACATGACTCAGTCCGCCAGCTCTACGTGTATCATCACACCGCCACCCAGACCCAGCTCATCTACACACACACACACACACATGCACACACAAAGAAGACATATGTAAGTGTGCGCATACCACAACCGATCGGACACGTGCGCGTGAATACCGATTGGTGAGTCTCGTTTCGCCGTGAGGTAGTCCTCAGTATTGGTGCTGAGCCTTGTCATGCCTCCGCCGTCCACAGGGAAGAATCGAAGGGCCAGGTGACTCGCAGCGCGGCACGATGCATCATGCCTACACACACAGAACCAACACGCACCTCAAATACGCCTCGCATCCAGAAGCACACCCCCAGGCTCACTCACCGTCTGGCGAATGTGAAGATGGCTCGCAGCTTGGTGCTCTTGTCGAACTTGCCCCTCACTGTCTTGCCGCTGGGCAGCCGCAGCGCCAGTGCCATGTCGCCCTCCTCGCCCAGCGCCTCCGGCTCACTGTCACCCTCGTCCCTGTGGGTATCGGCGGATGCTGCTGCTGCTGCTGCTGCAGATGGTGGCTGGTGCTGGTCCTCGTGGTGATGCTGTCGGTCTTCGGTGTGCTGTGGAGGTGGTAGTGGGTGTGTGGTGGCCGGGTGCTGCTGCAGCTGGCGGATGGCATTGCTGACCTTGATACGATGGCCGGCTGATGAGAAAAGATAGAGGGACAGGTGTGTGTGGTTTGGGGGCGAGCGTGAGTGTGTGTGTGTGCGTGTATGGCTACTCACGTAGGCAGTTGACGATATCGAGCATTTGGTCGACATCCTGCCGACCCATCAGGGCGAATGTCTGCATGTCGTCGTATCCGCTGTCCCTCAGCCGCTGGGCATACACAGACAGCCCATGACCCGACAGCCACACATCCACCTGCAAACCACCCACACCACCCACTCAGTGGATAAACGCATCAATGCACCATGGCCAGCCCTCTCTCCCCTCACCGTGTCCTCATCATGTTTCTTGCAGTGGTCCGTATGTGCGTCAGCTGCCGATGATGTGTCCCCGCCCCCTCCGCCGCCGCCCCACGCCATGCACACCTCTTGTTTGACTTTGGCCGCTGCCTCGCGGCGCTTCCGCTTGGCCGCGCGCCTGACATACACACACACATTCACACACAGGGAGAGAGAAAAGATGAGAGTCGAGGCTGAATGCGATGCGGTCTTTCGTGTAGCTGACTGACCATTCCTCCATGTGTTTTGCCTGCTCCTCTTTGTCTATCTCTTTCTTGCGCTTCTTCTCCTCTGCCGCCTTCCTGGCCTTCTCCTGACGCACCTGCCTGACACACACAAGCAAGGTATGTATACACACACGCACATGTGTGTTCGTGTGAGTTGTGTGTGTCGTCTGTCTGTGTGTGTGGAGGACCTGGGTGTGCGTCCCTTCTGCTGCAGGTGGCTGAGGGCAGACTGGCGAACGGCGTCTGAACGACAACAAGGCGCACGGGGTGGGACGAGGGATGCGAGCACCGACGGTCTGTTGTGACATCATGATGCTTGCCTGCAGCGCTTGTCGGCTTCTCCCCTACACCCAGAAGCGCCTCCACAAAGTTGAACCTGCGCAGATGAAGACCATAGCAACTCGATAGATGAACAGGTGCCAACACACACACACACACCTGCCCGTTTCCTTGCTCACTGGTCTGCTGCAGGCACGGGCCTGGCCTGCTGGGCGATCTCTTCCCGCCGCTGCAGGTCTTTGAACCTCTCAGGGTCAGGCGGCCGCACATGGTAGGCACCACGGAACTGACATATTGACACACACACAGACACAGAGAGCGACGCACAAGCACTGAGTACACGCCTGCAATGCGGGGTCATCCATCCATTCATTGTGCGTACCTGCCAATCCCGCGATGCACCGCTCGGTGCATTTCTTCTCTTGGGCTGAGCGATGAGCTGCTCCTCATATGTATCGTCGGGAGCACGCACGGCATCGCCCTCCTCGAGCGGCAGGTTCTCATCCTGCTCCTCGTCCGCCTCTTCATCTTGCTGCTGATCTGGCTCATTCTCGCCATCAAAGCCGTCAGCCATTGCGACACGAAAATTTATGGATTGCAGTAGCGGCGTGCTGAAGGAAGCTTTGAGGCACGGAAATACCAAAACAGCAGCGGTTTCAGGGAGCACCGAATTTTTGCGAGCTACTAGGAGAGGAGAGACCGAAACGTAGCCTGGTACGTAACCTGGTGGTTTTGACGTCGCCGTGTTGGATGAAGGAGAAGAGCCTGCAGCAGTCGTGAAAGCAGTCCGACATTGCCCCTTGGTTTTCTCATCTTCTTCTCTCCGCTGACCGATGTCCCTTGACAGGAGCCTGGACCCCTCGCTGGCCCAGGGGGTGGCCGAGCAGCTCCACTTATCCTCCTTCCCCGACTCCCCCATCGCCCAGGCCACCCCCCTTCACGATGCCATCACACCCGACGCACCACAGCTGGAGCTCCGCGACGCTGCTGGTGTTGGTATTGGTACTGGTGCTGGTGGGCGCTTCGAGCTGGTCGACCGGCCGCAGTACTTCGTCTTCCTGTTCGTCAACCCGACGTCGGGCGGCAGCAAGGCTGGCGAGATCACGCAGCTCGGGGTGGAGACCTTCCGCTTCCACGCGCCCTACGACATGATGGCTTACGTCTATGACATCACTTCGGGCGACCCGGGCAACAAGCCGGGGTTCAAGCGGCTCAAGACGGTGGTGGACGGCGTGCCGGCCGACCAGATCGTGCGTGTGGTGGTGGCTGGTGGCGATGGGACGGTCATGTGGTGTCTGTCTGAGCTGGAGGAGCACGGCATCGACGTCATGCGCGTGGCTATCGGGGTGGTGCCGTATGGCACGGGCAACGACTTCGCGAGGGCGCTGGCGTGGTCGCGGATATCGAATTGCGCCCTGTTTGACGCGTCGTTTGCTCTGTTCAAGGCGCTGGTGCACACGTGGATCGAGTCGAGGGTGGTGCCCTATGACATTTGGGAGGTGGAGGTCTCCGTCCAGGACGACGGGTGAGGGTTAGTCAGTGAAGTGAGCCGGTCACGCTGGGCATCATGTCACGCCGTCGTTATTCAGGTGCTTCAAAAAGATCGATTCCAAGACGCGTCAGAAGAAGACCCTCACGCAGCGGGACGACGCGAGCCGGCCCGTTGTCTCGCAGAAGTTCCCCATGGCCAACTACTTCTCCACCGGCATCGAGTCGCGCATCGGCCTGGGCTTCGACAGGCACCGCGCACGCTCCCCCTTCGCTAACAAGGTCGTCTACTTCACCGAGGGCCTCAAGAAGGCCTTCAAGAAGACACCCAGGATCACAGATGTCATCAGCAACCTCAGCGAGGTCAGTGGCGAGAGCGGCCCCTCACAGGAGTCCCCTCTGGCCCGAAGCGAGCCGGCGTCCACCAGCAGCGAGCGGTCGGTCTTCTCCCTCTCCACCAGCAGCGGCGGCCCCAAGCTCGTCGGCAAGCCCGCCTCCCTCATCGCCATCAACATCCCCTCATTCGCGGGGGGGCTCGACATCTGGCGGTCCTCCAAGGGCCGCCCCGGCCTGCGACAGGCCGCATTCAATCAGGACGAGATCCTCAAGTCCCCCCAGGCAGTCGGCGACGGCAAGATCGAGTGGATGACATTCGACAGCAGCGTGGCCATCGGTGCGGAGAAGGTGATATCCGGCCACGGGCGGCGGGTGTACCAGGGCTCAGGGCCGTTCAAGCTGACGTTCAAGGACAGGCTGCCCGGGGGGGAGGGGCGGTTCTACATGCAGGTGGACGGGGAGTTCTTCCAGCTGTGCAAGCCCAAGGAGGCTCTCTTGCGGCACCACAAGACCATCCAGGTGCTGATGGCTGACCAGAAGGTGCTGGCGCGGCGGATAAAGGAGGCCAAGCATGGCGTGCACCGGCGGACAGCTCCATAGCTCTAGCTTAGTGAGGGAGCAGGGACGGGGTGGGGGGAGGGAGGGAGGGAGGGTTTGTTTTTTCGTGGGTGCGGTGCTTGTTTTCCGTCTTTTTGGGTCAGTGACGGACAGGGCAGGTGTGGAGTGAGTGACTGAGTGGCTGAGTGTGCATTTTTGCGTGACTGGCCGGCTGAGTGTAGTGGGTTGAGTGTACAGACACATACTTGCATCTGTGGTCGGCCAGTTAGCCAACAGAGAGAGAGAGGGAGAGAGCGCTTTGATGAAATGTCTGATCGTCTCTTCGATTGTCTGATCGCCGGCCTGGGCTGCCTGCGTTTCTCATGTCTGCGTGACTCGTGTACCCTACTATCGTATCTCATGTCTATGTATGTATAGCCCGTTTTGCTGCCTTCACGATCTGATCTATCTTGCTGACTGACTTGACTCCCTTTGGTATGGACCCTCGTCCATTTGACTCGACTCAACCAAACGTCGACCGATACAGAACACGACAAATGGAACTCTCACGGCCACAAAACATCAGCTATCCTCTTTCTGCCCGAATTTCCTCCTCAGCGCCGCCTGTTCGTCGGCCGAGAAGCCCCTCGACTCGAGATATTGTCGCACACCGCCGCACTCGTTGTTGACATACTCGAGGGCGGTCTTCATGGCCTCCGGCGTGGCCAGTGCCCAAGATTCCGGCATGCCCATGTCAGCCATCTCACTGCATCCATGACACACAACACAAACATAACAAGAGGCTATGAATACGGTCTGTCCGGGGCTCATCTGGTGCTCACCTCTTCACGTTGTCGATGACCGGGCTGAGCCCCTTCTCTGACGCCGAGTAGTCGGCAAGGATGTCACTCTCCGACGCACCCATGATTGACAGCAGCAACATCGTGACAAGACCTGACGGCACACAGCAGTCATGTGTGTGTGCGACAAATGCACGACGGATGTTCTCCCACTCACCTGTCCTGTCCTTGCCGAAGGAGCAGTGCATGAGGAATGGCGGCTCCTCCCGCAGCAGCACCCCAAGGGCCTCAACCAACTTGTCACCAGCTGCATACGCCATGCACCAACCAAATCATCCATCCATCCATCCACCCATCCATATCCATCAGCCGCCATTGACTCTCACCATGCTGCAGGAAGAGCACATAGGTCTCCCCGAGCGAGAGCGACGCCAGCGCCCATCTGGTGGCGTAGAAGGCGCTCAGCGTGCTGCCCGTCAGCGAGTCATACAGCTTCAGGAAGGCGAGGGCCAGCTGTGTGGGGCAGCCGGCCATCCGGATCACCCGCCGTCGAAAGCCCTTAGACCTGCGCCAACCGACATCCATCCATCCATCGGTGAATTCGCTCACTGCCCCACTCACCCACCCTGCAATGTTGGCCTTGATGGCTTTGCGAGCAGACTTGTTATTGCCGTCACCGCCAGAGCCCCCCTTTGGCTTGAAGTTCTGCGGCACAAAGATGCCGTACACGCCCTCGGCCGCTATCCTGTCTTGATCCGATGAGGGATCCGAATGGCCACGGAGGTCCAGGATGGTGCGGATCTGCAGCTCGCCAACGAGCTTCTCGCACACTGCAGCCGTGCTGGACGCCAGGGGCCGCGCTGAGCGGTACACCACACCTGACAAGCGACACAGATGCATTCATCCACTCACCAGAATGAGCAGATCTGTGCATTTTGTGTCACCTTCTGTCATGCAGGCGGAAGGGCACGCCAATGAAACGTCTCGGAGGTTGTGCAGTGACGCCATTTTTTCTCTTTGCGCCACTGCGAGCTCACCGACGGATCGGCGATCCACTTGCTTTCGGCGTTCTCCCCTCTTTTGTCATTTCCGCCATGAATGTGCAAGCCGCTCGACTCGCTATGTCGTTTGCTGTTGTCAGCTGCTGTTTGCAATGAGTTGTTTCTGCTGCGGGACCGATTGTTTGTTCGCTACTTTGTATGGCTTCCTGTGTCCGTCCGTTTGCATGCCACTATCAGTTGTGTGGATGTCCATAAATCACTTCAAGGCCATGGCCATTCTGTTTTGTGTGCAACAGATGTGCTGCCCACATTGGAAAAACACCACCCACCAGCCACCCACCCACCCACCAGCAACACCCACACCCGCCCACCCATCCATTCATCAGCAAGACCAACAGACAAGTGGAGCAATCGCAAGGCAGCGAAAGCACACAGACAGACAGACAGACAGACAGAGAGACAGACGAGCGGACACACAGAGAGAGAGAGACAGCGAGCGAGCAAGATTCACCCTGGCTTATTGCTGATCGCTTGTTTGCCCATGTTGGTATGCACATAAACGACTGACTTGTCTGTTATCAGCAGCAACACATCTCAGCACTTTACAATCGGCACATCTCTTGCGATGCGCTTATCCCCAAAACCACCCATTCCCCCCCCTCCGCCGCACCCCTCCGCCGCACCCCTCCGCCCCCACATGAGCTCTTCCCCCCGTCTGCACAAGCCGTGATTCGCATATCCACTTCCGCCTTAGATCAACACACCACACGTGCCACACACCGGACCGACGGGCATATGAATTGGCCCCTTTGCGGCGTGCGGGCGTAGACGTCATATCTGTACATCAACAAGCTCACATAGTTCTCACTGCGGCCAGAGATCGATACAAGCGGTGAGAGAGGTGGAGAAGGAGAAAGAGAAAGAAAAATCTATGGCAAGAATCTCAGCAAGTGACTTGAAGCTCACGCATTCACGTCCATATGCAGCGCAGCAGGCAGACGCCAATTAGTTGTACGCAAGACAGCGAAAGCATACAGACAGCAACAGAGAGAGCGAGAGAGAGGCAAGACATTTCCCTGGATTCTGATTGTTCATTCGCTGTTCCCCTTCCCCTGCACACACTGATTGTTCGTTCGTTGTGTCGGTATGCAACCCCAGCACCCGACCCAGCTACACGCAAGAGACAAGAGAAAGAACAGTAGAGGTTTGATTGTTTCTTCGTCATGTCGGCGTGCACATCAACGAACGACTGACTGACTTGTCTGCTCCCAGCAGTATCACCCTAGGTACGCAAGGCACGGCGAAAGATGAGGAATGATCGGGCTATGTGCATATGCGGCCCTCTGTTGTCACATAAACCGACCATGCAGCAAGTGAAACACGTCCACACATGCACCAGTACCAGCGTCAGACAGTGATACACAGACACGGAGAGCACACGGGCAGACGGCAAGAGTGAGAAAGATATGGAGAAAGAAAAACAATCTCACCTCTTGTTCGCAGCCCCAAAAGGAACCCATACACACCCCCAGCACTCACTCGCTCACCACAGGCCTTGTTGATTCATTCATGCCGTGAACACACACACACACACAACACACACACACACACACACAGAGAGAGAGAGAGAGAGTATAAAAGAGAGCCACGCATCACAACCCCCCCTCCCCCCAGCCCTCCCTCACATCTGTCAACCCATCACTTGTCGGTCCCGTCTCCCGATTTGCCCTGCTGCTCCTGCCCGTCATCACCTGCAGCCACGGCGCTCTGCTTGCCACCTGTGGACTTGCGGCCCCCTCGTCCCACAGCATCAGAGAAATCGCAAGCCGGAAGATCATCTCGGTCGCTGCATTGCATCTCGGGATAGCCAAGGGCCCCCGGGCAGACAGGGAGGAGAGAACCACCCGCGGCGCTAGCCTCGTTGGTGCAGCACAGCGCGCAGGGTTGTCTGGAATCCATCGGGGGTGGCTCAATGATCTGCTGCACTCCCACACCAAAAGTGTTAATGCCACTTCTGCACATCGATCCAAGGCAGGGCAGATTCTCCGCCTTGCCGCAGCAGAATTCTGGGCACTCGGGCAAGGAGCCTGTTGGTGTTGTCGTCTTTTCGTCATTGCTGCAGCAGGACGGGAAGTCGCCGAGAGCAGGATCATCGCTGCATGACCCATCGTTGACGTTCCCCGGGCACACGGGCAGTCGATTCGCCGGGTCCGATTCGGCGGTCTCTCGGTTGGTGCAGCACGACGGGCAAAAAAATATTAGAAGAAGAGGCACCCGAGCCCCCTCCGAATTGCTTCGGCTGGACAAGCAACCCAGCAAATCCGGGTTCAGCAACAGGAACGGGAAGACAAAAGGGTCCGGGGCATGGATCTTGGCCTGGTCAACCGCAGCAGAAGTCGGGCTCGTCACACACCACTCTGACCGGGCACTCCTTGGTGCTCGTCCTCTCAGTGCCGTCAAACTCGTCCTCGACGGTAACCGTGGCCTTCACCTTAGCCGTGCCAACCGTGCCAGAATCGACGTCTTCACCTGCAAGATGCACACATCCTAGACAAACCCCATTCATTCTGTGTGTTCAATGAGCTGACTGCATTGCTTGGCTCTGATGACATTTCCAGTGCGCTTCACTTTGATGCCCGGGTCTGCTACAATGGACTGGAATACACACGGACACAGGGACAGACAGCCACGATGCAGAGACGCAAAGGGGACGCATGTGATGCGTGAGTCGACCTTGACTTCGAAATTGACAGTAGTAAGCTCTCGAAGTGCGTTCACGTCATCTTCGTCCTCTGAACGCAACCCTCTGTACGTCGCCCGGAAGAGACTCTCGACCTCTGATGTCAAGAGCCTAATCTTGTTGGGTCCGCCACCTGTGGCGAAGAGTGCTGGAGGCACGAACTCGTTAAAGCATCTGCAGGCAGTGACAGCAGGGACACGTGTACGCAGCTTGCCTGCCTGCCTGCCTGCCTGCCTGCGTCTGTGAGTGCGTCTGTGCGTGCGCGCGTGTGTGCTCACTCGAGTTCTGGATCCTGTTTGAAGCACTGGATCTTGATGGGGCATGTGGTTGGCCTGCTTTTCACCCCGTCGTTCCTCTTGACCACAATCGTGATGGGCACACGGATCCGCCGCGCACCAATGAGCTCATCGACGCCATCATCACTGAGGATACGCGGAGTAATGCAATTGTCTAATCCTGTTGTTGTGTTGCAGCCAGACAGAAGACAGGCAGGCCAATTGATTTGTGTGTCTGTGTGTCCATCCATCCATCCATCCATCCATCCACGAAAACGTACGTTCGCATGCGATTTGCAGCTCGAAGCCATCTCCTGATATGTCGGTTGATATTTTGATGCCCTCAGCGTTGTTGCCTCGATCGGTCACCAAGAAGCGGAAATCCTCGGGGATGCCGACGTTGACGATCCTGAATTTGTCTGCATCGACGTGATGAGATCAGAGCTGGGCACAAAGCCCTGCAGGACAAACAGCGGGTACACGAGTGAGAAGGTGCGAAGGTCGTGAAGGTACCACTTCAGCAAATGCGGCGAGGAGGGGTGGTGGGTCCTTACACCTGACAGTTGACAGACAGACAACACAGGCACTCAGCGATGATTTCGCTCTCATCTCTGTCTGTCTGTCTGCCTGCCTGCTGGCCTGCTTACGTGATGATGTCAGGCCTATCCTCACAGACGCCTTCATCCTCGTCTAAGACTTCACCTCTATCCCCACTTTCGTCTCCTCCCTTGTTACAGAAACCCGAGCAGCAGTTGGCACCATCCGTACACTTTCCGTCAGCTTCCACACACGCAGCACACTTGCCCATGTCCTTCGACTCGTCTCCGGTCTCATCTGCCTCGCTATCCTCGTCAAAATGACATATTTTGACGCAGCACTCGTCATCGGTACTGCAGGGCCTGCCGCACTCCTTGCAGTTGCGGCGGCCGAGAGCGCCGTTGTGCTCTGCCGTTGCCGTGTCATTCAGCGGAGGCTGCTGCTTGGATGCCTGCTGCTTGGTGGCGGCGGCTTGCTTCACTTTTGGCCTTCGTGTGTCGTCCTGGAGCGAACGGGTGAGGGCCGCATGGGGGGAGCCCGCACGCAGCAGCGCTAAGAGAGAGACAGAGAGGGACGCACACACAGTGACCACAGCGGTCTCACTGTGTGAGAGCTCACCAGGCGAGATGATGAGCAGCAGGACCGGGAAAACTGACTCACGCATTGTGCGTTGCTTCGGGGAAGGCCGCGAGGGGGAGGGGGAGGGGGAGAAAAAGAAGGAAGCCAAAAAGCACACAAGGGCCCTGCCGTATAATTCTGCAGCCGTTAGCCGTTTGAAGCGCTAGCTGTGCGTAGATCAACAAAAGTTGTCTGTCCTTGAGATCCGTCGTCAATTTGCATACGACACAAAAACCATTCACACACGAGGACTGGGCAAATTCATGTTTCCATCCATGTATCCATGTGTCCACGTAGATGTGTCTGTCTGTCTATTTGTTCCTGGTGAGAGTCCTCTGCTTCTCGGCAGCCACAACCACCTTCTCGCCAGTCGCCAGCCCCTGCACACAGACACGCGCACAACACGTCAACGTGGGCTCGTCCGTCTGTCTGCCTGGGTGGCTGTCGTACCTTTCTCTTTCGTATGGTGGTGACAATTCGCCTGGCCGTGTTGGGGGGCGGACCCTGCTCGCCGAACTCCTCCAACTCCTACACACACACACACACACACACACACATATCCCCGCACACAATCGATGGACGCCATCCACACACACATGGTATGCATACCTCTTCGGTCATGGACGCCTCCGGGAATGGGTCCTCGTCGAGCACCTCCCAGTGCGAGAACTGCAGGTGCAGCGACACGTCGCCGCTCGCCCTGGATCGCAGATCCTGCGCCACGCCAAACGCCTCCGTCACGGGGATCAACGCCTGCACTCAGCCAGCCAGAGGCACACACATTGTGTCTTCGCGTGTGTGGATGGGGGGCGGGTGGATGCTTAGTTGGCTTACCTCAACGACAAAAGTGGATGTGCCCTCTCTGAGGTTTTCTGCCACCACCCTGGCCCGTCTTTTGGCCAGCACACCGTATGCCTTGCCCAACACATCCTGCTCGCACTGCATCTCTGATACACACACGTGATAGAGGCATGATGGCAGGCAGGCAGGCGTTGATATCTTTCCCTTACCGAGCCTCAGTGCCGCCTCGCAGATGCGTGTGCGTCCTCTTTGCAGCAGGCTCTCCCTGCAGCCCTCCTTTGTCGCCGACATGACCTGACACACAGCCCCACGACACACACCCACTTGCACGTACCCATCGATGCATGTGCCGTTTCCATCACTCACCTGCCCAGAGAACGGCCCATAAGGGTCAGATGCGATCGGTCCCGACGCCTCGGTCGAGGACTCACCATCCCCACCGCCACCATGCTGCCCTCCCTGCTGCTGCTGGTCATCTGACACCTGCTTCTCCACCTCTTTCAGCCGGACGTCCTGCACCACAAAGCCCACGCCCCTCACGGCCTCCTCGCATATCGGCCCCGCATAGCTCGCCAGCTCGAAACCAGACACAACGGACGGCAGGATGGTGGACAGATCGGCGTCTCTCTCTGCTGGCTGCTGTGTGTCCGCTCTTCCGTAGGAATGCCGCAGAGACCAGGCTGCCGTGTTGGTGCCGAGGAGGAGGTTTCTGCTGCCGCGGTTGACGCAGATGCCCCACAGGCGGCCTTTGGGAGGCTCCTTTATCCCTGTCTGGGTCCACGTGTGGTGTATCTCTTGGCCGATGGTGTCAAGACACCTGTTGAGGTCATCCGCGTCACTGCTCGTTGGCGGTGGTGATGATGTTGATGTGTCGGCAGCAGGGAGGAATCGGAGGGCGGGACGGCGGCCGTGGATCACCGCCTGAGAAAGAGAGAGAAAGAGGGAATGCTGCGTCAAGGGCGACACAACTGTGTGCGCGTGGGTAGGGTGCTTACGGAAATGTCTCCTTCGTTGTCGTCAAGCCACTTGACCACTGCACAATCACAGCCCCCACCCCGAAACACAATGATTGCACTTCATGTGGGGGGCATGTACTGTGCCCACCTTCAGGCGGCAGTGGTTCGGCGCGCAGGGTGATGACCGCCCGCCTGTTGGCCGTCTCCACACGCACAGACCCTATAGCGACACGACACACACAACACCACACCCGTTCACCCACACCCACGCACAAACCCCCGCCAGCTCACCTTTGCCGATCTCTACAGCAGCAGCAGCAGGAGGGGCCTTCTTGCCCTCGCCATCCTCCTCTCCCTTGTCCTTGTCTTTTTCCTTCTCTTTCTCCTTGTCTCGGTCCGTTGCCCACGGTGGGAAGTTGACACTCTTGGCCAGCGCCTCGCTGAGGGATGTGTCGCCCTGCTGTGTGGGCGGCACTGACGTGATGGACTCGCGGATGGCCACAAGCGGGGGGGAAACTGCCACACACAAAGGGGAGGTGGGAGAGGGCGTGTGTGTGGGATAGGTTTGTGTATACCGTTGAGGGGCACTCGAGCGTACAGGTTGCTGAGGTCGTTGATGCACCGCTCCAAATGGACCTCCCCGCAGCAGCCGATGACGTACTCGCCAGTGTCCAGGACACTCAGCTGCATATTCACAACCCACCATCACATGTTTGTTGGGTGATGTCACGCTTATGCGCACCTCTACAGATGGGTCGGCTCTCTGCAGCAGCCGCAAGCCCCTCGCCACGGCATCGAAGTCCTGCAGATGCTTCGGCTCGACGCTCACACGCACTATTGCCGCATTGCTCTGCACGCGCACACACACATCCATCCATCCATCCGTGTGTATGTGAAAAGGTGTGTGTGTTTGCCTGCCTTGCTGTAAGGGTTGTCGAATGGGGGGCAGTCGTCTGTGGTGCTGAGGGTGATGCACCGGTCGACTGACGTGAGGGAGAGGGTCCACTCGTGCTCATGATTGTCTCCGTCTGGTGCTGTTGACGCGTCAGCCAAAGAAAGGGCACAGATGCTGCCCGCAGGCACCTGCAAGGGATGGATGCACACAGGAATGCATTTGTGTTAATACCTTTGTGTGGTCGGTGTGACCTCGTTGATTTCAGAAAGGTAGCGGCCCATGAGCAGATACAGACCCAGCACCTACACATGTCCCCACATCCATCCATCCATCTATTCATAGTGAGATCCATCCATTCATCCATGAGGTGTGCAGGCCACATGCGTACCCTGACGATCCTGGTCCTCTGCTGGTCGGTGTCCGCACCATCCACAGCACCATCATTCACACCACCACACACACGAAGATCCATGCCTTTCCTGCACACACCCATACACACACATACGGATGGATGTGCTGACGTGTGTGTATGTGTGTGTGTGAGGTCATAACACGGACCTGAGCGTCCCGGCGAACACCCTGGCGAACCCCACAAAGTCCCCCACCTTCTCTATGCCCATCAGCTTGTCGCCCGTCAGCGTCAGCTGATCCAAATCAGCACCTATACACACACTCACACAGCCACAACTATACACACACGTGTCCATATGCACACCTGCAGCACTCACCGAGGAATTTGGCCACATAGGCGACGCACTCGCCTTGCGCCGAGCTGCTCATGAGTGTCTGTGCGAGACCACCATGGCTATCGTGCCGCAGTGAGGGGCAGAGGTAGGCCATCCGCAGGGAGGCCGCCTGGGTGGGGGAGGGCAGCAACGCCGAGACGAGAGAGAGGATGCCTTGGGAGAGGGGCAGCCACGCCGAAATGATCGCCTGCATACAAAAGACAAGAGAGGAAAAGAATGCAGCAGAATGACTGACAGACAGAGAGGGTGGTAGGAGGGGGGGTACCTGTGCAGCGTCAGGGCCTTGCTTAAGAGCGTCCGTTTTGACGGTGTCGGTGAGTTTGAGTGAGGTGACCATTTTCTGCACCGCCGAGGGGTCGAAGTGGTCCACTGTCACCTCATACACCTAAACACACCACACGCATTTCCATTGAACGCACGTGCCTCTCCGCACACAGACGTACCTTCCAAAGCGACTCTAGGATGAACTGCACGCACATCGGCCGCAGTTTGCCCTACACCAACACACACACGCCACACGAGTGATCACCAAAACACACAAACATTCCCCCCTCCCGCCCTACCCACTCACCTGTGCGCGTTTGAGCACTTGTTTGGTCTTGGGATTGAAGAAATAGTCCCCCCACAATGCCCGCTGCAGCTTGGGGACAGCAGTGGGCTTCACCCCCAGCTTCGGCGCCAGCTGTCTGGCGAAGGTGGCTATGTCGAAGCACCAGCCGTGCAGTGCGGATGCGAAGACGACGTTGCCGCGGACGGGGGAGAACTCGATGGACTCCTCTAAATCGTCGTCAAACACCAAATCCTGAGAGGAATATGGAAGATACACTCAGGGTGTAATGCATTTTGGGTGTGCTGTGTACCAGGCCGGCCGAGTCGGCTTCGCTGCTGCTGCCGTCTGACGTGACGCTGGCTGTGTCATCTGCTGCTGATGCTGTGGCTGTGCTGCCTTTGGTACGCTGGGCGGCCGCGGCCATGACCTCCTCTGTCAAAAGCTGCTGCTGAAGGGCGTTCACCTTCACACGAACACAGAGAGGGGTAGGGATGGGGCCCTGTGTGTGCTATGAGCGCACTTGTACCTGTTCGATGATTTTGCACAGGTGTGTATATGCCTCTGAGGGCGACAGACGGAGATCCAATATCAGACGGTCCATCCTATGACGTGTGACACAGAGGGGCGAAGGGATGGACATCTGTACACATAACTTCGTATCCTGAGTGCCCACTTGTTGATGACGAGAGTCGTCTTGACGCGCTCCTTCCTGCACACACAGACACACACACAGTCAGCCGATCCATCTGTAGTCATGCTCTCAGGTTGTCGCCTCACCATGCCTGTCGGATGACAGCTCGTGTCTGCGGCCCTACCTGACACAAACACGCAGACAAACAGCCTGTCCCGCCAGCTGCATCCACTCTCGCTGTGTGTGTTTGTGTCCTTGTGAGTCACCCCTTCGACAGCGTCCACCAGCACCAGTGCCCCATCACACAGCCGCACAGCCGTCGACACCTCAGAAGAAAAATCCACGTGGCCCGGCGAGTCGATCAGGTTGATCAGATACGGCACGCCACTTGAGGGATGCTGTTCACGACAGACAAGAACACAGAGGGCAAGATGCCTTCGCCCTCCGTATGTGTGTGTGCGTGTGTGTGTGTCTGTGCATGGTGTGTGGCTGACTGACTGACTGACCTTCCAGTAGAGTGAGATGTTTGACGACTTCATGGTGATGAATCGCCGTTGCTCGTCCTCCCTGCTGTCGAGGTAGCGCACCTTGCCCGCACTTCTGGCGCTGATCAACCCATTCGACGATATCAGAGAGTCTGACAGCGTCGTCTTGCCTGCAGGCAGACAGTCAGAGATGGATGTGCTTGTCTGTGCGTGTCTGTGCGTGTCTGTGCGTGTGTGTGTGTGTTTGTGTTACCGTGGTCGACGTGCGCGAGTATGCATATGTTGCGTACGTTGGCGACGTTCTGCTGCAGCTGACCCAGCAGCTCTACCGACGCCATCTCTATTTCCGACGGTTGCTTGTGCCTATGCGCTGCAAAACAAACAAACAGCACACAGCGACGAAGCAACAAACAATCATTCTATCGTTCTCTCTCCGTCTGACTGGCGTACTCACCGTGGTTCACACGAGCGGAAGATCACCCTCTCTGCAGCTAAGCTCGCAGGCGATCGCCTTGACAAAGGGAAAGAAGCTGCCCCTTCGTTCGCAGATTCCGCCGACGCCAGCGGCCCTTCGCCGGTACCTATACTGTTTGACGACAATTGATGGGAATGAGTGAGGCTTCGAAGAGTGTGTGGGTGGACGGCAAGTGCATCAAGTCGGTAAAGGAGTACGCGGGCCTCCTGTCCGCGTCCGAGAAGCCAGCAGCGTGCGAGAACGGCGGCAGATGGACGAAGTGGTGGGACCTCGATCGACGTGACCTGGACGGTGTTATCGTCAGTTCGATGAGGTCCCTTCGGATGCCAAGCTCACGCTCCGATACCCCACTCGTAAGGAAGGGAGAGAGAGAAGCAGAGTCTGGCTTGCAGGGAGGAAAGAGGGACGCTTCTTGTGTGTCATCCTTCCATCAGGGATGATCAGGGGTACACTGTTCGAACAGGACCGCCCAGGTACGGCGGCTTTCCTGTATAGCGTTTCTACTGGGATTTTCTGGCCGGGCTGGGAATGCTGTTCGCCGGCATAGGCCACCTTGCGTCAACGCTGTCACCGCAACGGCCCCATTCACCTGTGAATGAATAGGTAGCCGTTCATCAACAAACAGCCCGTTCATCAACAAACAGCGGGGAAGAAGCGATGACGAGCCTGCCGCCTCGCAGACGAAGGAATGGAGCCGCTCTGCCATTTCCAGCTCTCGCTGATGCCGGCATCCCTCCGTCGGGGGCCCTCTCTGATTCACCACGTTTGCGAGTACAGATGTGTGGATGACGGGATGACATGTGGAGCGGGTTTGTTCATCCATTCTTGGCCTTGCATTCGTCCTGCCTGGCGGGATGAATGTCATCCAATCAATGGGGTTTGTGCCGATTGTAGCTTGAGTAGATGTGAATAGAGTAGGGGCTGTGTTGTACATACATACAGACCCACGTATCGCTTGAGGGTGTGGTGTATGGCTGTGAGTGGACCGACATGTGGATCGATCCACATTTATCCATTCAGCCAACACAGACGTACATTTTCATATTCCCTCATTGTCTATCTGTCTCTCTGTCACTCGTTGCGGCCACCTGACCCATGCACTTCACTTCCACTCAGACACACATACGCGCACACACACGAGGAGAGATGAGAAGGGGAGAGAGAGAGAGAGAGGGGGGGGACCTCATCCGCTGTCGAAGTCGACATGCAGTGAAGATAAGAAGTTGGTTCTATGAGATAACTGGCGCACTTGAGCATACCTGTGGCTGTGCCACAACAAAGGAAACGGCACGCATCCAAAAGCCCCTAGATCCGGTGACACCGAAGCCGTCATCAGCACTGTAGAGTACTCGACCTCTGAATGAATGAATGCCACATTGAAAAGTGCTGTTGCACTGCGTTGAAGAGAGACACACACGCTTATATGTCTATAGTTGAGTCGAGAATTTAGTGTTGGCTAACCCGCTTTTGCCGCCATTGCTTTTGCCGCCATTTTCTTGCCGTATCGATTGCACTTCGTGCATCCTCCACGCACTCAAGGAACTTGGCACGATTACAGCAGGCCCTCCAGAGGGCCAGTAGGTCAGAGAACTCGCTGCTGTACCTGGTCGGTCACACCACTAGCTCCAACAAGCTGCACCACACACAGTAGAAGCGATCCAACATCATCGCAGCCCCATGGACCGACTTACTTGTCCTTGATAGCTTTCTAGCCGATCATGTCCTGCCACGTCACCCGTCTGGGCTCGTTCGCTGTCGGCTCGCTTTTGTAGTCGATAATGAGCTCGTTGATGTTGGCTATCAGCTTCTCGTCCTCATTGCCTTTGCCCGAGCGACGGAAAGGCAGAGAAGGACCGGCTCCTGAGGGGTGCAAGCAGACATGGACAGAGGCGTAGTCACCCTTGAATGGCAGAATGGGAGTGTTGGATACCTTGCTTCTTGTCATTGTTGCCCTCCTGCGTCTCCGTGTTCTCGGTCTCCCTGCACGTACACACAATGGATGTTCGATTGTTCGATTGCATTTGTCGTTACTTTTGTATTCATGTCGGTAATTGCAGCGTCTCGATCTGAGAGAGTGTGCGCGGCATCACCATGGTCACCATAGCAATTCGTCGGGCCTTGGCGAGCTCATGGATGTGCTTCATGTGCCTGGTGATGTTAGAGTACGTCCGTACAGACTGCACGGACACAGTGCGAAGCCATCCGCATCCGTGTGTTATGTGTTCTCTATTCGATTTCCACTGCCTACGGGAAATCGGTAATCTCACTTTGATCACGGTGGCAATGGTATGGGTAAAGAGAATCTAGGCTGCGTGAGCCAAAGCCCCGCTTTGACTTGTTATAAAAGCTGAACATCTGGATTGCAGAATCGCTTCCACAAATAGAGGGCCTGTTGCAAGTCCCGCCTGTCATTGTCTGTCTCTGCGTCCTCACTCCGACACTCCAGCAGCTCCACAACTTGATGGAAGCGCGTTGAAGGCGTCATATACTCGAAAGAAGCCGCCAGCCCATCGTGAGACAGAACATGAGAGCATCTCAGCTTCCGAAAGGCCATCTTGGCAGCCTCTCCTCGCTGGCGAGCCCCATTGATCCTCACAGCCGCAGCCGCCTCTGTCTCACCTTCAAAAGCCATTGACTGGTCACGCGTCACGATCGCTTGGATGAAGACATCTTTGATAATGAGCAATTCTCCTTGGTTGTGCCTTGTGAGATTGCGGGCAAACCACCCGTCTCCATTGGGATGTCCCATCTTCTTCACGTCTTCCGCCATCGATGGCAAGCCAGAGGTCAGCAGAAACAGCGCCAAAATCGCCGCCTGCTCCACATCACTGGTGAGAAGGGCGCGTATTTGTTCGCGAGAGACCTTCAGCCTGGGGATGCAGAAGGGAGGCCCGGTGTCTCTTGTGGTGGTCTCGAAGAAGAGGTCTACTGCCTGAGACGAGAGTCTGCCTAGCGTGTGGATGAAAAGGGGAGAGGCAAAAGGAGGGGGGCTGAACTGCCACACTTGCCTTAACGAAGCCGCTGTTATTCCACATATAGCTATGCTAATGCTTGCAATATCCATAGCCATCTGGAAGTCGATGATGTACAGCTGAAATGTGCCCTTCTCACCAGCCGCTGCTCCCGCTCGCCACGCAACGCAGACGTTGAAAGGTGATAAGTCCAGATGCATTATGCCCCACTCATTGAGCTTGGCCGCCGAGGAAGTGAGATGAGAGGCGAGACGACGCCATGCCCCGCGTGGAATGCAGCTGAAAGGCCGATTATCAGCAGCACCATCACCACCACCACCACCAGCAGCGACAGCAGCTGGCTGGCCGCTTGTGTCGTGGTTGGCCTGGGCAGCACACGCCTCAATGCGCGTCGCTTCGGCTTCAGATGATAGAAAGCCTGAGGCACGACAGCGAACGCCAATAAGGTCAGCTAGATTGGCACACACAAAATCGCCACCCACATCGCCGAAAGTGCCTGAACCAAAGACAGATAGAGACTCAGACAGGCAGATGGAGGGCTCAGGCCAGTCTTCTTACGTATCTCAGCAGAGAGAATGAACGGCCCCTCGAAGCCCAGCCACACGTCGTTGAACCGAAGCTGAAACCCGCACGGCAGCTCATCCGATAGCAACAGCGGCGGAACAATGAACTCTGACGGCTCAAGACCAGCCGCCACCTGCTTGCGATGCAGATACTCATGTACCTGAGCCTCCCACCTCAGCGTCCACCGATGTTGGCGATAGTCATTTTCATCGAGCGGCTCCGTGTTTTGACCAAGAGGCATGGTGGGTGGTGTCGCCATCTTGAGCACGGCCCGCTCGCGTATTGTCTGCGGCTCTCCACCGTCCGTGGCTGTCGTCGTGGAGTGCAACCATCCTCTCAGTTTGGTGAAGAGCCGACTGATGCCCAGCGGCCGGGCGTCGGGTCTGAAGATGCTGTTGCGGCCTGGCTCGAGCACAACGTTGCCGTCGTTGTCCAGCCGAAAGGGCGCCGGCGCCTCCGGCTCGTTGGTTGATCTGCGGCGCCCCGAGTCAAGAATGTGGTCAAGCAGCACAGGCACTGACGGAGGACTGGGGGTGTCGGCGGGCTCTGGGGACGGAAGAGCAGCTTCACTTTTTCGCCTGGGAGGCGGCGGGCTCATCATCATTATCTCTTGTTCTCGCCCCAGTCGCCCCCTGGGTGCGAGCCATGGGGTGCGAGCTTAAGCGAAGCGCCCCCCTCCTTTCTTTCCTCGATGCCGTCGACAGATATCTGACTCATCTCAGGTACTGTCCTGAGCCTGATCTCGCCAACAGTCGACGAGATCGAGTGAGATCAGCATGTGCCGTACGCGAGTCAAGTGATTGAGCAGCTTCACCGGTCCAGCGCGTCAAGTTCATTCGGTCAGTGGTCATTCTACACACACCCGGAACAGAAGGAAGGGGATGGATGATTGACGTCTTCGTTCGTGTGTTTGCATACACACAGCGCTCTTCTGGTGGGTTCGTGTTGGAGCACGGCATGTGGCATGTCGTGTATTTGTCGGAGGCTGCGCGTGCGTGCGTCGCAGATAGATGGATAGATAGCCTGTATCACGTATCATCCGTACGTGTTGGTCCGCTTTTGTGCCGGGGTGTTTTTCTGTGTGCGAATGGTGACGCATGGTGGTCTCTCTGACACCAACGGCGGGAAGAAAACATAGCAGCGATGTCCATGCATGCAGAGCAGATGCGGACAGCGAGTGGTGTCTGTCTGTCAGCTGCCAGCTGCCTCTCGCCGTCTGTCTGTCAGCCGATGAGAGACTGATGGCCGAGGGAGGGAGGAAGGGAGATCTGTCTTCTGTTTGTGCGTGAGAGTAGCTTTGTGGATGTGCGTGTGGGGGGGCTGTTTTCGTCGAGTGGGTCAGCATCAGTCGTCCACCATGATCCATGGAAGATGTGACCGACACGTGGAATGACTGATTCGATTAGTACAATGAATGTCGTTGTGCAATTTCACCACCTGACACCAATTCCGTCGGCCATCGTTAACCTGTACGCACGCACTTTCCTGGTCTCGGTTGCGTCTCTGTTGCGCCCATGCATTTATGTTACGTGCGTCTTCAAAGCTCTCCATGCTATGGCCAGGCCAAAATCGATGTGTGTGAGGAAAAAGAACCCAGGGACGAGGTTCCCTGCCCCCCCCACTCCCCCCTCCGTCAGTGTCGCTGGCTTCCCTGCCTGGCAGAGACGTAGCCGGCCCACCCACCACCCACCATGAATCTCTCTTTCTCCCTCTGTGTGGGTGGGGATGGATGGTGTGTGCGTGCGGTATAGTCACACTTATCGCATGCATGCATTCATGTACACATGTATAGTGCACACAGGCAGACATACACAACTAAAAACAGCCAGCCAGCAGCCAATCGAGCTATCAAGTTATCGCACGTACAACCGATGTCATACCAATCAGCCTTTTCAATCAATCCGCTATCAATCAGTCCGGCCCGCCCCTTGTGCACACACACAGACAGCGGCTACGCCAAAGAGCAAAGGTGGGCAGGTAGGAGCTCTCTGCCGGGTGAGCAAAAGGACTCAAGTCATCCATCGATCCATTGATTCATCATCGCCACTTATCCACACACCCATCCCTCAATTTCCCACCCTCCATCCCTTGCCCCCACCGTTCGGCTCGCTCACTGGCGCGGAGATTGTAGGTAGTGTGAATGTGCACACAGGCAGACATACACAGGCAGCAGCCAATCGAGCTATCGTACGTACAACCGATGTCATACGACCCTCGCCATGTCATGCAATCCAATACAACCACGCTCCATATGCACTTGCTCACACAGCCATCAATCAGTCCGGTCCGCCCCCTCTCTCGCTCTGTGTGCAAACGTACAGACAGCTGCCACGCCAAAAATCAAAGGCGGGTGGGCAAGTGCTCTCTGTGTGTGTGTACGTGTGGCCCCTTCCTATGCACACGACAGACAGACAATGTATAGCACATTATGTATGTATGTATGTGTGTATGTCTGTATGCATGTACACTAGCAGCATCCACAACGCAAATATGTCGGCCGTCCAGCGGTTGCTCATCGACCGAGGCAGGCAGGCGGTCAGACAGACAGACAGACAGTCAGAGAAGACCTATCCGACTGCGCCCATTGCCTGCCGTCCACCCATTACCTTACAGTCAACCATTGGAGGAGATGTGTGACTGCTAGGGGTAACAAGACGAGAAACTGCATGGATGGGATGGGCCAAAAAAATCCGTGGTGGACTGCTGTGGGTGTGGTGTGTGTGATCGACTGACGTACGTACGTACAGACATGAGTGAGTGTACATATGCACACATGCACATATATACATATAATACACACACACACATGGATGCATATACATGTGTAGAATGCGGTCTCACCTTAGTGTATATGTGCTTCAAAGCTCTGGCTGCGCCGCGGCCGTCACCGTCGACAGACGCGGCGCCGGTGTGTGTGTATCGCACCATCGAGTCGACCATGACGACTGCAAGCGTCAGACACAACGCAGACAGCGGGAAAAAACCGCCCACCCACTGGCACTTACTGGCACGGATTCCACCCACCCATCCTTCACATCAGTGTTGCAGTACCATCCATCCATCCATGAATCGGTCGCAGCCAGCCATCCAGCCACGCACGCAGGCCATCCATCCAGCCAGCCAGCCATCAGCACGTTACCGACGTCCATAGGCAGGGCAGCTAAATGCTGCTCTCTGACTGCTCGCTTAGGGTATGTGTGTGTATGTGTGTGTGTGTGTGTGGTGCACTCGTTGGTTTGTTGGCCAACGAGGAGCAGTCAGTCGTCTCTAATACGTCCCGCCTCGCTGCTATCAGGAAATCCATCCATCGTTGGTACTGAGCGGCCAGTCAGTCAGTCGCCTCACGAGTACGCCGCTCTGGCTGGCTGCTCTGGCTGCTACGCGTGTACGATCCAGCGAGGTCGGACTGTCGGCACAGTGCTGGGCTGGTGTGTGTCTGTCTGTCTGTCTGTCTGCCTCTCTTTCTGTTCCCTTCCCGCACCCGTACTTACTTATTCACACACGCATGTACACGTCTGGACACCCACGCCCATCAACTCACAACACAAAAAGGCCGGCCACCCACGAGCAACCAACGAGGAGGGCGGGCAGCATCCCACGCCATATTGCATCCCACTTAACGTGCACAAACAAAGCGACGTGCACCCATCCACTCACTCTCACTCACTCACACGCCATCCATCCGGCCATCCATTCATCCATTCCCTCTCCCATCTGTCTGTCTGTGTGTCTGTGTGTCTGTGCACCCATCATTGAGCCAGCCAGCCACCTACGTACTTGGATGCATGCCCATCCCTCTCCCCCTCTCCTTTTCCCCACCCCCGCCATTTATCACACATACATTCACACAGGCAGTGATCGACAACAGAAAAACAGCCAGCGGTCAAGCAAGGGGCCATCCATCCATTTATCCATCCATCCATCCATTCAACACCACCGGCTCATCCCCCATGCACCCCTCCCGCCTTGACCTACCGATTCCTCTCACTCACTTGCGCGGCGGGGGGAACGGGACAAACGCCTGGCGGGTGACGGAGCCGACGCCCACGGGTGCACGGGGCATGATGGTCATGCCGGCCGGGCTGCCGGGGGGCCAGGGCATCGAGGGTGCCTGCATGGGTGGGCTGCCGGGTGGCCAGGGTGCCGGGGCGACTGGATGCATGTTGAAACGGTGGGCAGCAGGGAACCGCGCCGGTGCGGGTGGAACGTAGCTGAAGCCGCCGAAGAAACCCCCTACTGATGGACACATATATCATGACATCACACATGCCTGGGTGTAATGTGTCTTACTGCTTACCATTGGTCTGCGCCATAGGGTGTTGGATGACCGGAGGGCTGGGTGCCGCCACCTGCCAGCCGCCCGTCTTGGTGGCGACCTGCGGCTTGGGCAGCGTAACCAAACGCGGCGCGTTGGTGGCGACCTGCGGCTGGGGCGGCGTAGCCAAAGGCGGCGCGTGGCTGGGCGGGGCGTTGGCCGGGGCCACCGGCAGTACCTGAGTGAGCCACATAGAGGGATGGCAGAGGGGTGTGTGTGTGGGGGGGTGTTGCGACCGACCTTCTTGTCGTCTCCTGCCGTCTCGGCCGACTCAGGAACCTGCTTAAGACACACAAGAGAGTGGAAAGGAACCACAGAGAGCCAGAGAGGTGGATTGTGCGTGCCGTGTGCGGGGTGGTGTGGGCTTCGAAGGCATCACCTGCGCAGTCTTGTCCTTCTTGTCCTGCTGCTGCTGCTGCTGCTGGTGCTGGTGCTGGCGGTGAAGGAGTACGACGGTCTGCATGCAAAAATAATACATACATGACGCACACCACCAGTGTGTAATCACACAAGCTTGTGTGCGTGCGTATGCAGGGAGGGAGGGGGGCAGGGAGGTGCGTGCCTGGGTGAGGGTGTCGACTTTGGTGGCGAGTTGCTCGATTGTGGCGCTCATCGCCTTGTTCGACTCCACAAGCTCCTGCAGGAGTCAGTGGACAAGAGAGAGGGAACCGAACACATTGCCGCTGTGTGTGCGTGTACGTATGTGTGAATGTGTGTTTTGGTGGGTGCTCCGTAGGTGCGTCATGCTGACCCACCTTCTTGTCGTCAACCCCCTCCGCCACGGTATCAGCAACCTGAATACCACGGCGGAGTTGTGCGCCGTGTCCTGGTGTGTGTGTGTGTGTGTGTGGCATGCTGACTGCATCGAGTTTTTTGCTGATCGTCTCGAGCCCGCCGCACAGCGTGAGGTTGTCCTCGCGCAGCTCCTGAATGAAGGCACAGCGTCTTCGAATGAGTGTATGTGTGCTGTGGTTGAGCTTACCTTCACCTCGTTCAGGGTCTTGAAGACCAGACTGTGCAGGAACTGAGTGTGTCATGACACCAATACACGTAAGACCCAGACAGATGGACTGGACGTGTATGTCACTACCTCGAGCTGCGTGTAGAAGTCCGAGGCCGCCGGCAGGTCTTCGTCGAGCTCGGTCGTGCTCTGCATCTGTTTCAATGGCCACCGAACAGACACAGAAAATGGGCACATGCACATACCCACCATTAAGCTATGTAAGTACCTCGAAGATCCTCTGCTGTGAGGGCTGCATTGGCAGAGATACATCCATGCATCCAGCTGCCAGTGGGTGTATGTGCATGTGACTTACGAAGACCATCAGGTGCATTGACTGCAGCAGGGACGTCGACTGCGACTGATTCGACAAGCGAACAGACACAACGAGATTCCATATCCGTTTTGCCATCGATCGCAATTTCCGCCGTGTATACGCACCTGAAACACTGGCTGCGAGATGAGAGGCCAGGTGGATAAACAGACACCATGACAGTGGGTGCGTGGACGTCGCAGCCGAGACATACACACACACACACACACACACACAACAAAGCAATGCAATGCAATGCAGGAGGGAGGGAGGGACTGAGTACGTACTGAGTGGTCCGCAGGTTCAGCAGCGGCAGCAGCAGCTGAGTCGACGCCATGGCTAATCTGGTTTGACGCATGGACGGGCGGCAGGAACCGGCGGAGACAGGGTGTCTGTGGGCAGATGCCTGGCTGGCTGTCTGTCGATGTGTCTGTGCTCACCTTGGCCTTGTTGTCGTCATTCGCCGGCTCAGGCGTACACTGAAGGAGTGGTTATCAGTTAATGGACACACAGACACAGAGATGCATACATGCATTAATGTGTCAGGCACGCCAGGCCACCTACCTTGTCGCTGTCGCCGCTTGCTGCTGCCGCCGCAGCTGCAGCTGGGCATGTCTCGTCGGCGTCGGCAACCTGACAGGCAGCAACCACAACGGACGACAGACAGACACCATGGAAGAGCAACAGACAAGTGCTGCACATCTGCCTGCCTGTCTGTCTGTATGTCCGCCCAGTATGCACATAGATAGATACTTGAGGTCACACACGCCGCCACCCAACCTACCTACCTACCTACCTCCTTGCTGTCGTCTTCTTGGCCGGCAGTGGCAGCAGCAGCAGCAGCCGCGGGCGATGAGGGCGTGTCCGGGTGGGCCTTGTGCTGCTCGTTCTTCTTCTTCTTCTTCTTCTTCTTCTTGTGGCGCCCCTGAACCACCAAACGAGAGAGAGAGGGAGGGAGGGAGGGAGGGTTGTGTGGAACGAAATGAATCAATGCTCAAGAGATATTCTTCCACTGACTGACTGACTGACTCACTGACTGACTGACTCACTGACTGACTGACCTTCTTGCCGCTGCCGCCATCGCCCTCACCGTCCCCCTGAGCAGACGACTGACGCAAACACACAGAAGATCGATACATATGGCACCCATCCATCCATCAGATCAGCGTGCAGCCGTCCGTGTGCTCACTCACCGGCTCCTGCTGTGCTGCTGGCGAAGAAGCGCCTCGTGGGCCTCGACCTGAGTGTGGCCATCATGGTGTATGTATATCCGTGTGTGTATCTGTGTGTGTATCTGTGTGTGTACCTAATCGGTGCCTTTGTGTGGGAGGGGCTGAGAGAAACGTACAAGCGGTTCATACGGCTCGTGTCCGTGTTAGCCCTTCTTCTCACTTGTGTGTTCTTTGTGACGTAGGCACCGACTGCAAGCACGGCGTCCTGGGTGCCCGACACGAAGAACTTGACAATGTCCCCATGCACCTGCTTGCCCCAGACGTGGACTCTGCAAACGATGACAAGGAAACGACATGTGGATGTCTCCTCTCCTTCCTGGTCTTGTGTCCATCTGTCTGCCAAATCACTCACTGAAAGGGGCCGAAGTCCAGCTTGTCGAACTCAGCGAAGCTTACCTCCATCTTCATCATCGCCCTGCCGTAGTTATCCCAGTCTCTGGGGATCTGCATAAGCCAGCACGGACATCCGTTCTGTGCGCTCCTCCCCGCCCCCCTCACACACTTGTACACTGGCCGTCCGCTGGTGTGTGGGTGTCGGCTGGAGGACCTGCATTACACCCACACACACACACACACACTCCCACACATGCAGCTGCCGCAGTGTGCGTGTCAGTGTGGATGGGTGTCCTGACCTCCACTGCTTGAAGGTTCTCGAGGCGCATCTGGCCCGACTTGCTCTCGGCCTTCTTGAGCCTGCGTCAGGAACAAACACACACACACAGAGGGGCGTGTGTGAGCGGCACATGTGTGTGTGCGTGTGTGGTGTGTGTGTGTGGCGGACTCACCGCTGAATGATGTTGTCTACTCGATCAGCGTTGAAAGTGTGGGTCTCCACGAGCCAGGACTTGAGCTCCTCGTAGTGCGGGCCCGCCCACTTGAACTCCAACTCGCCACCCTCAGCAACCTGCATAACACACACACACACACAGGTGACCGTGTGTGTGGCTGAGCTGCAGGCCAGGCGTATGTACTTGGGGATCCTTGAACATGTTTCTGGCCTCCTCGAAGGGGAAGTTGTCCGGCAGCACGAACTTGTCGCCCTTCTCCTTGATCATGTGCTGGATGATGTTCTCGATGGAGTGGTGCTGCTGCACCAGCTTGTGGGCCGTGACGGGCCCGATGCCCTTGATGGAGTCGCAGTAGTCGCAGCCGCACAGGATGCAGAAGTCGATGAACTCGTCCATGGTCAGCTTCAGGTCCTCCAACACCGTCTCGAGCGTCAACACGTGCACCTTGTTGCCGGGGTCCTCCTGCTCCGAGAAATTCAGGTGCCGAATCACCGTCGGCGACCTGCACTCGACCAACACAGCACACGCACACACACACATAATCCCCCCTCCCTCCTCCCTCCCTCCCTCCTCCCTCTGTGTGTGTGTGGCCATCTCAAACACCCATCCAGCCCACCCGAATGTGAGTGCGCTAGCGTCGTCAGTGGCGGTGGCGTAGACCTTGCCCTTGGCCGCGAGTTTGGCGCACTGTGCCTCGGCCTCGCACGGCGCCTCTACGACGGGTATGCCCAGGAGCTTGAGCAGGTGTTTGACTTCGTCGTTGTGCTGCTTGGTGATCTTGACGGTGCGGCCGATGAACTTCTTGACCTCCTTGTCGCCCGCCTCCTTGGCGGCCTCGAGGTCCTCCTCGGCCTTGGTCCGCTTGTCCGAACGCATCAGCAGCTCGCCGCTCTTCAGGCGGGGGGGCGCGCCGTCAAACACGTACACGGGCGTGATGCCAGCCTCTGACACACACACAGACACACACACACGCACACACACAGAGAGAGAGAGAGAGGGATGCACAGCGCACACCCCAACACACTCAGATGATTGAGATGCCGTGGCGTGTGCCAGTGTGGGTGTTTTGCGGGTCTTTACCGAGGAGCTTGACGACTCTGTCGAGCATGCCCGTGATGTACGAGGTAGTCTCTCCGCTCTCGTTGGTGAGGTTGGCGGACGAGAAGTTGGGGTCGTTGCCGCTGCTGCCGTCGCGGACGGCTATCATGAGCTGGTACAGCGACATGGATGCGTCGATGGCTAGCTTCTGACCCATCAGAAAGTCGTACTTCTCGTGGTCCTTCAGGCTGCGGGGCGCCTGGTCGCTGATGAACTTGATCAGCCCCTTGATCCCCATCGCTCGCGAGGGATGGCTGGCTGGCTGGCTGGATGGATGGAGGCGCAAGGCAATATGCGATCTGCTGCGGCGGCCACAGCGGACTCCAACCGAGCACCCTGTCTGGGGGCAAGGGTGTCGTCTGCCTCTTGGGAGGGAGGAAGAGTCTAAGATGGAGAAGTGAACCAAACAAAACGATTAACCGATGCTTGAGAACCGATGCTTGAGAGGACGCGCCAGAGCTCGTCCAGCCTCAGCAGCAGCGGTTTCACGGAGCACCCTAGGCGGCGTACACCTCCCTTTGGATCCCCCTTTCCGCGTAGTGGCTGGCCAGTACGAGCGAAGTGGACCGCAAAATGCGCTTCCCCCACTACTGTCGGCTTCTCGTGAGTTTGGGGGTGGTCAGGCACGTGTCAACGACGCCTGCTACACTTGTTCTACGTCACTGACTCATCCATCGTGTTGTGCTCGCAGGTGAGCCGACGAGTGAAGTTGAGTTATGTGCTGCACCTATTGCACTGGGCTCGGTGGCACCGCAACGGCATGTACCGTCGTTCCGTGCCAGCGTGCCCAGTCAACGATCTCGAGAAGCTGCATTTTGCAGTGCAGAAAAGACGGGATAATCTGTGGGTTCTGGAACGTCACGTCGTAGTACGAAACGGTCAGTGAGTGCAGGCGGCTCAGCAGCTGCTCAGTGAGCCAAGACATGCAAGAATTGATGGCGAGATGCACCATGGATTTTCTCGCCCCACATCCATTCCCATGGAAGAGGACACAGCTTTCCGAGAGAGCATCGTCAACCACTGGAGCCAGCTCCTGTCCGTCGAGCTGATGAAGCACAACGCGTTCCAAGTGGCGAGTCGCGCGCAGCGCGCGGCGGCCGCTAGAGGGCCACGGACGTTGTCCATTGTTTCTCCATGTATTGTTTCCCTTCGCTTGCTTGATACGAACTCATGCATCTGCTAAATCCACCTGGCGAGATGCATCCGTGCCGCTGGCCAAGCCTTTCTGTTGCCATGGGGGGCTGAAGGTTGGAGTGGATCAGAGTGTGTGTGGATGGATGTCACCATGGGCTGAGCCATTTATGTATATGGAACAATCGAGACTTCAGAATTGCTCTGCTTGCTCTGGACGATTGAAGAGACTTGCAATGGCGGACAGCCTCGAATTGGTCAAGCCATTGCAATGCACGAGTTGAATAAAATGTACGCAGCCTCTGCTTTGTCGGGTCAGTGACTCTCTTCCTTTGTCTCTCCCTGTGTGTATGTGTGTGTTTATGTGTCTGTGTGCGTGTGGGAAGAGAGGATGTGGGGCGATGTATCTCTGAGGTTCAATTGGTGTTCGCCCAGAATGGCTGAGAATGCGTTCAACAGGCCGTGGTGAGACATAACGATGACATCTCGGCAAGCAGGCTGCAGAGGGTGGTTCACTAGGCCGTCAGCAAGCTCGACTACAAGACAGTGCAGGACCTGCTGCTCGACCTGACAGATCAAACAGACGAAGGCATCGATAACGACGAATACGATATGCTACACAGCCGTAGTGAGTGTGTTTATTTTCCGGATGCGTATGCGTGTGTGTCGAGGAGACACTACTGAGAGAGACACGGCGTCATGCAGAGCTGCCTCTATATCAGCTGTGTGCGTGTCTCTGTGTGTGCAGCGGAACCGACAGCCAGGCCTGTGTGTTCATTCGGGCTGCCTTTGGTGTCTTGTTTGATCGTCCGCCCGGCGTCCATTCACTTAGTTGGCCCGTTTGTCTTGCCTTGACGGAATGCAATTTCCCTCTTTCTTTAAGAGACACGCGCAGACACACGCAATCGTCGACATCCAGATCAACGGAATATAAAATGTAGGCATCGATACATCAGCCACGGTGCACATAGCAGAAACGCTCTCCGCCATCCTTCCCGAGGAGCATAATAGTGTCGATGCTGTCGTGTGCCGACAGCACGTGGTTGAGGCGAGCGACCGCTACGTTCTGGTACACACACATACACAAACACACACACACGTGCACAGGCGGGAAGCGTAAATGAGTTGATGTATGTACCTGTGTAATCACACAGGCACCCGGGGCCGGCGATGACCTCGCAAAGGGCCTTCGCGTGGCATCTGGCGGCGGTCTCGAAGGGCCAGTTGGTGCTTGCACGAGGGGCAGAGCTGCACGGCGTGATGATGCAGCGATGCTCACCTTCTGTCGTTGAGATCGCCAGGTCGTGGACCAGCGGCGTGCACGCCTTGGCCTTCTCGTCATTCGGGGTTGGTGTTCATGATGGTCTTGTACTTCGATAGGCGTGGTACCATGACAGCCCTTCTATTCGTTCTGAATACCCGTCGGTGTGGCCATCTTGCTGAACGACATCACAAGGCGTCGGCATCCATCACATGCGGGGTCCGCCTCCTCTCAATGGCGTGCATTCGCTTACAGGAGATCCATGATGGGAAAGGATGAGGAGGGAGAAAGGCGTACATACTGAATGAGATGATGTATGTACCTGTCTAGTTTGCTGCATGTATCTGTCGCATCACAGACACATCCCAATGTTCCTGAGCCTCTCGCAGAGGTGATTGACGAAGTCGGTGCCGGAGAGCTGCTCGACTGACGCCCCACGCATGCCACACAACACAGAGCAGGACGACCGTGTATGTGTCTGTCTGCTCTGTGTTGTGTGGCACGCCGATGCTGATCCTCACTGTTGATGGTCCTGGCTGTCCCTGCTGTTGAGGAGGTCCATCGCGGCCTTGAACAGACGCACCAACTCGTCAAAGGGGACCACCCACACACCATGCACAAGCAAAATGCAGACAAGGCCGTCGGGCGTCGCGTCGGTTCTTTCCATAAGCTCAACTCACCGACGCGCTCGGCTCCGGCCTCCTTGCTGGACGACGACGAAGGCATCGAGCTCATGCTGCCTGAACGACAGACAGACAGACAGACAGACACAGACAGACAGACAGACAGGCGGACGGACAGCCAGATGACATCAGTGCGCGACCCGTATCTGTCTGTCTGTCGGCGGTTGAAGCGCAACAGGGGCGTGTCTCTGTGTCTCCACTGTCCGCAGAATATGAAATGTAGCCAGCGATGAGTGTTGTCATGGCCTGACATGTCTTGCCGAGGTTTTGTGGGGTGACACTGTCGTCAGCTTCGTCTTCGTCGACCTGGCCCTGTACACAGGCAGCAAACACAGAGGAGTGGAGTGTAACGTTGGCTCCCTGCTCCGCAATTGCTGTACTGAATCGCGGCCGAGCACCCCGCGTTCAACCTGTACACGCACACACGCCACACAAGTGATGGATGCGTTGTGAAAACAAACACAGACGGAAGGCAAAGACAAACACGGCGTGAAGCATTAACGTCTAGTCTCACTTTCGGAGCCCATCGATTCTCAGACCCGATTCTGAACCCGATTCTGAAGTCGAAAAATGCGACGTGTGTTATCATCTTTCGTCTTCGTGTGGGCCCTCTTTCTGGTTCTACTTCTCGGCGCAGATGGTGTCTCACGCATCTGATACACAGAGAGCGGCGCGGTACCTGATCATTGCTTACCTCGGCCGCTTCCTGACGCCTCCAAGTTGGCCATCCAAGCCTTCTCTTGAACTCGTTGCTCTCAAACCATCTCCCACGCTGCATCCAAGTACACGGCTGATGGATAGGTAGATGATGCACGACTTTGAATGGTGTCTACGATTTAGCTGTCGAAAAGATGTGCGTGTCTCTCTGTCTTCACTTGCATCAGGATATAAAATGTAGCCAGCGATGGAGAGAAAGTGCCGATTGTCTCGCTTGTATGGCCTGACCCCTCCCCTAGCGCCATCGACATGGCTTCGACACAGCACACACACACACACACGATGAACAAAGTCTCCCTCTTCTCCTGCCCCTCTCTGCGTGGCTCTGCGCGTACTCATGGGGGAATGGTGGGCGTCGAGCAGCGCCACGGGTATCGCCAGGAGCCTCAGCACAGACACACCGCCCTCCGGTGGCGGTGCACGGGTGTGTGTTGGGTTGGTACCGTTGTTGGTTCCTCCCCATCTCGCTGGTAGCCACTGCCTGCAGATGCCCGTGGCCGTCTTGCTCAGATGCTATGGTCCTCTTCAACTTGTGTGTGGTCAGCCACACACACACACACACATACACACACACACACAGAGAGAGAGAGAGAGAGAGACACATATACGAGGAAACTCGGGTGTGTACCGATGTAGTCGGCCAGGCTGCCCAGGAGCAGGACGACCAGCCTGTTGAACTCGTGATCATGGGATGACGCGGCGATTTGGTGGTGTTGAGAGTGCGCTTGACGGGTGCTGCACACATTACATGAGTCAGGCAGGCAGCACAATCACCACAACACATACATCGTCAGGCGTGTATGTCTGTATGTATGTGTTGTGTGCACGCCATGCTCACCGTCGACACACTCCGGTAGCTGCCTGACGACCGGGCTGAGCTCGATGGCCTTGGCGTGAGGTCCGAGAGTGGCGTCAGTGATGATGTCCGCCGCCTTCTTGAACAGGACCGCCCGCACCTGCATCGGCGAAGTCTTTAACTCCTCACTCTCGTCAGAATATAAAATGTAACCAGCGATGAGCATCGGATCCTGACGAGCCGGCCTTGATACATAGCGAAAGTTCATGGCCTTGATACATAGTTGTGCGTGTACCGTGAGGGCGAGAGCTTGCTGCGCGCTCACAGAACTGAGCCGCTGCATGAAGGAGAGGAAAGAAAGTGAGACAGAAGGAAATGTCTCAGACAAGGTCTCAGAGCGATATTACCTCGCTGCTTTCCGACAGAAGGCTGGCCAATTCACCGAAATCCGCACGGACAGAAGCCTCAAACCGCCGAACGTGGGACATCTCCTCTCGAACCTCCTGCATACACACATAGACACACACACATAGACACACACACACATACACACATCCATCTGCAGGCACTGAGGGCACTTGTGTGGGTTAATACTGTTACGATCAGTCACACGATCAATGAGCTTCGCCTTGATCCATTCACCACTGCGCCGCCTTGCCAGATATGTGTGCCTCTTCACCGACATATGCCAGGTGTGTCGTAGTTGATGCGAAAGTTCACTGGCGTCTGGCTCTCGGCCAAACGCATCTCCTGCACACAAATACACACACACACCCATCTGCAGGCACTGAGGGCACCTGTGAGGGTTGGTACCGTCCTTGTGGTGTCGACTTGCCCACGCAGGGCACCGAACAGCTGGAGAGGGTCGGCCGTCTCATCACGCATCTCCTGCACACACACATACACACATACACATACACACACACACACACACATCTGCAGGCACTGAGGGCACTTGTGTGGGTTGGTACCGTTGTGATGGAGTCGAGCTGGCCACGGACTGGGCCGACCAGCTGGCGAATCTCTGCCATGTACTTATACTCGACCTGACCTATCGCTGACCGACAAAGGGCAGCATACAGTCTGTATTTATTGTCTCGTCTGTCAATTGGTCTGTCTGTCTGGCTGCTCGATGCTTACAGACGGGGAGGTCGACCATCGGTGGCGCGGCGATGAGCATCGACTCCTGACGAATCTCCTGAACACACACACACAC
>CDMY01000214.1:124284-148408 GCA_001179505.1 Vitrella brassicaformis
CCCCCCCCCCCCCCCCCACACACACACACTCCCACACATGCAGCTGACGCAGTGTGCGTGTCAGTGTGGATGGGTGTCCTGACCTCCACTGCTTGAAGGTTCTCGAGGCGCATCTGGCCCGAGAAATACAAGGCACGAATGGTGGATCCAGACCCTTGGCCTGGCCATCCTCATCGCCAACCTGAATGACAGCCATCACATATATATGTACACACCATGGCTCGCTGCAGCGAGCCACGGGTGCAGCGAGCCACGGTGTCTTTCACCCACATTGTTTTTCTTCTTCCACGCCACCGCTGACACCGCTGACAGACAGGGAAACGACGGATGCCCACCATCGGCCAGCCGTGGATTCATGCACGAATGAGTAACTTACCTTTCTGCCGTTGAACTCGTCGTCTCTCGTCGTCCTGCTGCGGCACCTCACCCACGCCTTAAGAGGAGATCAGGACGCGTCATTCAGCTTCCCATCCACTTCCTGTGATACCTGCGCGTAGTCCGCTCCGCTCGCTCAAGCGCCGTACCCGCGCCCGAGGCCTTACGCCTTCCTGCAAGCGTCAAACAATGCGTCCTTTAGTGGTCCGTTTACCTCAATGGATGGTCTTCGGATGACGAGCAGGCGGACGGGAGGGAGGCAGATGAGGAGGAGAATATGCGCCTAGCGACTGGGTCTGCAGGAAGGAGGAGGGAAGCCACGCAGAAGCGGGAATGATGAAATCCGACAGCGGAAAGAAAGAAAGACTGACCGTCTCTTCGCACACGAATTCTCGCCAGAAAGATTCCAAAAGTCTCGTCCACGAGAGAGCGTCGCCGAGACACCAAGCACTCTTGGCGAGCTGCCTGACGACAGCAGATATGCAGAGACATGTCGCAGAATGTTCGTTTGGCGTTTTTTCTTACCAGCCATGACTCTGCGCGAAGTCGCCGCCATGGCGGCTCCTTGGCGGCCGACGCCAGTGAGCTCATGATGCCTGGAGGACAGGCGCACAGCCAGCTGACATCAGGACGCGTCCCGCGTCCGTCACGCACTCGCTCACCACAGCAGCGGGTCGTGGGTAGGTGGCGGAAGGCGTCCGAAAAATGCAGGAGGAGGCGCAGGCGCCAGGAGGGATGCTCTACGATGGCGGGAGGGAAGGAGGGACGAAATATGATGAGAGAGGGAGGAGGGAGGAACGAATGCGCCAAGAATGCGGCGGAATGCCTGATTTTCTCCATCTGATGCCTGCAGGCGAAAAGAAAAAATTAAACGTCTCGTCTCGCGCGATTTCTCGCCAAGGAGGTCCAGGGTCCAATTCCTTCTCGATAGGATGAATAAACACCGGCAGCCTCTATCCTACCCTGCACTCGGTCAAGTTAGCCCCCTCGCCCCCCAGTCTCGGAGAAGCTCGCTTTCTCTCCCCTTTTTCGCGCACAAGGGTCACATCGCTACTCATACAGTATCGACAGCTCTGCACAATTCTCTATCCATGACATCCAGGAACCTCTCCGCCTCGCCCCTCTCAATCAGGGGCGCGCTCGTCTGGAGGCACACGCACAGCCGGCCGCCCACCGTCACGCACGAGAGCTGAAACAAACAGCCGTTCTGGCTGTTGGTCACGCCGTAATACACGCCATCCAGACTAATGGGGCCGTACTGCGTCCTCCCCGGCCACACTCCCGCGTTGGACAGACCACACGTGTAGGCACGACCTAAAGGCATACGAACACACACACGCATTGAGTCCCAGATTGATCATCGAATGTCGACTGCCACCCGCTAACTCACCATGGGTCTGCTCCGATGCAGCGGCCTTTTCGACAACGTCCTCAATCTCCGCCACCCGCATGCCCACGTCGAACAGCAGCGGCCCCTCACGCCCACTCACATCAATCACCGACCGGAACTCCTCCCGGCAGCCTTTGGCAAACCGCCAGAAGGCCTCATGTGACCCAGCCAGTGCCGGCGGGACTCGCAGGTTGAATTCCACAGAGCCGCCGAGAGATGAGAGTGTGCAGGGGCGGGGCAGCGGCGAATTCACGGCGAACCGACGCAGGTCGGTTGACAAAAGGAACCGTACCAAAGGGTTGCTCATTCCTGAGACGTCTTGACACGCCATAAGGGCGGCTGCGATGAGTGCTGCCGTCACCGTGGTGCCCTCCCGCCGGCTCCTGTGCTTCAACTTCTCCATCAGTGGTCGGCCGAGCGTCCTCAAACAGAGCTGAGTGTGCCGCTGCGACGGCGTCAATCCCTCGCCCCTCCGTCGGTCGAGCACCAGCATCACGGGACACACGATGGTGGCCGTAGCCCTCACGAGGTGCTTGACGGTCTGCCAGGAGAACACCCGCCTCACATAGTCGACAAACGGCTCCTCGATGGACGTGTTGCCGAAGAGCAATGCCTCCACACTCGGGGGGAAGGAGACGGAGAGAGGGGCCGGATTGTCCGCGTGGTGTTTCGATGAGTGTGGCTGAATGTCGTCAAGGAGGTCCTCCAGGACGATGTGAGCCGAGATCTGGTCGGAGATGGCGTGGTTGAACAGCCACACGAGAGCTGACCGGCCGGCAGAGGGGCTGTGGACAACATGCAGCAGCCACAATGGGGCGTCACGGGGAAACGTCACACCTGCACCCATACAGAAAGACACGGCCATGTTCCCTCGCATTCGTTTCCCTCCCCGGTCTCTCTTACCGTCGATCGTTCCCTCGACAAGCGTCCGCCACTCATTCCTCAGCTCGGCACTATTTCTCGCCTCGACATCCACCCACACCACCGCCCTGTCCACCAGCTCATCAGCAGAGGCATCCAGCGGATAAAACCACGGCCACTCGACACTCTGCGGCCTCGGGCAGCACTCATCCCCCACAGGCAGGTCCCCTATCTGCACGCGTAGCAACGGATGCCGCAACACGACTCCCTCCAACGCACGACGGACGTCATCACGTGTGAGCGACGATGTCCCCGTGAGTTCGGCGACCGAGAAATGGGCGATTGAGAGGGGGGCATCTCTCTCGTTGCGCTGGGTCTTGGTGAGGAGTCGCTCCCAGCTGCCGAGAGGGCGGGTGTAGGTGGGGATGGGTGCGGCTGTGACGGGTGCGGGTGGCTGCTCCACTGCAGGCAGCTGCCTGTCCGCTGCTGCCGAGGGAAGGGGTGTGATCTGCATCGTTAACAGATAACGCATTCATCCATGGGCTGTGCGGTGAGTCAGAGAGAGAGAGAGCTGTATGTGCGTGCGTGTGGGCACTGCCGTCCGTCACTCACCTGTCTGCGTTCGGGTGTTGATGCGACGCGGTGACGATTGGGCTGCCATGGCTTCAGGAATGAGCCTCGAGTGTCCAGATCTGCACCGGTCGCACCGAGTGTGAGTGCCAGCTGCCACCATAGCTGACATTTCATGAGTTTGTTCCTTCGCCTTCCTGTTGAGCGCGCAAATCGCGACGATCGCCTCTTACTCCTCTCTTTCGCTACCAATGGCGCCCCTGACTGAGCAGAGCCAAGAGTGCGTGGCTGCCGTCCTGACGACCATCACCAGCCGCCTCAGCACCGCCGACAACCGGCCCACAACCAATGCTGACCTGGAAAACGCTCAAGAGCAACTGGTGGGGGAGAGGGGGAGGCTGAGGGCCCTTGGCAATGGACGGATGCTTCTTCTGTGTGTGTGTCTGTGTTTGTCAGACGGCCATCTGTCTGGATGCGCTTGAGCTGTCGGTGTATGATGTGGACGAAACACGGGGGCCGACAGAGGAGAGGCGGACGCTCGACAATGCCGCGGAGATCATCAACACACGTACTGTGTCAGCCCGGCTTCACACACAGACACATGCTCCACTTCCCTCTTCCCTCTCTCTCTCCCCCCGTGCAATACAGACATTGTGGTGTCGTTCTTCGGCTCTCACATGGACATCACACACATCGCCGCCACATGGCTCCACATGGACGTACGTCACACACGAAACAGAGCATGATACACATTAGACTGCATGGCCCCCTTTCTGCAGTTCCCATCGATGGTGCGTGCCATGGGTCTGCCCGATGAGTCATTACACGACACCAATGCCATCGCCAGGCGGATGGACGAGGGTCGCTCCCTCGTCGGCTATGTGGATGCGGCCAGCCACGCTGAGATGTTCCCTGCGGCCGACAGGGGGAAGCTGAGCCTGCTGTTCGGGCGGATGGAGTGGGCCACATCGTCGCTGCTGAGGAGAATCCTTGTGCAGGTGGACGGTGAGAGAGGGGGGAGGAAGGGAGAGAGAGAAGAGACATCTTATGCGATGTGTATTGCAGTGCCTGATGTGCTCAAGGCGAGATTTGAAGCCATGTGAGCGAGACACCTGACACACACAGCAAGTCAGCTGCATTGTGTCTCCCTCCCTCATCATGCAGGCTCTCATCCTTCGACGCATCCCCGTTCGACCCCCGCAAGGCCATCGTCAAGTCGCAGATCGCCAAACTCGACGCCATCGTCGCATTCAGACGTCACGCAAACCTCATGACCACGGAGGAGACACAGCCGCAGCCGCAGCCCCAGCAATCTCCCGAACGGTCGCCGTCATCCCCGCAGGGCCAAGGTGGCCTTGCCCGTCTCCCCTCATTCACAGCACAGGGGCGCGCGCAGTTCAAACAAGACAAAGAAGAAGGGATTGCACCACTCGGCAGCGGCGTCTTCGCACGCGGCGCCGACGATTCGCCCACAAAAGAAACACATCTGTCCGACCAGCTGACGATGGACATCGCCTTTCTGCGGGAGAAGAGCAAGGCCCTGATGCGCCAGCAAGACAGACCAGGGGAGAGGGGGGCAAACGAGCAGCCACGGGGGTCGATGGAGTCGATAACGACACCTCAGTTCGCATCGAGAAACGACAAGACAGCTGCAGCGGCCTTCACTGCCGCAGCTGACGGCCAGGCAGGGCACACAGTGGGGCGACTTTATAATGACGGACGTGGGAGACAGCGGGAGATGGGCGACGAAGAGGGGCAGCGACAACAGGGACAGACTGAGGGTAACTGGCAAGGGGGCCGCGAGCCCCAACAGCAGCAGCAGCAGCAGCAGCGGGCGGAGGGGAGGGAAGAGACACGTCCAATTGGCCGTGTGGGTGTGGCTGTGGGTGTGGATGGGCGGACTGCTGCTGTTGAGAGAGCGGATCGGTGGATGGTGGCTGCTCGTAGGTCGCAGACCGACACCCACGATCGGGCATCGTTCGCCGCCACGCGTAAGCAGAGAAGAAAAGAGAGCTCACACAGGGTACACACACTTGCCCTGTCGGCCCTGTCTCTGCTGCAGACAATTTGAGGCTCGTCTACCAAGGTGAGAGAGAGAGCTTTTCAGATGCTCGCATCCAAGATGTGGAATCTAGGTGTCTGTATTGCGCCTGTGTGCAGCGTTGTGTGAGGACGTGAAGCATTTCAGGTCTCTGAATGTGCATCTGTGTGAGGAGAACCACGTGCTGCAGCAGCTGCTTAACAGCCTCAGGGTCAGGTCGTGACGTGTGCTAGGTGTGGCGAGGTGTGGATGTCTGTGCGGGTAAGGCGTTGAGGCGTTGTGGCATAGAGGAGAGAGAGAGACACGTAATGGACTAAGGACTTGATCCGAATGATCAAAATTGTCAATGTATCATGTGTGTATGCGATCAACGTCGATCGACGCACACACACACACTCGTCTGTCGGTCTCTCTCTCTGTCGGTCTGTTTGTCTGATCAGACGACCTGCAGCACTTCAAGCTCATCAGCCATGAAGCTGCTGCTGCCGCCAAAAGTGGCGTAGGTGCCCTCCCGCACTCCCATGTACCCCTCAGGCACCAGTGACATGGGCAGCCACTGCGTGCAGCGGCGGATGGTCGCCGGCACGATGAAGTCCAAGCCTAAGGCGCGCTGCGAACCCAGGCAGAGGTAGCCCGGGTACCCGCCCCACACCATACACCCCCACGGGCCCATTGAGATGGTGGTGGGGCTGACCGTCGCCACCGTCTGTCGGTCTCGGGGCAGGCGGATCTTGGTCGGTCGGCTGAAGTGGCCCGCCAGGGAGAACATCCACATACCACACGAGCTGAAACAAGGCGCTTGCATGAAGGAATAAGAAGGCATCAATCGAAAGCATTCGGCGAAGTGGATGAACAACCACACACACATACCTTCATGCGGTCGTTCATGAAGACGCCGAAGATGTGCTGGTCCTTCTTGGCAACGAAGACCAAGCGGGTCGAATTGCCCACTCTGCCGAGCAGGCTGGCGTAGCTCGACCCATCCCGATTGGCACTGAACGGAATGACACACACATACATAGGACCGACTCATGGCACACAATGGAAGTGTGCAGCCGCATGTCTGCCCCACCGGTAGAGTGATTGCAGTCGTTTGTTGCGGCCGCCGAGGAGGCCCAGGAGGCCTCTACGCTCCTCAACGCTCAGCACCGAACCCTCGTAATCAGATACCTGAGACACACACATACACGCAGACACGCACAGACAATGAATGCGGGCAGATGGTATGTCACTCGTGGTCGAGTTGGCGACCTGTCGGATTGGGGCATTCCTGCCCTCCGTCTGTGTCTGCTCGGGTGTGGTGTTGGCCTGGCGGGCCTTCTCGTGCTCCAGCAGCTTGACGGCGTAGTAGTTCTTGTGAATGCAGCTGCCTCGACTGATGGCCCTGCAGGCCGCGACAGGAACACGTGTTGATGAATGATGCAGCGCCAGACGCAGGTGGTGTTTTGTGCTGCTGACTTGCATGAGGGCACTCCACGCTGCCATTGGGTAGCTTCGATTGGTACCGTGCTTCTGGACAAATCTTACCTTGCTCTCAATGCTCGCTGACTTAAGGTGCATGCAACACGCTGATGGTCTGCCGTAGTCTGAATGTCATACTGTACACACCACATACGTCACCACATCACAGCGGACCACTCACTCACTACACACAACAGCTTGCTGTCCAGATGTCCACTGCCGCCTCCATCCATCCATCCATCGGTCGAGGTGTCTAGATGGCGTTGGCTTTCCGCTTCTTGTGTCCCTTCTTGATCGACACGCCACTCGCCAAGCGGGGCTGACCAGCACCACCACCAGCGCCTCCACCAGCAGCAGCAGCAGCAGCAGCAGGGCCGGGCACAGGAGGAGGAAGGTCGGGAGGGAACAGGGGAGGCGCCTGCAGACACACAGAAGGACAGACAGACAGACAGACAGACAGACATGTGTGTGTATCAGGAGAGGGAGAGAGAGAGAGAGAGAGAGGGGGGATCGTTTGTGTGTCGCACCGGTATGACTTTCTTGAAGACGAATATCTTGTAGAAGCTGAATGCCTCCTGCTGGTCGGGCGGCATCACCAAATGACGGTTGTGCTGCAGCCAATGACTGCACCACACACACCCAACACATACCACACACACCCATCCCTCCCTCTCTCTCCCTTTTTGTGTCTGTCATTGTCTACATGAGTCTGGGCATGTGTTGTTCCCGTGTGGCGTAAGTGATGAACTGCGGGAACTCCATGTGTGTGAGGGGCACCAGGTGCAGCTCCCGCGCCACCCGGCAGAACTCGAACCACGGCACGTTGTACTCACGCTCGTCTATCAGCCCCTTCAACTGAAACAAATACTGCAGACCCCTGCACACACCACACAGAGAGAGAGGGGAATGAGTGCTGTGGGTGTGTGGGTGTAGGTGTGGGAGCGTGTGTGCTGTGCTGACCAGGTGGTGTTGAGCCGTCGCTGGTAGACCTCCTGCGGCTGGTCCAGCACCACGGGCCCCTCCTGGCCCCCATCCACCCGGCCCCCGTCGCCCCGGATGGCTCTGAAGGCGTCCTGGTCGAAGCTCACGCGATACACCGAGTTGCCGAACTCATACGAGATGCGGCCGCTGGTGCTGCCCTTCTGCACACAGTCAGCGAAAGAGAGAGAGAGAGAGAGCTGGGGATCTGTACTTGTGGGTGTGAGTGTGTGTATGGGTGTGGGAGGTGCGGACGGTTGGCGCTTCGAATCTGCGTGTGATTCTCTTGAGGTTTCTGGCGATCATGTCGCACGAGGATGTGGAGCCGATGAACACTCCGCCGGGCTTCAGGTGACGCGACACCTGCACACACACAGAGATCCATGGATTCATACGTATACGATTGTGTGTTGGGGTGAGTGTTTGTGAGGGTGCGTGCGTGCCTTTCTTAGGAAGTCAGTGGCGGCCTGTTGGTTGTACATGAGGTAGTGGATGGCCAGCTGGATGCTCACCACGTCGAACTGCTCACCTGCAGGGGAGGGACACACACACAGATGGCCATGGCGTATGTGTGTGTGTATGTGTGTGTCGCCTCTTTGTTCACTACCCTTGAGAGGCTCGTAGCACTTCTCATCCAGCAGACTCCCTGCAAACAAACACCACACATATGGCCCCCGTGTGTTTAGGTAAGTGTCTTCCCTCTCCCTGTCTAGTGTGTGTGCGGATGCATCCAGACACTCGTACCAACGTAGAACTTGGCCTCATATCTGAAGCGGTTCCCGGCGCCCTCCTTATACCGACGCCGGGCCTCATCTGATCCACACACACACACACACATATACACACACATAGATGGACGGTTGCTGTGTGTGGGGTACCGATTTCCTTGGACGAGATGTCGATGCCGATGTACTTGCGGATGTTCAGGTCCACGTACTTGAGCAGATCCTGACCTGTGTGTGTGACCAAGGAATGGCACGACACACACCCCGCACCGATGGATGGCACACGTGACACACAGCTATCTCCCTCCGCCCTCCCACGCACCCACCGTGTCCGCAGGCGAGATCGAGGACTGTCGCGTTGTTGTATTGCGACACGTGCATGTCGATCATCGTCCGCTTCACCTCGTTGTTGTACCTAACACAGACAGACAACAGACCACTCTCATCAACACGCACCATGGCCAGCACCGCACCGCAGCCACCCTCCTACCGTCTGAGTGCCTCCAGCTCAGCCCCCCGGGCGCCTTGATCTATCTTCTTCTGGTCGTAGTGACGACGGGCTGCGGCGGCCACGTCGCCGAAGTAATTCGGGTACAGATACGTCCCTGACACCACACCACACAGGAAGCGTGTGTGTGTCTGAGTGGGTCTGTCTGTCTGTCTGTCTGTCAGGGTGTGAGAGGATGCTCACTGTCTTCTGCGAGGGCCTCGTCAATGTGCTCCGCGAAGGCCCGCATGTTTCGGAGGAGATCTGACAACCAACGCCACAGCCAGCACACGGATGCATCAGTGTAGCCTGTGTGGCGTATGGGTACCTCTGACTATGTGTGCGAGTCCGTTTGGTTTGCCCTCGATGAGCCGCATGTACTGCTTCTTGAGCTGCCCGAAGTCGGCCACCAGCCGCACCTGGTGACGCACACCGCCCTCCTTCGCCGCTGCAGATGATGATGACGACAAGGCGCCCCCGTCCATCTCATCGTCTTCGCCCTCATCTTGTTGCTGCACACACACACACACACACACACACACAAACACACACACACACACAGAGAGAGAGAGAGAGAGTACCATTGGTGTGCTCTCTTTCTCTGTCTCTCTGTTGTACTTGTATTCTGATCATCATGAGCTGCCAGGGCGGTGCGGCCCCTCCCGTCTTGCCCTTAAACCGCCACTGGTGGACCTCTCGCCCATACACACCCAACGTGGGGGGGTCCGTCCGCATCTCAGCCGGCCGCTGCCACCCACGCCGCGTGACGGCCGCCACCTGGTAGTGCAGGTCGCTGTTGGGGCGGTAGAAAGTCAGCTCCCCCAGCCGCTGGGTCCGCGTCATGCCCTTCTGCACTCACGGAGTGACATCCACAGATGACCGTGGCGTCTTGTGGGTGCATCCCTCTATATATATCTCTCTCTTGTGTGTGTGTGTGTGTGTGTGTGTGTTTGTGTGTGTGCGTGTGTGGCTGACCACTTGTTGTGCCGCATCGAGGACGACCACAACGTCGCCTTCGAGCCGCTTCTCGGTGAAGGTGAAGTGGGAGTAGGTGGCCTCCCATGTCCGCAGGGATGATGCTGATGGCTCCGACGCGTCTGTCATTTCTTGGTCCCCCGCGCCATTGCCCTTGCCGGTAACCTCTTTCACCTTGTCCAGCAGCTGGCGGAACTGACGCTCGCTCAGCTGCTCCTGGAACTCATAATCAGCCGCCTGCACACCAACAACCGCATCGCACACACGCAGAGACAAATGGATGGATGGGCGGTGTGCGAGGTGCAGCCTCGTGCATCCATCGCTCTGACCCACCCCTTGCTCAAGCAGTGCCTCAGACTCCACTGGCAGGCAGATCGGTGCCGACGTGTATCTGCCGACGACTGCCCCGTAGGTGGCGTAGAACTGCACATTGTCGTTGTCGCAGCACTCCACAGCGAATGACAGCACCTTCTCCTCCAGGCCCTTCCACAGTGACGACGGTGGCTGTGGGCGGGCAGGATCGGCGGCAACAGAAGCCGAGCTGGGCCTGCTGCCGTCCCTGCCTTTGCTGCTCGACGGTGCGGCCTTCTGCTTGCCTGCTGCCTTTGGTGAGGCTGACGCTGGCGATGTGGACATCATTGATTCATTGATTCATTCTTGCCGCAAAACACGATGATGGGATCTCTCTCTTGTGTCAAGCACGGATGGCCTCACGTGCTCGGGGTTTGCGGCGTGTTTGCGAGCTTAGCTTTCGTGCGAGCTGTGGCTTCCTTGTTTTCCTCTGTCGTGGGGAGGCGATGACGTGAAGGCCCTGGGTGCTAGCGACGCGTTGAGACTCCACTGGGACATGTGACTAAGGTCACGCCACACTTGGCGACCTGTCCGCCCTCTGCCCTGCCATCCCTTTCCCACCCTCCCCGCCCGCGTGCCGCCCCTCTCTCTCGCTGATCTGCTCTGACCATCCTGTTGCTGGTCTTTCTTCCTTTCTTCGCCTTGTCCGAGTGTTTTGGGTAACCACTCTGTCTGAGCTGAGTGAGTGACGATATAGCTGCACGATGCACATCGAGTACGGCCCTATCGGTGATGCCTCGCCGCTGCCTCTCGGCGTGGGCGTGGGTGTGGGTGTGGGCGTGCCCTTTGTCGGCGGCGGCCACTCGAAGAGCGCCACGCCGACCTGGACGGACATCAAGGCCGACACTGTGGACTTCGCCGTGATGCCCACTCCCACGGCCATCAAGCACCGCACTTCGGAGCTGTCCGTTAGGTCAGTGGGCGGGGGGAAGACACAGACGACACTCAAAAGAAAGGGCGGGAAATGTGTGTTGTGTCTTTTGGTGTGTGTCTTTGTGCAGTTTGGTGACGCCTCCGGTGTCGCGGCTGATCAGCACGCCTGTGGTGCCGACGCTGCACACGCAGCACCTGCGGGAGCTGTCGCGCCGGCTCGAGGACGGATACCTGCCCGACAGCCAGCCAGCCGCCATGCAAAATGTTCAGGTGAGTGAGGTGAATGGACAGGGCAACACTCCTCCCTCCCTGATTGATGCAGCTGGGCGCTAATCTCTGTCTGTCTGTCTGTCTGTGTGTGTGTAGGTTGTGCGTGGCGTGCATAAGGCGACTGGCCGGTGTGTGATGATCAAGCGTGAGGTGTCTGACCCCGCCGCCACCCCCCGGGCCGGCCGCCGGATGTCCGCCAGCCCCCTCCTCACCCCCACTGGCCCCTCACTCTCCCTCTCGGCCACTCAGGGCGCCAGCCTGCCGGCAGAAGTTAAGGCCCTCCGCAACGAGCTGCGAGTGCTCCGGTACCTGCACACGCAGCACCCCAGCCCGCCGCACGTAGTCCGCCTGCTTGATGGAGCCACCGATAGAGGTCAGTGAGCCGCACACATGCACCCCATCCGTCCGTCAGAGAGGGTGAAGAGTGTGAGTGTGGTTCATATGCAGATCTGCGTCGTGAGGGATCGCAGACCTGGTTGGTGTTGGAGCACATGAGTGGGGGCGACGTGCTGTCGCTGGTCGAGACCAGCGGGGCCGTCCCCGAGTCGACCGCCCGGGTGATCGTGGAGGGCCTCCTCCGGTCGCTCGCCTTCATCCACCGACACAACGTCATCCACAGGGACGTCAAGGCCGAGAATCTCGTCCTCGCACACCCCTCACGGCCCGACACCGTCAAGCTCATCGACTTCGGCTGTGCGGTCATCATGACACCGCCAAAGGCATCCCCCTCACCGTCGCCGAGAGCGTCGCCGCGAGGCAGCCCTTCGCCGTCGCCAACGATGCGCGGGATGGAGAGGGGGCGGAGCGATAAGCGGCATCGCACTGTGTGTCCGGCGGCCATCGAGCCCAGCCCCGGCGGCTTCATCTCCGGCACTCCTGGGTGCGTATGTTCAGAAGGGGGATTGCGTGTGTGATTGGTTGTTTGTGGTCATGTGTGTGTGTGATGGAATGCGATGCAGGTGGATCGCTCCCGAGGTGCTGCACGGGCACTCGTACAACTCGCGTGTGGACTGTTTCGGCGCTGGGGTGCTGTGTTTTGTGTTGGTGGGGGGGTACCACCCCTTTTTGGCCAGCGACATCCGCACCACCCTCCGCAACAACAGATCGGGCAACATAGAGTTCGGACACCCACGGTATGCTTTCAAGACACACACACACACAGACGGAGAGGTGTGTGTGTGTGTGTGATTATTAATTAGGTGGGGCAGCGTGTCGTTGGAGTTGAAGGATCTGATTCAGAAGCTGACAAACCCGTCCCCCCTGGAGCGCATCTCGGCCGCGGAGGCCCTCAGACACCCGTGGTTCACGTGTGCCCTCCGCGATGGCTGACTGATCGATGCCTGGCTGACCCATACACACCTACACACACATACAGGGAGGGCCCCTGGAGGGGGAGAGTGGGGAGATGTTTTTTCACCGTCCTGATAGACGGACGGATGGATCTATGGGTCGCTGGATGGGTGGAAGCTGGCCGTGGGTGTACGCACACATGGCAGAAGTGATGTGGTGTATCATAGAACGATGGGGGCCATTCCCTCTCTCCGTCCCCTGCTGTAGCTCACCTGCTGTCTACCTATCTGAAAATATGCCTCTGTGGGTGTGTGTGCGAGAGAGCAGTGGAAAGAAAGTCTTTCACTCATGGCTGGATGGATGCGGCGTGGTTTAGACAACCCCCCGGCTCGGCTCACTCTGTGTCTGTCTGTCTCACTGTCTGGAGTCTGTCTGTCTGTATGTGTGTGTGTACCTATTTGTGTATGCCTGTCTGTCTATGTCTATGTCTATGTCTGTGTGTGTGTGTGTGTGTGAGGGATGATCGCACTGGCTGGTTGATGGCTACGCCTGTGCAGCAGAGAGAGAGAGAGAGCGCCGAGGAGCGTGCCTGCATGTCTGTGCGTCCGTGTGTCCATCCATCGGTGGACGGGTGGGCGGGGTGTGAGCATTTCTTTCTATCAATCACCACCAAATCCATGTTGGTCTCCGTGTGTGTGGCGTGGCGTCTTGTGCGTGTGGTGCCTCGTTCGTTCGTTCCTATTGTACAGCCAGTGACCGGCACTCAGACACTCAATGAGAGCCACTCACTGGGCGGATCCCAACAGAGAGACAGAGAGCGTTTCTTGCATGGGGCGCTCAGGCAGGCAGGCAGCCATTGCTTCATCTTTTTCACCCGCAGCCCGTTCCGCCCACCCCGTTCATGCACGCAACGCACTGCACTCGTGTGTGTGTTGTGGTGGTTGTGTGTGTTGTGTTGTGTGCATGATCGATGTCTATTTTTCTGCCGGCAGCCCGCTGAGGCAGCTGAGCTCGCACCGGCCGTCCGTCAGTCATCGAATGATGAATGGAATGGGCCCCCATGACATTGACATGTACACAGACAGACAGATGCACCATCGGTGGTCATTTGAAGGAAGGGATGATTGTGGACGAGTGTCTTGTGTTGATCGATCTATGTGTATGCGGCTGGGTCGTTCGGCGGCTGTGGCGTCACTGATTGGCAGCACCGGACGCGACGCTGTTCATGTCACTGCTCCAATGGTGACAGGGACTTCGTTGCGGCCAGGTGCAGTCAATCGGTGCGCCACACCATACACAACAGACAGACGATATCCGTCCAGGCAGGCCACATGACACATCCATTGATGCGTTTCGTTGTGTGCACTTCATGTGTGTCGCGACTGCACCCGTCCGGTCTCGGCGGCCGATTAGACCTGAGCAGCTTGCCCGCCCGCTCAGTGGTCTAATCTGTCGCGGCGCCTGGATGGACGAGCGCAGCGACATACGAAGGACACTCGCACACACACATGCAGTTAATGCCCGTCTGTCAGTCTATCTATCGCGCTCTGGTCACACACACACACACACACACAATCCCCTGTGCGTCTTTTGCCGTGCTGTGCTGATTTTTCTCCTCCATGTGTGTGTGTGTCTGTATGTGTCTGTCTCCGTGGCCGGTCTGTTTTTCAGTGCTCCTGTCTGTCTGTGTGCATCAGCACGCCACGCCCCTCGTCAGAGAGTCAGAGACGAGGAATTTTCCTTTCGCCACCCACACACACACACACCGAGGGGACACCTGACTCCAGCATGAGCGTCTCGTCCCCTCCTGTCTGACTTGTGTGACTGTCTGTGTGGCTGCCTGCCTGTGTGTACTGTGGTACGTGTTGTGTGTGGCTGAGAAACAGAGAGAAGGGAGAAAGAGAGAGAGACTTCCGATGGTGCTGTCTGTGTGCGTCAGTGTGTTGTGCGGTCTGTGCAACTTTTTTCCAGTGCCTTTGGTGGATGGAGAGCGATGAGAGATCGCCACACACACGCAGAGAGAGAGAGAAAGAGAGAGACGAGGGCCATTTGACTGACTGACTGACTGACGAGCATTTTGTGTGGGGACATCGAGATCGATCGTATCATCGAAGCAACAACACAAAACACCTCTCGCAAAGACAATGACGACTCGGTTAGCTCACCACTAGGGTTCATCGCCACTAGGGTTCGATAAACCCTACACCCCAGCTCGGGAAGACCACAGGGGTTACAGGGGGTTAGGGTTTCCGGAGTGCATCCACCGCGCCAAGGACCAACCAACCAACCAAGGAAGAGCAAACGGGGAGTTCGCGATGGAAATAGTATGCGAGATGTCGGGCAACTAGATGTCGGGGATGCGGTTGAAGATTGTCATGGACGAGGCCTCTGTGCCGCTGGACGCCAGCCAGGAGCACAGATATCGGGAGCCCTTCATTCTGGTCCCCAGTGAGCTGACCAACGTCGGGTAAGAAACAAAGAGGGAGGAGCGGTGCACACGCAGCCGGCCATGTCCTTCTGTCTGTCTCTCTGTATGGCTGACTCTCCAGGGAGTTGGAATCGCACCTGCAGAACAAGTACGATTTCCTCGCTGCCCCGAATGTCCTGTATCTGTCGGTGAAGGGAGCCGTGGTGGACTCGAAACAGCCACTGGCTATCTTCCGCGACGAAGATGTGGTCAAGTGAGCATGTGATGATACTGCATGTGAAGAAGGCACTCTCCCTTCGCTGCCTGCCCTTTGTGTGTGGTCAGGGTTCACATCAAGAAGGAGGGCGGACCGGTCAGGCCAGGCGGTCAGGGATCGCGTGATCTCTCTGCGATGGCGGGGATGCGGCTTCGCATTCTCATGAACGAGGCCTCTGCGTGGGTCAGGGATCGCGTGATCTCTCTGCGATGGCGGGGATGCGGCTTCGCATTCTCATGAACGAGGCCTCTGTGCCGCTGGACGCCACCCAGGAGTACCAATATCGGAAGATTTTCATTCTGGTCCCTAGCGAGCTGACCAACGTGGGGTAAGAAACAAAGAGGGAGCCATGTGTCTATTCATCCATGTGTCTGTCGGTCTCTCCGTCTGTTTCTCTCTCTGTCCGTTCGCCTGCCTGTGTCGGTCTCTTTAGGGAGTTGAAATCGTACCTGCAGGACAAGTACGACTTCCTCGCTGCCCCGAATGTCCTGTGTCTGTCGGTGAAGGGAGCCGTGGTGCCCTCGGAAGAGCCATTGACTTTCATCCGCGACGAAACTGTGGTCAGGTGAGCGTCTGACGATACTGCACGTGAAGAAGGCACTCTCCCTTCGCTGCCTGCCCTTTGTGTGTGGTCAGGGTTCACATCAGACCTCAAGTCGCTGAGGAGAAAGGCGAGGCGCAGACGGAGGTCGAGTCCGACGATGAGCAATCCGACGCCACTGAGTCCGACGAGGACGACGACTTCACCAAGACGCTCGACAAGGTGCTTGACTGGTTCAAGAAGAACAGCGACGCCATCGCCAGGCTCAGACGGCCTGGTTCTTGTCAGATAATGAGGTACAGTGAGTAATACCAAGGACAAACAGCTGGCCACTGTGTCTTGTCGGTCTCAGTACTTCTGGGGCGTGGCTTCGAGGATTGTTTCGCTCGTCGCATTAATCTCGTCCGTCACCATCATCTTCCTGCTCACCGACCCGCTCAAGTCGGAGTGGCAGACCATCGCCGTCGTCGGCGCATTGGTGTTCAACTTCTTCGTCACGTTCGTCGTGCGATACTAGCTGTGGGACTTCACTAGTCGCCGTTCATGACGCTGCTTACGGCGAGTCTGGGGGACTGAGACGACGACGGAGATCTCTCCGCGTCACCCAGGTGCTCGCCAAGAAAGAGGGCGAGGCGGAGGACGGCAGAGAAGAAAGCGATAGCGCCACCGCCAGCGAGAGTCAGCCTCTCCTGCACTGACCGCCTCTATCCTTCCCTCAGCACCCCCGCAAACATCATCAGCGGCAAGGCCTTCAGCTGCAGACGACTCACCGTCAGCGATAGCGGCTCAGAAGAGAACAAGACATCGTCCGGTACCCCAAGAACCAAGACGGGCGATACGGTGACACCGACATTTAGTTGCGGCCGTATGTGTGAATGGTTGATCGAGTCAATTGGCAGTGGCTGGGGGTGGGCGGGAAGGCCCACCCTAGGCGGGCCGTCTGCAGCTTGACAAGCAGGCCAACATCGGACGCACCCCCCTCGAAGCCCAGCCCCGCCTTGGTGGTGGGGAGAGAGAGAGGGGGGAGTTGGGTGCGTCATAGTGCATAGTGCATGACGCTGATACCTGGCCTGCTGGCCTATAGTAGTATATGGTTGTGGGGCGGTGACCAATGGACCGACTGTTTTTTCTTTTTTGCTCTCTGTGGTACGAACAGTGGAAAGTGCGTGCGTCTCGTCCCTTCCTCTGTCTGTCTGTCTGCATGTGTCGTGCCGTGACGTCTTGTGCGTGGCTGTGTGTCTTTGATGGATGGATGGAGAGCGTTGAGGGATCAGGAGACACACACACATACAGACAGGAGAGAGATGATTGAGTGCAATTTGAAAGACTGGCTGACTTCGCCGAGAACGAACCCACAGAGCCACCACGCAGCCCCGTGAGGCAGCACACAAGACAAAAACAGCCCTCTCTCTCTCCCTCGCTCTTTCTCTCGCTGTTCGTCCTTTTCGCAATGGGCGGCGGTGTGCTCTGATGCAATGTCGGTGTCGGCCATCGCCCTCTCGTCGACTCACACGCAGCCGACGAGAGAGTCATGGACGACACCAATGACACATCACGGCACAGCCACTACGACGACACACCAAAAGCACCAGATATCACTCACTCACTCGCTGTCAGCAGTTCTCTTCCTAGCTGTTCCGCCACGCGCATAGGCCTGTCTGTCCGCATGTACCCATGGCATCGCTGGTGTGTTTTCGTCCCGCGGCTGGTGACGTGTGACGGCCTCTCGCAATGACAGAGAGACCATCAGACGTCACCTGTCACGGCTCGAGAACAGCCCAGCTATGTCATGATCGGCACACTCATGCACCCGTTTCGCTGTCACTTAGTCTATCGACAACCACCACCGTAAAGGAGGTGCCACACGTATCCACAAGAGGACACCACACGACAAACGCGGCCAGCCAAGAGACTCATTCAGAATTTGATGCTGCGGTCTCCGTGTCTTCTGTTGGCCGCCAGAAGGGGTTGTCACGCACGCGGAAGGCAAGGGAGCACGACGGACAGCAAAACACGTCATAACCCTACACACAATACACACACAAGTCCCACACAGGTCCAGACAGACACACAGGTCGCTCGGGTGTGTGTGGCATGGCACCCACCTGCAGCAGTTCGTCCAGGCCGATATCGACAACGTCCCCACACCGACAAAGCCACGCATAACACGCCCTCCCATCGCTCTTACCCGACGGCACCGATTGCCGCACGTCAAGCAGGTCAGCAAAAGCCACCTCAGTCGCATTCGCGTGCTCACCAGCTGCAAACAAAAAACAATCAAGCCAGACAGATCCCGTCAACATCTGGCTCTCTTTGCCTACCAGCCTGTGTCAGATCCCACTGTGCCCGGCTCTTGTTGTCCCTCAGCTTCTCGAAGGCCTGCTGCAGCCGCTGGAACCGGCCGTGGCCACCGAGTGGCCGCTTGTCGGGGTGGCACTGACGCGCCTGTGAGAGGTAGGCCTGCCGGATGGCGGCGAACGTGGCAGTGCGGGACACGCCGAGCACATCGTAGGGACTTATGTGTGGGGGGGATGACGACGATGAGGATGGCGAAGATGCGTTCTCTCGTGCTGCAGCGGTGGCGCCGTCAGTCATGGCTCATGGGAGTCTCGGGGCGACTCCCCTTCTCACTTGCGATCACTGGAGGTCAAGCTCGCAAATGACAAGAGGTCGACGAAGATGGTGCTGTTCTGTAATGTGACTCAGCAGGGCGGCCATCAACAGCAGAGGCGCATCCTGATCAGAAAAAAGGAGGAGATGAGGATCACGAAGTGACCTGCCTCACTCGTCGAGTCGACAACAAGATGCAGCCGTCGACCTACCTGCATCTCTCGTCGGCCCTCCTGCTGGCCCTGACCAACATCTACGAGGCGCTCTCGGCATACATCCCCTCGTATGCGGCCTATCACGACGACTGCAGAAGCACCTTCATCACGCCAGCTTTGCTGCCGAGGAAGGCCAGGCGGACGAGAAGAGTCGGGGTGGACGAGTGGCTGCCGACGGGCAATGCAAGGGCGTCGCCGAGGGTGTCTTCGTCTGCCGTGTCACTGTGTGCTAAGAAGAAGCGCAAGGACATGTCTGAGGTGGCTGCCGCGGCAATGGCCAAGCTGAAAGAGCTCGACGACAACAAGGAGGCCACCGAGGTCAGTCAGTGAGATGATGCAATCGAGGGAGGCATGGACGGCTGATTGGTCATCTTGTTGTTGTGTTGTGTGTTGTGTGTGTCAGGCTGCCCCTAGCACGGTCCAGGTGGAGGAAGCAGATGTGTTTGCGCTCCTCGATGCAGAAGAGGACGACAAGAAGGTTGGTGGCACACACACAGCAGCCAGCCTGCCCGCGACCTGTGTATGCCAACCACTGTGTGTGTGTGTGTGTGTGTGTGTGCACAGAGCCGCCGCAAGGCCCGCAAGGCGGCCCGTGCTGCACGGGCGGGTGCATTCATCCCGCCCGAAGAGATCATGGGCAGCTCTCCACCACCTGAGCAGCCGTCCGCTGCTTCGCCCTCCCCGTCCCCCTCTCCCTCCTCCCTCTCTCCCTCCGATTCCCCCGCCCCATCAGAAGCAGCATCGTCAGCGGCATTGTCAGCGGATGGTGGTGCATCCCCCCCTACCCCTGCCACAGAGGCACCCACCCCCGCCCCTCTTTCATCACAACAAGCAGATGATCCCCCAGTGTCATCGTCACACGGCAGGAGGAATAAAGGCCGGCAGAGGAATAAGAGAAAGGAGCTCCAAGTGGACCTCGAGCCCACATCGGCTGTTGCTACATCCGCTGTGGCTGTGGCTGTGGCTGACGAGCCGCCACCTGCTGTGGCGCCATCAGTGTCATCAGCACCCTCTTCCCCCATCACTCTAGAGGCTATTCAGGCGCTGGAAAGACAGCGGGAAGAAGAGCAGCAGCAGCAGCAGCAGCAGGAGGCCGCCGCTGTGGTGGATCAGCAATATCAGGAGAGTGAGGCTGCGGTTGGGAGTGGCGTGGGGGTAGTGGCTCCACCTCAGGAGCGTCCAAGTTGGCTGGAGGAGCTGGACCCCGCCAAGCTGCTCGCCAAGGAACAAGAGGAGACGGACAAGGAAGCGGCGGAGAAGCACCAACAAGACGAAGAAAAGAGGGAAACCGCCTCCCAGCCATCTCCCTCTCCCTCTCCCCCCCAGCCTCAGTATCGGCGGCCGCTCATCAGTCTCGATGACGACGACGACGCCGATGCTGAGGGCAGCAGCAGCAGCTCGCTCCTGTCCCCCTTCTCTGACGCCGGCAGACGCCCCCGGTCGTTCAACAGGCCCCACCCAGTCACACCTATCGCATCAGGGTAGCTATAACACACACACACAGACACACACACAAGAAAGGTGCGTTTGTTGATCCATCCATCTATGTGTGTCGCGTGTGTGTGGTTGGGATAATGGCGAGCAGGCAGGCCCAACCGCCACCACCACGCTGGGCGCAGGCGCCGCGGAACAGGCGGGTCATCCGACTGGACGATGAGGAGGAAGACGACTCACCCCACCCCCCATCGCCAGCACCCATCCCCCCCGCATCCTCCTCCTCCTATGAGTCGATCGAGCAGCAGCAGCCGTACGCCTTCCGTCGGCCGAGGAGGGTGATCCGTTTGGACGACGATGAGGACGAGGGGGACGAGGCGTACGCGAAGAGCATGGGGCCGGCGTACCACCAAAGGGGGTATGGGGGGGGCGCCTACAGGAGCCCGTATGGCTATGGCGCCTATGGTTATGGCCAGTATGGTGGCTATGGGCAGTATGGAGGTTATGGACAGTATGGGTACCCACCAACACCTGAACAGCAGCGGCAGCAGCAGGAGGGGGCTGACGACGCCGCAGGAGAGGAAGACGAAAATGGCAATGGAACAAAGTGAGCTGGCGCGGCAAAACAAACACACACACACACACACACACATGTCCATCTCTGCGTTGATGCAGAAGGAAAAAGCGGCTCTTCTCCGGACGGAAAAAAGATGGCAAGAAAAAGGCCGATGAGCAAGCCGACCAGATGCAGCAGCAGCAGCAGCCCTCGCCCTACGGCTACTACGGCTACGGGTATGGCTACAGCGGCTACTCGCCCTCGCCATACGGCTACACGGCATACGCAGGGTACACGGGCTACATGACGCCCACACAACCCCAGCAGACTCAGACACAGCAGCAGTATCCTGCATACGGATACCCCTACGCCGACCAGCAGGTTTACGCGCACACCAACACACACATTAATGGATGGAGGCAACCATTTCTCAATCTCTGTGTGTGTGTGTGTGAAGGTTGGCGAGGAGGGCGATCGTGAGCGGTATGAGGGCGCTGCTGGCAAGATCGACGTGGGCCTTGACGAGGATGAGGATGACGAGGGAGAGATGGAGGGAGAGGCCAGAGAGAAGAAGGGCAAGGTACGCGGTGAAACGCACACAAGGAGAGGGGCCTACCAGTGCATCCACCTGTTTGTGCGTTGCCTGGTGTGTCTGTCGTCAGTTTCGCCGCACAGTGGGCGCAGCCCGTGTGCAGCCCCTCTCAGACTCGGTCGGTACACACATGCATTCTCCCCAAGCACACAGACAGAGAGAGACCTGTGTGCCTGTGCCTTCCTTGTTTGTTGCAGAAGCAGCCCGACCAGGTCTCGATCCGCCTCAACAAGATCCGCATCTCGTTCAGGAACCAGGAGGTCCTCAAGGACGCCTCGTGGGAGGTCCGCACGGGCGACCGCGTCGGCCTGGTCGGCCCCAACGGCGGCGGCAAGACCACTCAGCTCAAGATCATCGCTGGCGAGCTGGAAGCAATGGGTGGACAGGTCGGTGATCTCCCCCCTCCCTCCCTCCCCTGCACACAGGAGAGAGACAGAGCGAGAGAGATACATGGGGTGACACGTGTGTGTTGTGGTGTGTGTGGTGGTGGTCAGGTGGTCAAGTCGCCCTCCGACCTTCGGGTGGCGTTTCTGCGTCAGGAGTTCATAGAGGATTTGGTGGACAGCCGGACGCTCAAGGAGGAGCTCATGGCGGTGTTCGACAAGGAGCTGCAAGTACTCAACGACATCCGACAGGTAGGGTACCCGTCCCCTTCCCCCCAACACACACGCAGAGAGAGGGAGAGAGAGACAGAGAGGACAACACACACAGAGATGCCAACACACTGTCTGCGCTTTTCCCCGTCCGTCCACCTACCCATCCATCAGATGGAGCACCGCGTCTCGGAGCTGGGCCAGTCGGGCGACATCTCGGCGATGAACCCCCTTTTGCAGCAGCTGTCCAAGCTGCAGGAGCAGGCCGAGGCCCTCGAGGCGTACGAGGTGGACACCAAGGTGGCAAAGGTGGTCAGCATGATGGGCTTCGCCGACGACGATGTGGACCAGCTGGTCAAGAGCTTCTCGGGCGGGTGGAAGATGCGGATTGGACTGGGGAAGCTGCTGCTCAAGGTGAGAAAGAGGGAGAGGGAGAGAGGGGGGGGTGGGGAGGGAGGGAGGGAGGGAGACGAAGCGCCTGTTTCCCTCCAATGCGCGCTTTCCTTCTGCCCTGTCTATCTCCCATAGGACCCCAACGTCTTGCTGCTGGACGAGCCGACCAACCATCTTGACCTCGAGTCCGTCGAGTGGATCGAGAAGTTCCTCCGCAACAGCCGCATCCCCATGGTCATCGTATCGCACGACAGAGAGTTCCTCAACAGGGTCTGCACCAAGATCGTCGACACCGAGGCGGGATACACCATCTCATATGACGGCAACTACAGGTGCGCTGCTGCGTCTTGGTGTGTGTTGCCATCCGTGCATCCATCCATCCATCCGTCCGCGTTTGTCTCTGTGGTGTGGTGTGATGTGTGCAGTTTGTTCCAGAAGTTGCGGACGCAGCGGCTTGACGCGTGGGATAAGGCGTACGAGCGGCAGCAGAAGCAGATTCAGGACGACAGGGCGCTCATCGCCCAGTACAGAGGCAACCCTGCCATGGCAAACGTGGTAAGTATCCACACCCCTCCCTCCCTCCCTTTCCCTCTCTCCCTCTCCATCTGTTCATACCTCCCTGTGTGTATGTGTATGTGTTTGTGCAGGCCAAGCAGAAGGAGCGTGCCTTGGAGAAGCTGCTCGAGAGTGACGACCTCATTCCCCGGCCGCCAAAGACGGTCTCGCCATTCCGATTCAGGTTTCCCCCCGCGCCCAAGACTGTCGAGGAAGTGGTCCATCTGGAGGATGTGACGCACGGCTACTCGCCCGACAGCATGGGCAACCTGCAGATGAAGCTTCTTGACGAGGTGGACCTCTCGGTCAGACACGACGAACGAATCGCCATACTCGGACCTAACGGGGTGAGTACATCAGCCACACACACATGGAGAGGAACAATATATGTGTTTGGATGGGTGTCATCCTTCATTCCTTCGTTAGGTGGGCAAGTCGACCCTGCTGCGTCTCATATTGGGTTTGGAGAAGCCCGTCAGGGGCACGGCGGAGATCAAGGGGGCCAGCACAATCGTCAACTACTTCGAACAAAACCAGGTTCGTCCCTCTGTGTGCACACACGTACGCCTGGGATGTTTCTCAATGGGGGTGTGTGTCGGTGCTTTGTGTATCAGGCTGATGCGTTGGATCTCAACAGGACGGCCCTGCAGACCATCATGGAGGTCAATGACGCCGACGAATACGCCACACGGCAGGAAAAACGATTCTCGCCACAGGTACCTCCCTACCGCAGCACAACCAACACACAAGACACCCATGGACGGATGGATGGACGCCTGTGTGTCAGGATATCCGGGATCTCTTGGCGCGTTTCATGTTCCGAGGAGAGGATGTGCACAAGCCTGTGGCTGTGCTCAGCGGCGGCGAGAAGGCGCGGCTGGCTCTGTGCAAGATGCTGCTGCGTCCGTGCAACCTGCTGATCCTGGACGAGCCGACCAACCACCTGGACATTCCCGCCAAGGAGATGCTCGAGGAGGCCATCCAGAACTACCCCGGGGCGCTTGTGGTCGTGTCGCATGACAGATACTTCGTCTCACAGGTGCGTGTGTCGATGTATGTGTGCATGTGTGTGTGGGAGGGGGAAGTACCCAGCCCATGTGCTGTGTGTGTGGGGGGGGCAGGTGTCCAACACGATATTGACCATCGAGAACGGGCAGCTGGTCAAGTATGCGATGGACTACAAGAGCTACATGGACCAGCACGGGTCGCTCAAGGAGAAGGTTGAGGCACGATATGTGGACAAGGGCATCACCAACGCGCCGGACGTCGTGTAAGCACCCCAACATGGACCCACCCACCCACCC
>CDMY01000214.1:148708-165960 GCA_001179505.1 Vitrella brassicaformis
CCCACCCCCCCCCCCCCCCACACACACAGAGAGAGAGAGCGACACACGCAGACATCCGTCCCAATGCACCAATCCCTCTCCCTATCTGTGTGTGCGATTGTGTAGGTTGGAGCGTGGCGGCATTCAGAAGAAGGAGGAGGCTGAGCGCACCATAAAGCGCAAGAGGACATTCGGCGGACAGGGGCCATCAGGCAGGTCAAAGGAGAAAAACGCAAAGAGGTGGAACAAACGGTAGATTAGATCGATGACATTCTGCCATATATCGGCTGCTGCCGACGCTGACGGGTCGAGGGGGGGCAGATAGGCAGGCAGGCAGGCTGACAGCCAGCCAGCCAGCCACACGCACACCGCACACCACAGACAGGGGGGGGCGGCTGGCGGTTTTTTGGCAGAGCATTGCTGGCCGCAAGAACGAGGGTGTGCAGTTTACAGAGATGGGCGTGTGTATGGCCGTCGTGTGGCCGTCGCGATCGATGTGTATGTTTCCTCGTCTCTGTTCCAGCGAGAGAGACGGTTTTGCCTTTCCGGATGTATGGGCGGGTGGTGTGCCAATGAAGTGGCGGTGATCGGAAGGGTGGATGGGTCTTTCTGCAGAAAGGACAGACAGGAATTTTTCACCAACCCCCCCCCTGGTCAGGTGAATACGGATAGTTGTCTTCTTTCTTCCTCTCTCTCTCTCTCTCTGTCTCTCTCCCCCATCTCCTCGTTTCGTGTGTGTGTGTGTGTGAGTGGAAGTGAAGTGCATGGGTCGGACAGACAATGAGGGAGTCTGACACTGAATGAATGTACCACTGCGTATAAGAAAAGTGACTAACGTCTGTCCGTTTTTTGTGTTTTCGCACACAGGTTCAAAGCGGAAAAGGCTTGAAGCAATGGGAACAACCAATGTCTGTGTCGTGACAGCATTTCGTATTCCGCTCGAGGTCAGCGGAGTACATTCACATTCATGACGTCTTGCACTCACCACGAGTGAGTACACATGGACAAGCTGACATCTGTGCAATCGATCGTGAGAGACAAGTCGCGACAATCCTCATCCTCACACGCGTGAGCATACATACGTACATAGTCCGTCCTTCGTTCCTATTGTACATGAAAATGCACCTATCTATTTGCGTGTACACGCAGAAAAAAGGCCTTCCCTTCTCATGACTGCAAAAACACCGCCAACCGCTGCCCAAACCGCTCAGCAGCCTACACACACCAAACCACACCACAGGCCAGTCGCGTGCACACATGCGTACTTCCATCATAGACAGACATGGGTGGTATTGCTCACCGAGAAGAGCGACTTGGTGGTTGTTATATCACTGTTCCCCTGCTGCTGTAGACTAAGTGCCGCCTGCTGCTCGCGCAGCTCACTGATGGCTTCATCAGTGGCCGCCTGACGCTCGTGGATGTCAGCCATCTCTCTCTTTCGAGCGATGTCCTGCGCAAGAGCCAACTGCTCATTCTACACACACACACACACACACACAGAGAGAGAGAGAGAGAATCTTGCAATGCACATGTGTGTGTCTGTGGTTCTGAGTGTGCGTACGTGCATGCGAAGCCACTCGACGATTCTCTCCTCCCTCTCGCGTGCCGCCTTTGCGCTTCGCATCTTTATCCGCCGATAAACCTGCAAACCAGTCAGTTACAGAACAAGAGTGAGGAGGGCCGCCTCCTGATGTGCTCCCTGGGTGACTCACGTGATAGAAGAGGAGCACTGCGGCAGCGAGCAGAGAGGCGAGAAGCACAGCCACGCCCCGCCAGAGGGCCATTTGCTCGTGAAGCGTGTGTACCTTAGTCGTGATTTTGTCCGCGAGATGCTCAAACCGCACAACAGCTGCATCCATCTTGGTACGTACCCTCAACAGATACGTACACCTTCCTTTGCCTCTTCGCCTCTCGGTGCTGCAATTGCGAGCTTGAAGGTCGGCTAAGCTCGCAGACGTCAGCGCAGGATGAAGGACAGAGCAGGGCAGCATATCTGTCAGTGACGAGATCAGCAATTGAATTAAGACAAGGGCTCGTTCGGCGGAGGAAGCAAGTCAGTCAGTCATGACGCTCCGAAGCAGCATCTTCCGGGGGTGAGTGAAAGAGAGGACACGCTCACGGACAAACAGACACGAAGACAGACAGATCTGATGATTCCGACGGCTGACAGAGAGAGAGACCACGCCCCGTCATCCCATCTGTCTGTCTCTCTGTCTGCCTGTGTTGATGGAATGAATGGCGTGCAGCATGCAGGTGATGGAGCTGGAGAGCGGCAGTGCCGTCGAGGCAACCACCATATGGGCAGACAAGAAAGTCCTCCTGCTGCTCGTCAGGTCATGACACCAGATGAAAGAGGAGCTCACAGACACATGGCTTGATGCAAAGATGAACACGTGTGTGTGATGTGACTCATGCAGGCGGTTCGGGTGTGTGTTTTGCCAGCACCAGACATCGTTGGTGCTGAGGGAGGAGGAGGTGCTCAAACGACACAACTACCACATCGTCGCTGTGGGCAAGTGAGTGGATGGATTCGCGTGCAGACGGACACACCAACACCGATGTGTGTGTGTGTGTGTGTGTGCAGTGGTACCCCTGACCAGGCCAGGAAGTTCAAGGATGCGCTGACATTCACCCACCCCATCTACATTGACAGCGACTCACAAATGTATGTGTGTGTGTGTGTGTATGTATGCGCAATGACACACTCACAGGACAGATGTGTGTGGCGTATGTCTGTTGTGTGCAGGTTCAAGGCTCTGTCGATGCCGCGTTGGTCGTTCTGGTACATCCTTCGGACGTTCTTCATGTCATCCACCAACTTCTCTATCGGTACGTCGCTGCACAAAAAGACGGGCACACGCCCTCAGAAATCATCGACGTTGGTGGTGTGCATGTGTGCGTGCAGGAAGGGGTCTGATGAAGGACTACCCGAATGCCAATCTGGAGGGCGATGGGTATCAAAGCGGCGGAATCATCGAACTCGAACCTGGTATGAGGGCTCATGGACCACCAGCACACACGCATGCGCGTATCGGTATGAGAATGTGTGTATGGGTGCTGTGCTGCAGGTGAGTCAGCCATCAATGTCGTCCACCGAGAGGCCGAGAAGATACAGGAGGGACAGTTCTGCGAACCCACCACCGTACGCGCACGCACTCGTAATGGGATCTGTCTGTGTGCGTGTCGATGTCTGTGTGTGTGGCTGCAGTTGTTGGAAAAGCTTGGCATCGATGTGGGTGAGAGCGTGTCGGCAAAGCAAGAGGGGGAGCTCCCCACAGCCCCCGACAAATGCACCACATAGCCTAGTTGTGTGTGTGTCAGTGAGCCGCGTGTGTGGGGGTGTGTGTGGGTGCACTGCACCGTCTTTACATGTGAGTGTCTGTATGGTATGTGTTGTTTATTGCGTGTTTTGACTGACTAGTGGGTCCGGTGGCTGTGCTGTCTGTATTCCAAAGGAAAGAAGGAAAGGAAGACGAGCCATTTCGCATGCAGCCAACCAGCTTCTTTTTGCGGATACACATAGTCAGACAGACCCGTGAAGATAGTACGACGATTCTCCCTAGTTGCGATGACAAACGGCTGACCCGATGCTCCTTGACCTGACTGACGTCGACTCAACATGAACCAGCACGGTTCTTGCGCGATGCCACCCTGCTTGCGGTGTGCTTGACTTAATGCCGCTCTCACGCCTGAAGGGTTCGGTACCCTAGACCCGAAACCCTAAACCCTCGCCTCAAGCTCTGTCCTAGCTCGCATTTTCGCGAAGGAGTCTCGTGAGAAAAAGAGGTCAGCATCCTCCCCCAGCAAGCAGACACAAGACAGAGCTGAAGATCTGACCATCTGTGAAAAAGTGCGTCCCATGTGCGTGTGGTCGGTAGGCTGTGTTTCCGTTGCCTCTCTCTCCAGTCTCTGCTGAAGGACAGAGATCTGCCCCGGTAGGCAGGTGGAGACAGACAGCCACACGGCCACACAGAGAGAGGCAGCCCGGCTCACAATGCGCATGATAAATTGCTCCTTTGAGTGTGTGCCTCCAGGTGTCTTACTGACTGACAGGCAATCACAACAGCCCATCCCATCGACACACACGCACACTCCCGCACAAGGTGCCTTGTTTCTCTTTTGCTTGACAGATCGTTGCCAGCTGCCACACCGTTCGTTCCATCATGGGCTCCACCGATCTGTGTGTGGGTGTGTATCTGCTGAAGCGCCTCAAGGACGCCGGCGTCGACCACATCTTCGGGGTGCCAGGTGACTTCGTCCTCGGCTTCTTCAACCAAATCCTCCAATCCGACATCAAATTCGTCGGTGAGTGACGGAGGGAGGGACTCTCAACACACACATGGATGGATGGACGGATGAATGGGTGGATGTGGGCAGGTACGTGCAATGAGCTCAACGCTGCCTATGCGGCCGACGGGTATGCGCGCGTCAAGGGCATCGGGTGCCTCTCCACCACTTACTGTGTCGGCGAGCTGTCGGCCATCAATGGCGTCGCGGGCGCGTGGGCGGAGGACCTGCCGATCGTCAAGATCACCGGCGCTCCGGCCACCCACCACTACAGCCGCAAGACCATGCTGCACCACACACTTGGCGACTACCACATTCCGCAGCGGTACGTCACACACACGCATACAATGATGTGTGTGGGTGGCATGTGCCTGTGTGTGTGGCTGCAGTATGTTTGAGAAGATCACCGTGGCCCATACGGTGCTGATGAACGAGGAGACCGCCGCTGCCGAAATCGACAGGGTGAGTGGGCTGTGTGTCTGTCTGCAGGGAGGCACATCAATGGATGGATGGCAATCGTATGTATGTGTGTGTGTGTGTGTGTGGTTAGGTGTTGTCTGCGTGTCTGACCCGCAAGAAGCCCGTCTACATAGCTCTGCCGGCCGACGTGATCAAGAAGCCCATCAAGCAGACATACATCCCTTACACCATCCCGCCCCTGCAGAAGTCAGACCCTACGGCTGTGCAGGTCAGTGACTGCTGACACACAGGGGATGTCTGCATGGCTGTCTGTGGGTGGGCACGGCTTCGTCTGTGTGTGCGTGTCATTCGTCCATCCGTCTATCGATCAGGAGGCTGTTGTGGAGAGTTTGACGATCCTGCAGCGCAGCAAGAAGCCCATCCTCCTCCCTGGCATCGAAATCTGCAGGTACGGGTGCCTCGGTGCTCTCATACAATCGTCCATATGTGTGTGTGTGTGCGTGTGTGCAGATACGGCCTTCGTGACAAGTTCCGCACGTTGCTTGAGAAGAGCGGCTTTCCCTACTCTACCATGATGCTCGCCAAGACGGTGCTCGACGAGGACCACCCGCAGTTCATCGGACTCTACCAAGGCACGCATGCACCTGCACACACACCCAGACCAACCACACATGGAATGATGGGTGGATCGGTGGATTGGCGGATGAATGGGTGTGTATTCAGGGGCCAAGAGCCGCCCGTACGTGAAAGATCGCGTTGAGAAGTCAGACTGCATCATCGTGTTTGGCGAGAAGGTCTGTCGATACCCAGACAGACAGACAGACAGACAGCGGGGATAGACATCCACTCACGTGTTCTTGTGTTGTGTTGTGTTGTCTTGAATGCGTGTGCAGATGACTGATTTCAACACGGGCGGCTTCACGGCCAGCCTCAACGAGTTCGTCACCATCAACGCATGTACACACACAGAGAGAGAGAGAGAGAGAGATGCGCACACCTGCTATATGTGTGTCCGTCTGTGTCCGTCTGTGTGTGTGTGTGTGTGTGCGTGTGCGTGTGCAGCGGTGAATGAGGTCCAGATCAGCCACCACGTTTACCCCGGTATGCCCACACTCACACCTATACTCACCACCTCCAAGCATTCCGATCTGTGTCTGTCTGTCTGTGTGCAGATGTGTACCTGTGGGACTACATGGACGCCCTCACGATGCATCTCGTCACGCGAGACGCCAAGGATTTGGACATACACCCCGCATCGCTCGGATGCACACACACACGAGCCACGGTGAGTGAGTGCACACACTCACACACCCACGCATCCAGCGCCCATGCATTCGTCTTGTGCGTGTCTGTCACATCTTGGTTGGCTGAGTGCAGAAGTTTGAGCCGAAGCCCGACAAGGAGATCCGTATGGGGCGCTTCTTTGACCGCATGTCGTCATTCCTCCCGGAGGGAACCATCGTCATCGCGGAGACAGGTCAGTCATTAAGTCATTTCTTCTTGACGGGCAGACAGGCAGATGCCCCTTGTGGGTGAATGCACCATATAAGTGTCGATTGTGTGTTCAGGTGCGTCTTTGTTCTCTGCTGCCGAGACGCTGATGCCAAAGGGCGGCCGATTTGTCGGACAGACCTTCTACGGATCCATCGGGTGGGTGGGCAGAGATACACACGTGTGTCCACAGCACAGTGTGTTTATCTCTCCCCCTCGTGTAGGTACACTGTCGGAGCGACACTCGGACTGGCTTTGGCTGCACCTGACAAGACGGTACGTGTGTCGTCCATCCATCCATCCATCCATGTGTGTGTGATGAATGGCACACATACAGGTGGTGCTGTTTATCGGCGACGGCTCCTTCCAAGTCACCGTACAGGTACCACACACACCCCCGCACCAACACATGCACAACTGCATATTCGCGTGTGTGTGTGGCATCCGTGTGTGTAGGATGTGTCCACGATGCTTCGCTACGGGTGCAAGAACGTCATTATCTTCCTCGTCAACAACGACGGATACACCATCGAACGGGTTAGCGCAGGGGAGATGGATGGATGGATGGATGGATGGGGGTGTGTGTACCATGTACACGTGTGTTTGTATATGCAGGTGATCGTTGACCATGCCTACAACGACATCCAGCCATGGAAGTACTACAAACTCTGCGAAGTACATGAGCCACATGTCAACCGCACCCACCCACCCACCCACCCACCCACATGTGTCTGTCTGTGCACACATCATAGGTGTTCGGTGGCGGGTTTGCGGCCGACTGCTGGACAGAGGGACAGCTGGAAGACGCACTCGCAAAGGTACATACACGCACACACACATACACGCCTACATGAACGCCTTGATGCATCCACATTCACCCCTCTGCGCATGTGTGTGTCTGTAGACCAAGACGGCCAACGACCTGTGCTTCATCGAGGTCCACATGCCGCGTTGGGACTGCAGTGACTCACTCCGTGCGGCCGGCGAAGCGATGGCCAAAAACAACAGCCTGCTGGTACTCACAAAAACACACACACGTATCCATCCATCCATCCACGCTGTGTGTCTGTGTGAATGAATGGCTGTGTGTAGGAGCCCGGCGGGGTCGGTCCGCTCAAGCCCCCAGAGGGAGCAGAACTTTAGGTAGCGAGATGGATAGACATATGGAAACAGACCGACACAGACAGACAGACATGCGTACAGAGAGACACACATATGGGTCGCCGTGACTGTGCGTGCGTCTTTTTGCCGCCCCTCAAGGCATCTATCTTTTCGCAGTGAGTGCTGATGTGTGTGTGAGATGTGTGATGTGTGTGTAGATGTACGTATGTGAGCGAATGAGGGTGGGTATGGTGTGTACGCCATGCACACGTTTATCTGGCGTGTGCGCAAGGCCTCTTTTTGCAGCTGTGTACGTGAGGGTGTGGGTGACTGTGGGTGTGTGTTTTTTTTGGTACCTACCTACTTGAGGGTGACGTGTAGGCAGTTTCTCAATTCAGAAATCGAAACAAACAGACATGCGCGTGTGCGTCGCGAAATTGAGACGAGAGAATATTTGCCGTACAGTACGGAAGAGAAAGTTTGCGTGAGAGAAAGTTTGTGTGTGTGAGAGTGGTTTGTTATGCACTCTTCTGCATGATGCATGATTTGATCGAGTGGATTGGGGTTTAGGGTGGATTGGGGTTTTGATCGAGTGGATTGGGGTTTTTAGTGCCAATTGGTCAGTCTGGAGATATCGGTTGAGTCGTAGGAATGATGATGGTGATGTGAGTGTAGGTAGAGTGAGAGTTGAGAAGTTGTAGATGATTTTGTAGCAGGCAGCCAGGCAGACGTACAAACACAATCAGAGGTGGTGTCGGTCGTTCGTCAAAACACGCATCACATCAATCATTCGTCACCTTGACAGACATTTGTTTGCCGCAGGCGTACTGCGACAATCATCACTGGCGCAATTGGGTCATGTGAGGCCACAAAAGCGATGGGATACAGAAAAGCCCTAAGCTCGCCTTCATGACCCATATATCACATATATGTAGCATCACAGCGCGCGATGCTCAGCTTCTATCTGTGTAGAGGTCTCTGCTCACATGCATTCAGACGCACCAGGCACCGAAGCCAGGCAGCCCGAAGAAGTCAGGTGGAGGAATGAATGGCTATGTAATATTACGCATGTGTCTCGACCATCGTACGTATATGTACATACACATGCGGAAAAACGACAGCCACTGATGGTGCATTCACCGACACAGAGACGCCCATATGCATATGAAGGATCATACGATTGGTCCAATGTATGTATGTATGTATGTACACATCGATACAGTACGCACCAACAGCAGACACGTGGTCCCTCCATAACTAGGCAGCAAAGCAGCGATGGATACATAAAAGCCCTCTCTTCTTCATGGCACACACACATTACAACAAAATTCGCAGACGCACTGGTCACCCCCTCCCCATGATAGCGTCGGTCGGTGGCACACGCACTCAGACAGCGAGGCAGCTAGTCGACATAGAGAAGGAAACGTACACAATGCAATGCATCGAGGGGTCAAAAGGCCATAAAGGCTGCCTCTGAGGGACACGGACACACAGCAACAAAACTCTTGAACTGGCCCCCTCCCCCTGCCGTCTCTCTGCCATGATATCCTGCCGGCCGTCAGCACACGCATTCGACCGCACCACAGCCCCACCACCAGCACCCACAGTGGGTCGATCTGTCGTCACGAGAATATGGCAGGGTTCCAGCCGGTGAAGGCCTGCCGACACAGGGGGCACTGGCGAGGCTGCATGGTCTGTGCGCATTGCAGGCAGATGCAGAAGTGGTTGCACGGCCGCAGCACCACTGACCTCTCCCTCTCCTGGCAGATTTGGCAGTCGGTACGCTCCTCCATCTGGCGCTGCATCTCCTGCTGCATCTCTTGCCGCAGCTCGGTCTCCCGCCTCTGCTGGGCGGCCTGCTGAGCCCGCCGCTCGAGTGACTGCAGCTGGGGCAGCTCTGATGTAGTGAGTGCCGTCTGGCGGTCCGCCAGCTGCATGGCAAAGCCACTGAACTCATCAGCAGTGGTCAGTTGGCCAAATCTCTCGGTCAACCTGAATGACACACATCACCACATGAAAGGGCATACACTGGTGTCGCCCGCCTCTGTCTGAGTGGGTGCTGACCTGTCGATTTGGCTGCTCCGCAGCTGATCTATGTCGGCCTGCAGCCCACGATTGGCCTCGCCAACACTGACAGACACAAAGAGAGATGAACATCATGGCGTCTTGTCAAAGTGTGCGTCGGCCGCCTGTCGTGTGTGCACCTGGCATTCTCCTCTCTGAGCGATGTGACCTCCTGTCTGAGCGACTCCTCCCTCTCGGCAGCAGCCCTGATAGGTAACGAGTGAGTCCGATTCATTGTATTGTGATGGGTGAGAGTGCTGTTTGGCTGACTGACCTCTTGTGTCTGTCAAGGTGATGTTGCAGCTGCCCCATCTCGGCCGCCTGCTGCTGCCGGAGAGACCTCTCGCGATCGATGTCACTGAACACACGGACACACACAGACGGTGAGGCGCTGCGTAGGCCCTGTGTATGTGGATACCTGGTGAGCCGCTGGTGCTGTTGACTGAGCTGCTGGCGGTGGGCCTCATTGGCTTGACGCATATCGGCCTGGAGCCGCTCGTTGGCCGCCAGAGTGGCGGCAACGGTCTGCTCGCCCGCCATCTGAGCCTCACGGAACCTGCACAAACATAAGAGCACAAGGATGGACAGCTGCCAACCGTACTCGATGCGGTGATATGGTGATGCATGCTGTACCGTTCGATCTCCTGACGGGCGGCGAGGGTCTCCTGCTGGGCAGCATGAAGCTGCTGCTGAAACGCCGCCTCCATCTCCATCGACTCACGCCTGTAGTCAGGCACCACAACCACGGTGGTGAGTCCCTCCCCCCTTCGCTCTTTTTCTCTCACCTCGTCGCCTCGATCTGCCAGTCTCTGCGCATCAACTCAGCCTCGAGCACCGCAACCCTGACAAGACCAGACACACCATCACTGTGTGACCACACCCCATCAACCGCCTCACCTGGCCCGCATCGCCTCGGTCTCCTCTCCACCACTCACACACCCATCGTCACGGTTCCCCGCCCTTCCATCGGTCTCTCCAGCACCCTCGCCAGCCAGGCCATCCCCACCGCCACCATCCTCACTCACAGCACCAACAGACAGCAGGTCGTCAGAGTCACACCCGATGTCGGGCAGCGGGGGCATGCAAGGAGCCACCGACAGATGCTGCAGTGACTCCTGGGCAGCACTCGTGGCCGCAGCACCACCAGCTGCGACAGCTGGGCCATAGAGGGGGCTGCTCGACGGCTCACTGTCCAAGTACTCGAGACCACCATCTACCTCTCCCTCTCCATCACGCACAGATGGGCTGCCGTCTGCCGCAATGGATGGCACTGCTGCGGCCAATGGGGGAGGGCCAGACGCTGCAACAGGGGCGGCCGGGGGTCTTTTGGTCTTGGGTCGTTTTTTCTTCTTGGCCTTCTTGCCGCCCTCGCCATGCTGCTGCTGCCCACCTTCGCCCTGCCGCTGCTGGTCCTCACTCTCGTCGGACACCTGCTCGCCGATGGACCGCAGAAGGTCCTTCTCGTTCCTGCGCGCCGCCGCCTCCTCAGCGGCCATCTTAGCACTGACGGCCTCGTCGGGCTCCTTGTCGGCTTGGCGCTTCATGCGCCGCTCCTTCTTGGCCTTGAGCTTCTTTCTGCTCTCGAGCTTCTCACGCAGCTCCTCGCGCACGACGTCACAGCGGCTCTTGGGCTGGTCCTCGACCGCAGGACGCTCGCCGGTAACCATCCTCTGAAGTTCGTCTGATCCAAAGGCGGAGCTGAATATATGGGAGTTTTGTGTGCGTCTGGTGCTGCACTTCGTACCGATCTCTCTGAGCACTTCTGCCCTTGCCGCGGTGTTCTTGTTGATTTGCTCGGCGAGGGTGGCGATCCTGTTGTCAAGGCTGTTCGTGTCGATGCCCTTCCTGCCGGCCTTGGACAGAGCGGCCTTGTCCGTCTGCACCTGGGCCTCGAGGTCGTCGAGCTTGGTCTGCAGCGTCGCCAGCAGGTTCTCGATCACCTGGAGCCGCTTCTGCTTCTCAAACAAAGCCTGAATGATAAGCGCACAGTAGTCGGCAACAGACGATCCGCAGCGTATGATCTCGTGTACCGCTAGATGCACAGTCCCCTTCTCCTGGCCCAGCCTGACGGCCTCTAACCACAACACAACGAAGGAGATGACACATGTGCGTGATGGTGCCATTTCCCCCTTCTCAGCTCACTTACCAGTGAGGGCGGTGCGCGCTGCGTCGACATCCTCTTGAGTGATGTTGTTGATGGCAGGAACGTCCTTGAGAGCCTCGAGCTCCCTCACGCAGTCGCGGTACATAGCCAGGTCAGCCACCGTCACAGAGAAGGGGTTTCGGAAGCCAAATGCCGAATCGGCGCCGCGATTCTTGTGTGATAGGCTTTCGAAATACAGCAGCAGCAATGAAGGCCCCTTGCTGGCGACTGTCTGCGCCCATACGAGAGGGCTGATTGGGTCGTAGGACAGCACAAGGGCACGGCACAGGCTCCGGCGGATAGGTGTCAGCGGCCAACCGACGGAATCCAGGGCTGACAGACGCGCCGGAACTGTCGACCGACGGAACGCAGAAAAAGGGGACCACACACACAGAGGTGGTGAGGGGAAAGGTGCTTCGGCTGCTTACATGTGTCGATCACCGAACGCCGGAACTTGTATTGCTTGTTCATATCCTCGATCACCTGAAGATGCTTGTCAGGAAACGACATGCGAGATGTGCTGGCATCGGCAAGAGGAACGTCTAAACGGGAGTCACAGGCAGAACAACACAACATAACTGCACGGATATCCCCCCTGCCTCTTGCATATACTTACCTCTGAGGTCCAGCAGGAATGGTGGGCTGCTCCTGAGCTCCTTTTCCTCGGCCTGCAGCCCCTCCTCCCTCCTCTCCCGTGCCGCCCTCCGTCGGTCCCCCTCAGCTGCGTCAGCCGCCGGGGGCAGGCGGGCGTCATCCGCCGCCCACTGACGGTCCTTGACACTACGTGCGGCTCGGAGCTCACTCTCACGCTCATCGTGGGCCCTGGTGACGGCGCCATGCACCAATGACGCAAAGTCGCCACTCGACAGGAACTGCTGGCTGATGAGCTTGCTCAGCGGCTCAGATGCTGCCGAATGAGCACATGGAGCAGATTCATGTACGCGACGCTTGCTTGGTGGCTTCACGTACATGAGAGACAGAGGCGCTCGAGTGTGAGGTCCTTCAATGCGAATCGGAGGAAGGGCTCAATGGCGTTTGCGGTGGCAAGCAGATAGAGTTGCCTGAAGGGATGCAGTCAGCGACATACACACTCGCAGACACACGGGGGTATGTAGCCTACTTGAGAGTGCGTCGATTGGGGTTGGTCTTCAGGCCAGCCGTCGCGGCGGACATGACTGTATCCTTAACGACGGGCAGTGACAGCCCGGCAACCGAGCAGAAAGACAGAGAGAGCCACTTGCACGCGATGGTGCCGAAGAGTCGCTCCATCGAACCCTGCGGACAAGTGAGATGCCAACAGGGGAGGGTATCAGCAAGGCTGTCTAAGTGTGGTTAGTGCTTTCCAGACCTGCAGTTCGTCGTATCAATCAGTTTCGCCCTCAGACTTGGTCAAGACCATATTGGACAGATTCAGAGACTCGAGAGACCTACCATAGAGGCCCTGCAGGCGATACGACACACACAGGCCCTAATCAATAAGATGGAATCTGTTTTTTTTTTTTTCCTCGACGCACCTCGAGCAAGTTCAGAGAAGAAGTGAACGACATACGACATAGAGAGATTGTCATCCTTCTGCACACACCCAACGGCCTCAGTAAATGCTTTGTTGTCTCATTCCCTGTCCTGCGCCCATACCTGAGTGTCGTGAAGGGCCTTTCTTTCTTGTCGTCCCCCGTGTCGGCCGTCTGCCCCGCCTCGGTCGTCGCGTGTCTCTCCTCCTTTGAGCCAGCCGGCACGGCAGCGGATGATGTGCTGTGGGTGCGGGTGACGTCACGCGATGATGGCGGCGGCGAAGAGGCACTCTCGCTGCTGCTGTCGCCCTTGCCGTCTTCTTCTGGCTGGGCCTTGAGCAGAGCACTCAACCGGTCGATGAAGGCACGGCTCAGGTCTTCGTCTTCCAGGTGGAGAGTGGCAAGTGAGGGCACGCGGCCGATGGCGTCGGCAAGTTGGGCGCACTCGTCATCAGGCAACTGAGTCAAATCCAAACCTGCGGCACACACACCTTGACAGTCAGCGGCAAGTCCGCGTTCTCTTTCGACCACCTTACACATCAGTTGGAGCGTCATGAGTCTGTCGGCCCTCTGAAGGAAGTCGATGAGGTCGCTGATGTCATCGGCGGTCGGTGAGCACTCGCAGCGGATCGACAGCTCCAACATCGTGTCGGGTGAATACCTGACAGCAAGAGTGAAGCCGTGAACATGAGTGAATTGCTGCCCGTCATCTCTTTACATCAACCTACCTGGCCAATGCCGCCACCAGCCGATTCTGCTTGCTCACTGAGATCGATGCAAATGGCGCCAGCAGCTCGCGATTGGCATACGATGAGATGCGGTCAGTCGAACAGACGGGACACAGCCTAAACCCAGGCAGCACGAAGTGGCCATGGAGTGCAGATGGGTCTGTCTGTGTGTGAATGACTGTTTACGCGTCTAGCAGACTTCGACATGAGAGCGCCAGCATAGCGATGTGTGCGGCAGTGAAATGCAACGGCCCAACAAGCTGGTAGATGGTGTGGAGGACTCTCTTGTCCGACAAACACCGCACCAGCCGATTCTGATGGACACACAGCACAGACGTAAGGGGTCGGTCACACGTGGTCGCTCTCTCTACCCACCTGCTTGTTCTCCTGTCGTGCAGCCTCTCTGTGGGGGTCGTGCTGCGATGAGACCCACCGATCGATCGCCTCCTACATAGATCACACACACACACACACACACAGTGGCAAGCGGTGATCGATCGGTCCACATGGGAGTACAGTATAGCAGACCTTGCGGCGGCGGTACTTGGCGAAGAAATCAAAAACCTGCAGCCGTGAGTGCAGGTGCACAGACCTGTGGGCTGCGTGTTGTTGGTACTTCATTTACCATCTGTATGAGGCTGTTTTGTGAGGCCGCCGTGGGGGGCCCGGAAAGGGCAGAGATGTCCACCTGCACACGAAGGGCGTCACACACAAGCAGACGAACACAGGTGACCGCGGATTTGGTGATCGTTTGACCTTACGGACCTGCAGAATCCGTTCGACGATCGGATTGTCTTTGCTCTTGCCGCTCGTCACCTGCCGATCCCAATAACTGCACAAATGAAGACAATTCGCTCGAGGCGCTCAAGACAAGACGGACAGACGCACCTGGCGAGGCTGTCCAGAACGCCCATCACGATGCTGACGGTGCTGCCATCGGGGGCGGCGGATGCGAGACGTGCGGTGTCTCGTGCCACGAACTCCGACAGCTGGGACCACATGAGCTCAGCCAGGCCCTCACACGAAGCATACTGAAGACAAATGTAGACAGGAGTACTGAGTTTCCAGACAAACATGTCGCACACATTGATGTGTTGGCTGACTGACCGTCTCTCTATCGATACACAGATTAATCAGATAGATGAATTTCGATACGACAGACAGGTAGAGAGATCGTTCATGGCCTGCATCCTTGATCAGTCTGTCGCTCTGCAGGATGCTCATAGCCGCCGAAAGGAAGCCCGCCTGCGCAACACGCTCGCAGTAGCCACATTCTGAGGGAACACAGACGCACACAAGACATCAATAAGCGGCGTGGACCATGCACCATTACTCACCAGCCATTGGTATTGGCACACTCAGATAGAGATTCAGTTTGGCCATCTTGCCCATGGCAGCGGGGCTCGCTGACACACTACGGCATATGGGCACCAGCACACCTGGATCCACACACACCCACACACGCTCATACAGCGGCGTGACGAATCGACGAGCCCTCTTAGCATCCACGTGTCCCCCCACCTAGCTCAGAGGGGAAGCGGCGGGCGTCTCTGAAGATGATGCCTATCAGCTTGTATGTCCTCCACACAATCACCTGATCACTGCTGGTGACCAGTGTCTCGACGAGCGCATCGACGTGGCAGAAGATGTGCTGCTGAAACGCGCTCAGAACCTCAGCCGTCTCTGAGCGATGCACCAAAGGCACACAGATACGTGGAAAGATGACAGCCACATTTGCCGGTTCACCACATGATCACCTGGAATGCTCTTGCTGAGCAACACAGCGGCCACCCAGACATGGTCTGGTAGTGTCCGCCTCCCCAACACTGCGTCCACCAAGACACCAAACAGCGGCAGCCACTCCACACCAAAGGGATACCCAGCCTTACAAAGCCGTTTGAGGAAAGAGGCTGCCGCAGACTGATGTGATTGGTTGCTGCCGTCATTGAAAATGGCAACAATACAGCCGGCGAGGCCTCCCTGACCCTGCTGTCGATGCGCCTCGTCCGTCTTGGCCAGCAAGCCCACCAGTCGCTTGACTGATGGATCGTCGTCGGGCAGGCGGGGCATTGATGCGAGTTTCTCCACATGGCTTACGAAGAGTCCGATGTCACCAGCCAGCAGAGCATCAGCAGCGAGGGATATAACCGCAGCAGCATCAGAGGCCGACTTCTGGCCCTGCCGCACGTTGGCCGTGTCTTGTTGGTCGGGTGTGATCGGGGAGGGGGTGGAGAAAGGGGATGGGCGAGAGGGACTCGCTGGCTGCCGATCTGCTGATGCCGCTGCTGCGGCCACTAGCGATGGGTCGATCATGGAGCTGGTGGGGTGGACGACGGCCTGCTGCTGCTGGGCGCATACGGACATGTCGAAAGCAGTGGAGGGCTGACGGCTGCCGTCCTGACAATCACAGCCACACATCACACACATATGCACACATGTGGGCATGCACCTCCCTCGTGTCTGCCTGTCTGTCTGTCTGTCTGTGCATGTGTGTGTGTGTCCGTACCGATGTGGCGTCCACAGTGATGTCACCCTCTCCGGACCCACCGCCGTGCCCCGCCCCTCCCACCAGCGTCGAGCCCCCTTCCATCTGCTGTACGGGGACGCCGCCCACAACTGATGTGTCGGCTGCTGGTGAGGGGATGGGAATGAGCATGGACTGATCTCGCTGGACGGATGGCTGCGGTTGCTGCTGATTCTGCTGTGTGTCGATGGCCTCACTAGGGATCGGCGGACGCTGGATGCCGACGGGGGGTGGGGAGCCCGAGGGCAGTTTCTCCAGCAGTTGTTGAGAGTCAGCTTTGTTGCTGTCAGTCGCAGGTTTGCGCTCTCTGTGGGGAGATGCTGGTAGCGGGGCAGACGACGCAATCTCTGTGCGGTCACCAGGGCCGCTCCCATACGACTCATCGCCAGGCCTCACACTCCCACCAGATCCCTCCTCTGCCGGGTTGCCACTCATATACACGTGCTGCTGCTGTGGTTGCTCCTGCTGGCTGGGATCTCCTCTGTTGTCGGGGCTGTTGCTGTCTGCCGTCGGGCTGTCGGCGAAGAGCTCCTCGGAGTTGGTTTCCGTGGACATGAGCGCTCAGGCGGCTATCTATCTGCATCAGTCAAAGCCAAAACAGACACCACATGGACACAAAAGGTGCACGATGAACCGGCGCTTCCCAGACGCTGTCACTCACTGTGAATCAATTGTCGTGAAGCAAAGCAGAAGATCTGTCCACGGGCACCGACCGGGGATGTAACGCCATCTCGGCTCGCACAATGCGAGGTTTGCCTCCCTCTGATTCGATGGCGGCTCGAGCTTTGTCGGAAGAGGCCTCCTAGGTGGTGATGTGACTCAAACAGCCAGGATCCGCCTGTTTGATTGATTCCTTCTGTGTTGTTTGTGTGCAGAGTGTTTGGTGCAGAGGGATGACGCGCATGACATTGTGATGGTCAACAGAGGCAATAACTACTTCTGCACTGACGGTGCGGGCGGGATGGATGAATCAGATGAAAGGAATGAGGAATTGACGCTTGACG
>CDMY01000217.1:0-20407 GCA_001179505.1 Vitrella brassicaformis
CGCGGGATGAGGGTAGGTGGAGGGGGTTGGGTGTAGTCCGATACACGCTCGCTCATCCGAAAAGGAGGAGAAACAGCCGAGAAATCACCAACTCAATCATGGGGGGTAAGTACTGTACTCTCCTCTCTTTGCCTTCAAGAACGTAGCGCCATGATCAATCTCGAGCTTGACGTTGTAATCATTGATAAGGTAAGCGAGAGAAAGCAGGTTGAACTTAAGCTTGGGCACATACAGCACGTTGTCCACCATGACCTTCTTCTTGCCTTTGTTGATCTCTCCACAGGTGAACTTGACGCAGCCGACACCCATTGCTGGTGCGGTTGATTCATTCGCCATGATGACGTTGATGTCGTGATCGAGTGGTTTGATCTCGTCGAAAAGCTGCTCCTCAAAGCAGCATGATCGCACTGCTCCGGTGTTCATCATCATTGCCGTAGGTGAGGATGAAGACACACCATTCACGTGCACCACCTCATCAGCCAGTTCTTCTATCTCGACTTCTCCAATCGTAGCGAAGTCCTCATTTCCTTGTTGCTGTTGTTTTTCCTCTTCGTAGACGTCGAATTGGTTGGCGTATTGGCGATTGGGACGTCGGTCGTTCCGTCTCTCGTTGGCTCGTGCTCGGGTGTTGTTCATAATGACGTCGCATCCTTATCTCGTCATTCTGTAGGGCGCCATGTTTGCTGCTGCTGCCCTCCTCTCTGCTGCTGTCCGCCAGTGTGCCAGGTGCGCTGAGAGGATTGGGCATAAGTGGATGAGGCAGGTCGCCAGTAATTGCTGCTCTGTCTGTTGGTGTTGCTCACCTGGTTCCTCTATCCATTGCCATTGTTCCTGTTGATGTTATTGTATCTGTTGTCAGGTCGTCTGTCAGTCCATCCCTTCCTCTCATCATCATGCTGACTACACTGGTCTTGACGGTTATGTTGTCTTCCGGATGTGGGTGGGCGGGTGTATTGTTCGTATGCGACAATGGAGCGAATCAACGAAGTTCGTTGCTCAAATGAATATGCACGATACGCAATATCCTAGGTAAGGCCCATGTCGCCGTGAGTAGGAGTTGCAGTAGAGGTACCATACAGCTGGATAGCAAGACACATACATGCAGGTCCAGAAACGACATGCAGTCCTCAATTCCCACGCCGTCACGCTACAGTGAAGACATCCATTTCGTCGGCCATAAATGCCTCACTGCCCCCAAACACAGCGTTGCCATGGTCTCTCACTCCCACATAGTCCTCAGGCACGACACGGCTGGGGATCCAGTGACAACAGCTGCGCATATCACTAGCAGCGCCACCCTCATAGCCCAACCACAGCCACCCACCGAGCCTCACCTTCGCCCCATCCGCTGTCCTCTCCCGCCCGGCCACCTGCACTGGCAGCCAGCCCTCCCCCATTTTGGTAGGTCCCTTGGTGAAGTGGCCGGCCTGAGAGAAATACCAAACATCACACCAGTAGTCGTTGTAGCCTGTTGGGTCGTCGGGCGGCCAGATGCCGTCACTGATGAAGGCGCTGAAGACGTACTTGTCCTTGCGGATGACAAACACTAGGTTCTTCGTGTCACCCGCACACCGCAGGAAGTCGCCATACAATGGCCCGTCACGAGAAGCCCTGAAAATAGGAGAAAGACGAGAGAGAGAGAGAGTCAAACGACGGACGATATAGGACACCTGTAGATGAGCTTCAGTGTGTTTCCAGTTGTCGCTCCGATGAACCGATAGAGTGCCGCCGACTGGAGTGGATCAAAAGTTGCACCCTCGATCACCTGCAATCAAATCAACAGAACACCGATACCGCTCTCCCTCGCTGATGTCTGTGTTTATGACCTTGAGTGAGAGCAGTGATCGGCCGTCGACATGAATGACTTCCACTTCATCAGCCATGAAGTACTTACTGCCCCCAAACACAGCACGGTAATGCTTAACCCTCACCCCACACGTGGTGAATGTTTCATTATTCATGCGCATGCTTGCGCATGCACAGGTGTGCGCACACAAACATTCATCACCTACACACACTCCAAGTCCAAATGCGCATGTCGTCGGTCTGCCGTCCCTGAAGAGATTCGATGTGCGAGACGCAAGTCGGCAGCACAATGACATCGAAAGCCTTTCGCACATGTGGTGGGTGGTGTCATGTGTTGGCAGGCGCTGGTGTTCCTCGCAAGATGTGTGTCTACAATCAAGTGCGAGTTGCCGGCAAGAAGCTCGATGTGCAGATGGCCGACTGCGAGCAGTGGCCCATCCACTACCCTTGCTCAACGTGCATGGCTCGGTGAATGCCTATGCCACACTCACCTACCCGGCCCTGCGCGGCTGCGTGGTCAGGGACAAGAGGGAGGCGGGCAGCAAACGGGTGGTGGCCCGGGCCATCAGGGCTGTGGAGACATGGAGGCGCCGACTGGGGGGCAAGGCGACCTTCGACACAAGACGACGTTGCCTGTTGGGCTTGGGATTGGGAGGGGTAAGTCTCGCGAAATGAGGGAATCGCAAGCTGGACACACTATGCGCTGTGTATCAGGCTCTGCGGCTGGAGAGGACAAGTACTTAGTGTATTTGGGTCAACACGTGCACAGCGAGCTCTTCGCGACACTCACGGGGTGAGAAACGATGGAAATCAATGCGCCTACACCCGTTCCCATCCTCTCTTGTGTGTTGATACAGTGCCGTTTCGTGTATGTATGTTGCCTTCGCACTCTCTTTCAAATTTCAAACACGACAGCTACACGGACGACTTCATCCCACTACCAGGTCAGAAAAGACTCCCCAGTCCATCCGACGCTTCCCACTTTTCAAGATTTGTGTATTGTCTCGTGTGTGTGTGTGTGTGTGTGTGTGTGTGTCTGCAGTGCCTACATGGGTGCAGCCGCTGCGTTTCATCGGTCTGCACGTCATGAACACGCCAGCATCGGTGTACGGCCTCTCGCCCCCTCCACACGGCGGGTCACCCGACGACTCACGCTACGGGCTGCATGCCCTTTTTCCCTCGCGATGGAGGTGTTCCCACCTGCGTGCCGCATCGACCTGAAGGCAGAGACGGATGAGGACGACTTCGACCCATAGTCGTCGCTGACAGGGAAGACCACTCTCAGTGCGGCTAGGAAGAAGTGAGAGTTGATCGCATATGCAACAATGTGAATAGATTAGCCACCTATGTGGTTGCCCCAAGTGGGCAGTGAGTGAGGTTGGATGGCCTGTTGGTTTTGCTTGAGTGGCGCCCATGTGTACATGCGCAGCTGTGCGTACAGAGATGTTTATCATATTCACCCCTGCAAGTCCACGCGTACGTGCACAGCTGTGCGCACAGAGGCATTTATAAGATACACCCCCTGCAAGTCCATGTGTACATGCGCAGCTGTGCGTACAGAGATGTTTATCATATTCAGTCCTGCAAGTCCACGCGTACATGCGCAGCTGTGCGCACAGAGACATTCATAAGATACACCCCCTGCAAGTCCATGTGTACATGCGCAGCTGCGCGCAGCTGCGCGCACAGAGATGTTTATCATATTCACCCCTGCAAGTCCACGCGTACTTGCACAGCTGTTCGCATAGACATTCATAAGATACACCCCTTGCACGTTCACGCGTATGTGCGCAGCTGTGCGCACAGAGACGTCTATCATATTCACCCCTGCAAGTCCACGCGTACGTGCGCAGCTGTGGATTTGGTGTGTGCGCACCCCTGCGCATGCACGGGTTGACTTGGTGTGTGTGTATATAGTGAACGTGTTTTGCGCACCCCTGCATATGCACGTTTGGACTTGGTGTGTGTATATAATGAACGTGTCTGTGCGCACCCCTGCGCCTGCACGTGTTGACTCGGTGTGTGTGTATATGATGAATGTCTGTGTGCGCACCCCTGCGCATGGTTTGCTTACTGTCCCTGTTTTTGGTTGCCGTGTAGAAGAACACTACACCCATTCAAGTTGCTGTGTTTTGCGGTAAAGTGGCTGTGCTGAAGGCGATGCACGCCAAGGGGGGCAAGGCGCTCCTTGACCAACAGGTAGATGTGGGCGCTGCTTGACACCAGGACAGACAGTAGGGACATTGTCCCCGTAGTGTGTGTGCAGGGAGGCTTTTTCCCCATCCACTGGGCGGCTTGTAAAGGCCATATGGAAGTCGTCAAGCTTTTGTTGAAGTGGAACGGGACACTCGAGAAACGAACTGAAGTGGACCCTGTTACACACAATGCACCAGCCAGAAATGTGTCTGACTTGGTCAAGCCAATCACATCACATACATGCGCACAGAGACATTCATCATATACACACCCTCCAAATCGACACGTGCATACGCAGGCGTGCGCCCAGAGACATTCATAATGGACACCCATTTCAAGTCCAAACGTGCAAGTCCAAACGTGCATGCGCAGGTGTACGCCCAGGGATATTCATTATATACACCTACTCCAAGTCCAAACGTGCATGCTGTGTAGGTGTGCGCACAGAGATAGTCATCATATACACACCCTCCAAATCGACACGGACATGCACAGGTATGCGCACAGAGACATTCATGATGGACACCCACTCTAAGTCCAAACGTGCATGCACAGGTGTGCAAAAGAGATATCATCATGTAAACCCACTCTAAATCCAAACGTGTATGCGCAGGTGGGCGCACATAAACATTCATCATATACACACACCAAGCCAACGCGTGCATGCACAGGTGTGCGCACAGGGGTATTCATCATATACACACACTGTATGCAACGCGTGCATGCGCAGGTGTGCGCACAGGAACATTCATGATGGACACCCACTCTAAGTCCAAACGTGCAAGTCCAAACGTGCATGCGCAGGTGTACGCACAGAGACATTCATTATATACACCTACTCCAAGTCCAAACATGCATGTGCATGCTGTGTAGGTGTGCGCACAGAAACATTCACAATGTACGGCCACTCCAAGTCCAAACGTGCAAGTCCAAACGTGCATACACCTGGGATATTCATGATGTATACCTACTCCAAGTCCAAACGTGTATGTGCATGTCCAGGTGTGCGCACAGAGACATTTATGATATACACACCCTCCAAATCGACACGTGCATGCAAAAGTGTGCGCACAGAGATATTCATCATATACACACACTCTACTCGACGCGTGCATGCGCAGGTGTGCGCACAAAGTCATTCATTACATGCACACACTCTACGTTTGGTCATTTTATATATACACTCCAAGTCCAAACGTGCATGCACAGGTGTGCGCATAGAGACATTCATGATGTACACCCACTAGAAGTCCAAACGTGCATTGTGATTGGAAAAAAACTTTTTGTGGGATTGAATGTAGTTGCTTTCGGTGTTGGCGTGTGAGATGATACAGAGAGTTCTCTGCGTGCGTGCTCTCAACCTGTCGGTCGGTCTGTCAGTGTCTGTCTGCGTGCCTCGCTCTGTGTGCTCTCGCTTACCAGTCAGTGGTGTGCTCCCAATAGGCCGTATAGTCGGCCGTATCACTGACTGTGGGTGTAGGTGTTGGAAGATTTTGCCTGCATCCTAAGCACTTTCTGTGTCTGCCTTCGTAAATGCGTAATCAGGAAGCAGGTGATGGCCATAAGGCCTGATTGACTGATGCATGCATGTTTGCTTTGCTTGCGTAGATGGAGGGACTAACAAATGATGCGTGCGTGCCTACTGACTGATTGGACGGATGGTGTGTGCTCATCTGACTCATCTAAGCGTATGTGCCTTCTCAATCACTGCGTGCTCACCCTAGCATCAGCCCACAGCGCCACATCAGCCCCAACCCTCTCTATCCCAGCCAACTCAGACTCCCCACCCCTCATGAGGAATCTGTAAGTTGAAACCCTCGGGACCGAAGGGACTCTGGGGTTCAACTCACAGGTTCCTGATGTATACAACACACTTTAAGTTTTCATTCTGCTATCACTAACACGGTAGGAAGACTGCTGTCAGGTTCTTCTAAAAGCATCCTATCTTGCGGGTCCAATGGAGCTTCGCTGAGCTTGGAATTGAGCGCCGAACACCGTCAGGATTGCATCTTACCGGTTCAATGGAGCTTTGCTGAGCTTGGAATGGAGCGCTGAATAGGATGCGTTAGATGCATCTTTTCAAACTTCTACTCTGCTCTCACTAATACAGTAAGAAGATTTCTCTCGGATTCCTCCAAAACTATTGTATCTTCCAGGTTCGATGGAGTTCAGTAAGAAGACTTTAACAAAGCTTACGGAGCTTTTCAGAGCATGCAGTGGTCCGCTGAAGAGGCGCCTTGTAAGATACTCGCATTCAAGCTCTTGTTCTGCCATCACTAACACGGGAAAAAGACTGTTCTCGGATTCTTTCAAAATTACCGCATCTTGAAGGCTCAATAGAGCATACATACCTCCCTCTCTTATTCATTCATCAGAGAAAGCACACAGGCAAAGAGAGAAGAGGCAGACAGGGATCTATTCAATCGTCCTCTCTCTGAGTAGGAGATGCGATACAAATCGAACAATTGTTGAGCAAATGAATTGTGACGTGATGAAACGTCAAATTCTCATGTGTATGAAGGGAGAAAAACATACTAAATTTCATTCAGAATCACACCTTTCTTTGTACCTTGTCTGCGGCCGAAAAAGCATGCCACAAATGTGACCACAAGATTATCATGTCAGGGTGAATTTACAAAGGAGTTTGGACCAAGAATTGGCCGACCTCAGCGATGATGAGGACGAGCAGCGGCATGGCAACGAGCTGACGAGGGCCGACATCGAGCTGGTAGAGCAGAGGCTGTCTTTTCAGGTGCCCTGAGACCAGCTCCACACCGTGCACACCGAGCAGAACCTGGTCAAGCAGGTCATGAAGGCATGGAGCTGGAACAAGAAGGAAAAGCAGCACATTCTCCGCAAATGCGGCATCGACATGAACACCAGCAGGTGGGGGCAGCCGGTGGTCAAGAGAATCATCGCGCACATCCTCCTGCGCGGCCGACAGCCCCCTGCCGAGACTGACTGACTATCTATGCATGTGACTGGCTGGAATGAGGGGGTGAATGCTCGTGATTTGCTTGCGAGGGCTGCAGAGAGATGTAAAGAGAGGTCCTGTATGAGTGCCCGTCGCGACGAGAGTGATGTGCAAACGTTGCGTGACTGGCTTCTTGCATCCATGTCGTGCATTGCTGCCCGTGAGTCGAGTCGGACTGTCCGTATCATCTCGCGCTTTTTGCCACTGTCTGTACAAGCTGCGTTACTTCAGGGGGGGCAAGAAGGGCCTGCTAGTGAGTAGAGTGGAGTCCGCGAATTGGGCTAATGCCCAATTTGCGTCTTTAAGAAACAGCACGTCCGGCAGACAAAACGTTCGATCACGATCGTATGGAAGAGAAAAGGAAAAGCGGTAGCGGTGATGTGTTGCTTGCAGTACTACAGATACGTCAATATGTCGAGAAGCTTCGTGTTTTTTTGTCACGTTTGGATCAATGATCGTTAAACTGATGTACCCTAAAGCTACAAGTTATTGAAAAAAGCTTGGCCGTCAGTCCGTCTAGGGTGCTCCATGAAACCGCTGCTCCTTGAAGAAGATCGCGCTTGCTTCGCGGAGAAAGTCAACGAACAAGGGTCTCTCTGGGCGCAAACTTCTTAAAAGTTGCATCAACTGACTGTTAGCACACGAAACTGGCACGAAACGCGCCAGTTTGTGGTGGATGGGATGTTTCTCCCTTGTCCGGTCATGCAGCTGGTTGAGCTTGGTCTTTCTTGGGTGCCTTTTCACAGGCCCCTCAGTGCCGCATCGACTTTGTCGAGCTTCTGGCGGACTTGGGGCAGTGGGCTTGGTAGTGGATATGCTTGCAAGACTCCTCTCTGCAAATGCGGTCACCATCGACTGTCTGCTGCTTCCCCGCTTGGCGCCGCAGCCTCTTCTCGCCACTCTCGGAGTCATCAAAGACGTGCAGGAGCGAATCGACTGTCCAGCCTTCGGTGTTATCTGCAGCCACACCGGTAAGTGCCGCCAGCATGGCCGCCAGACACAGCCAATGTCTGCATTGCACTTCAGCAGAACAAGCCTCCACGGCTTTCATGACGGTCTTGCCGGTGCCGCCCCTGCGGGTCAGGCACACATGAGTAATGGCGCGATGTATTTGTTGTCCCTCAGGTCTTTGTAGTGGTTCAGCAAGTTGCTGCAGATGATTTGGAACGCCCGAATCTGCTCTTCGTTCAATTGATAACGGCTCGCCCAGTCTCATGCGGCTTGAATGCGGACGCCGGCTGCGCCAGCAGTCGAGTGAGGCTGGCAGCATCCATCGAGTGACCACCGTGTGTGAAGATTCGACTCGAAGAGAAGCTTCTCAGGAGGCTTGCTTCATCTGATGTGGCGCGGCTGTGGCCGATTTCATTTACCTTGTTGCGTTGCTGGTGCAGGTCATCTTTGGGCTGATCCTGGCGGTTCCCATTTGATTGACAAGCCGATTGATAGTCATCAACTCGGACGCCACAGGAGCGGCAACATGGGGGGTGTCTTGTGTTCTTGGTGCAGCCCTGAGTACCTGCATGCTATCGCCACGTCTGTCTTCAAGATCTGCATGTTTTTCAAGCTCCCGCCATTGTTGTCTGCATGTTTTTGAAGCTCTCGCCATTGTTGCATGCGTCCGTGTGCTTCTCGCCAACACTCGTGCTGTGCACGTCTCTGTGACGCATAATTGAACCACCACTTCGCACGCTTTTCTCGACCCCCGCCCAATTCGCGGCCCGGGGTGCCCACGCAGTGGGTGCCCCTTACTCGGAATGGAGTGGAGTGAAGGAATGGGAGTGGATGTTGGAACGACTGGCTGACGACTCATGGGCATGGCTGTATGTTCTCTTCTCGCCTGACTCATGCATCTACTATGTTGGCTCCACTGCACATTTGCATGGGAGGCACATGGAGCACATGCACAAGATGCATCATCCTTCTCCGACCGACCTGCGTGTGTGTGGCTCTGCTGTGCGTCAGCCAGTTAGGCTAGAGAGGAGATATCGGGTGTGGCGGCGGCATAATGCCGACTCACTCCACTTCCTTCCTCTTCTTCCCCATCCGCAGTTGCATGTTGTGCGTGAGATTGAGCGTGCCATCATACATGCATACCAGCCCAAAGGCAATGTGTATGATAACCCATGCCCACACATCGCTGCGAGGGGTTTTCATGTTGCCTTGGTAGGTGGTGGTGTGCACAGAGGCAGGCCTAGCTCATGGCTTCGCCGACGCATGGATGGTGACTCTCTCTCTCCTCACCTGCATGCCAATATGTACAGAAAAGGCCTAGAGTCGTCACTGATCGACCGTGTTGTTTGTCGGTTACATAAAGTGCCTGCTTCTCTACATGCGCCCTCTGGATTTGACCCCTTCCTGCACATCAGCCGTGGCAGCCTGCGGCTCTGCTCTGCCTCTCTCTTTCTACCCCCTTTGCCTTCAGCAAGCATACATGGAGGTGGGGTAATTATAGTCAGGCAGCACAGGCATGGCAAGAGCGGCATTCCGATCGTGCAGTTGACCTGTATGCCGACTCGAGCTGTGTATCGCTGCTCGTATGTTTTGCAGCCGAGAAGAAGTCACGTGTTGAGTGGAAGCGGGTGTCTGATGACTCTCTTTTCCATCTGCTGCGTTTGGGGCATCGGCTGCGTGTGTGGGGGAGGAAGGTGCTCTTCCTGCGCCGCCTTTTTGGTGTATTTAGACAGCGTGGTCTCATCTGGCCTGTACGTACCAAGTTGCGTCTGCCTGCAAGCGTCTTTGTTACTGCTCGTTTACATGCTCATTTGCGCAGTGTTGTGTTGACTGAAGGGGTGGGCAGTGAGAGGTGTCGTGCTATTCTGTCGAGCGCATCATTTTGTAATTCACCTGCTCGATCTTATCGGCGGGTGCTGTGCAATCACATTGCCTATGCCAAGAGTGTGAGTGCAGATGAGATTGCCATGGCTGATACGTCCTTCCCTCTGCCTGATGGTGCATGTGCACGCGTAGAGGATAACATGGCTCTTCCTGCAATTCACGATTTGCACCGTGAGCATCACGCACTAGCGAGGGAGTTGGCTGTCTGGGCGGATGCACATGCGATCGACCTGTCTGCCTCCCTTTTTTCCTCCATTGTGACGGAGTGCTTGCGACCGTCAAAGCCCGTCACAACGGAGGAGAGAGAGGTCGCAAATCGTATCAGTCGAGTGGCCGACCAGAGTAGCGAGGGTCGTATTTGTGTGCCATTGGATAAGAACAGCAAGCGTGCCCTTGTCTGCACAAGAAAGGCATATTGTGGCATGCTGCGTCGATCCGTGGTTAATCATCTTAACTTCGAGCGCACTGAATGGTCTCCTGAATGGTCTCCTGAGGAGGCCATTCAGGCGATGAAGGATGATCTTGTATGTACGATGGGGAAGGACTGGCTGAGACTGTGCAGGAAGGGCTGGCATGTTCGCAATCTACCCTACGCATACGTGCTGCCTAAGGATAAGTCGTATGGTGTGCACGGCTGCTCCAAACAGCATGCACACGAGCGTGTCATCATGTCGTTTGTCTGTTCCGCCACTCGCTTTCTGTTGCGCATGCCTAGTCGGGCTCTATGGATAGCTGCTATGCTTGTGGGTGTCGACTCATGGCAGCTGTGGTCCATGAAGGGTTCTCGATAGCTTTCTGTCTGACTTCCTGTCGAGCATGCGGAAAGAGCAGGCATGTACGGAGTGCTGCGTGCAATGTGGAGACAGGAAGGATGCGTTTTCTTTTGTCAAGGGGGACATTCCATCCATGCTCACCATCATAGATGGAGACAGCGCACTCTCTGCAGCTAGGGAGATACTTACTTTGGCCAAGCACCGCACACATGGCAAGTACATCTGTGTGAAGCGAGGCACACGTGTGGAGGGTCGCATCACCAGGAAGCGCAGCAAGAACAAGCGTGAAGTGTCCTTTACGTTTGATGAGGTGGCGTGTCTGATGGGCTTTGCTTGGCGTTGGCGTGTTTTTCGCATCGGTCAGATCGTCATGCGCCAGCGCACGGGTCTGCCGATGGGTGGGATGTCTTCCATGGTAATGTCCGACCTAGCCTTGTCCGCTCGGGAGAGGGACTTTTGTCGCGAGCAGATTTTTGCTCGGCGGCGGCAAGGTCTTTTCTCGCAGCTGCCTTGGCGGGCGGTGCGTTACGTGGATGACAACCTGTATGCCTCTACTGTCTTATGCGTGTCTTGTCTGCGTCGGGTGGCCGAGTGTACATATAGCGGTTGTCTTAGTCTTGACATGAAGGAGGTTGGCTCGTCTCTTACTTTTCTAGATGCACACATCGTTGGCACACACGAGCATCCATACATCGAGCACACTAGTCGCAACAGCGAGCGTGTAGACATGCTGGCAGACATGCGTGTGACGCGCTTCTTGCCTTTCCTTGGCCGTGTGCAAGGAGAAATCGAAAGCGTGAGGGGCATGTTTCAGGGGCATGTTTTGCGTGCATTGGATTGTTCGCTTACTCTCGATGCGGCTCGTGTGGCGTTGTGTCGGGTGGTCATGGAATGGCTGCTAATGGATTACCCGGCTAACTTGCTGTATAGGTTTGTATGTGCTACACCTAATGTACATCCAATAGTGGGTGTCCTGGGTGGTGCTTTGCGTTCTCTTTTATGTGGAACACGGGAAGGGATGTAGGGAAGGTAACGGGTGCGCATATGTATGTGTTGTCGGCGTGCTGTTGTTGTGTTGGTGTGCTGTGGTTATGGCAATTGTTCTTGCATCCCTGTGTTTCGTCGCTTTTCCGTTCGGGTGCTCTCTCAACACTCTCTGATACGCACGGATGCACACCGACCGGATGGCTGGCATGTATGTGACCATAATGTGTAATGCTGTCGGTGTGCTGCTGGTGTGGTGGCTATGGCAGGTTGTTTTTTCGCACTCGTCTATCTCGCCGCTGTTTCGTTCGGGTGCTCTCTGCAGCACTCTGTGGTGTTCATCAAGACACAGACCATCTGCCCACATACACACACTGACTGGCTGGCTGGCTGGCTGGCTGTGCATGCATGCTCTCAGGTGTGTTGTTTGCTTTTTGCCGGTGGTCTGCGAGTGTGGCAGCGGCAGTTTCATGTTCAGTATGTGCATACACATGTGTGTGTGCGCAGGTGGTTGATGCGTAGCTTGCTCTTGCGATGTGCGTCTGATGAGATGCTGTTCACGGAGAATGCTCAACTGTACGGCGGCTATGATGGGCTGTAGGAATTCAGAAAGAGACTGGCTACTGATACGTGTGTTGGTTGTGTATAAGACGTCGTCATTGTGTGAACTGGAATAGTTCCATTTTGGTGCTGTCAGAGAGCCTTCACGTATCTGTCCGAATGCAGCAATGACACAATGTACTAAAAGACGGTTCGAATGCACTAACAGACGGTCCGAATGCTCCCCAAAGGACGACACTAACGCGCCGATCCATCTACTTGCCGCACCCTAACCGTATTATCAACCACTTGTCCCCAATTCTCCCGCTTTAACAACCCCTCACCCTCCCATCACCCCGCCACCCTCGTCCATGCGACAGACAAAAATCAGCGAAAAGCCATCCCCCGATGTGACGGATGCGACAAAAACAAAACGTGGCACCACGTATCGATACATACAAACATGGGTGCGTGCGTGAAAAGGTGTATGATGTGCGTGTGTGTGTGTGTGTGTGTGATTGGCACAGCTCAACGTACCGTGTGTTTGTCACATCAATACAGCCACCCAGCAGAGGGACAGAAGTAACAGCAAGCAGGCAGTACAGCAAAAACGGAAAAATGCATACAGGTGTGGAGGGCCCTGTATCCGCCCTGTCTCCGCACTCGCTCATGACGCGCCACTCTGCTGCTCGCCACTCTGCTGCTGGCCATCCTGCTGCCTGCCACCCTTTTTTGGCAATAGTCTCGCTTGAGTACGAGGCTTCGCGCCTCCTCTGGCTTGTTTATCGTATCTACGCGACCTTCGAGCATCGTCTGCCGCATGTGACAGAGCACGGGGTTCGCATAGGGCTGGCCGCGTAGGGTGACGGGCGACGTGTGGTAGCCGTGGCCGAGGCACCCGCCCAGGTCGTCGTCGCTGTTGAAGCCGTTGCAGTCGATCTCCCACACGTTCTTGTGCACTCTGTCCATTTTCGCTGGCCCCACGCGGCCCATCCGCTGGCGCCATCCGCTGGGGATACGGCCAAGACTGTACGTCAGAGGCCGATCGTCAGATGCGTAGTACACACACACGGTCCGCTGCCATGCAGATGGACGACGGCTCGTTGAGCATGTTGTTGAGCACGTCGGTCGCCACCATGAAGATATCGCCGAATACGCCTTTTATCCCGTACATCTCGTCCGCTCGAATGAGCGTCTGCCACAGCACGCGGTTCATGGAATGTGCCATGATGCTCAGCTTCTTCTGCATGAGCAGGTCGGTCTTCGAGTCGGGCAGCGGCACCGTGCCAAGGATTCGCTCGTCGGCTCGCAGCACCTTGGCAAGCATTCGCTCGAATCCTGCTACGGAGGCATATGCGCGCCGGCGGTCATTCCAGTAGTCCCGGATGATGCCGATCTTGTCGCCACATGGCCAGATGAGACCCACCACCTTCACCTTGCTCGGGTTGTCCCCTGTCTTAGCCATCGCGTTGAACTGCTCTTGGATCTTGGCCGTCTGGTCGAGAGCACTTGCGGGCTGCACGTTGAAGCCATGGATGGAGAACAGCACATGGTCGGCCTTGCTGTTGAGCAGCCGGTCCAGGAAGTTCTTAGAGAAGACTTCTTTGTGTTCATCGTCGGGGCCGCTCTTGCAGAAGTGGACGTTTCCCGTGGCATCGTTATTCTTTTCGTCGAAGCTCACGGGCTTGGTGGGTGAATCGGGATTACCGAATGACTCCTTTGTCCCACCAAGGACGTTCATTTTGTGGTTGGTGATGAACAGGAGCTCTCTGCATGCACGTGCCTAACACATTCATGCGACAAGCAGACAATGGAGGAACGGCTGCACGACTTACGCTCCTCATCTTTGACGTGTGTAACTCACTCGTCGGGGTCGACATCGGTTCGTCGGCTTTTGAGGGACGTAATGCGGCGCTTCAGGGGAGATCCACGAGTGCGCCCGTGCAAGAAGCCAGCAGGCGTGCCTGCCGAGAGGTCATGGCAGCGCACAACAGGGAGGGCGACGCACACCAGCAGAAGAAGGCCCAAGAACTTCATTGGCTGAAACACAAAAGCACTCATCATGTATCTCCTGTCAAATGAAGCATACAGTATTTGTCCATTGCGCTCACCGTTTTTTTCTCGGAGTTCTGGAGCTGTTCTTGAGCTCTTATTCCACCCGTGGGGCCCGGTGTGGGGGTGACGAGTGCGCGCGGTTCCTCCTCTCTTCAGCCGATGAATGTGTGTGCACTCAGTCATACTCAGTCGATCGCTCGTTTGCTGTCTGATAAACACACACGCTATCAACACACATCCATCCATCATCCGTCCATCCACACACACATGCGCACGGAGAGAGAGAGGGAGAGAGAGAGAGAGACGCATGGGCACACAGATGAAATGCCCCCCCCCCCGCCCGCTATGTGAGTGAAGCATCAAGTGCTTTTCAAAGAACTCAGTCACGCCACTCATTCAGACGCACTCAGTCTCCTTCCACCACTGCTCGTGAGACAGACAGACAGACAGACCCTCTCCACCCAGTAAAACACCACCAACACCCAATCGCCAGGCAACAACCCTCAGTCCGCCACCCGCCCCCTGTTGTGACGTCATAATCACGTCCGTGAGACCGACTGGGGGAAGCGGTCGGGTCAGCGAGTGCTTCGGGCGCATCAAAGGCAGAGAACTCGATCGGCAGGCTTACCGCTGACTATCACACGACGACCTCTGTGATGTCGTGGGTCCTCAGCAGACGGCCGCGGCACGGGTCGTCACTGTCGATGCGTGCCCACAGCACCTTCCTGTGTCAACCCCGTCTTTAAAGCACCACCCGGTGGGCAAAGCAGCCTGGACAGCGGGAATGCCGGTCGCCCTGTCGGATGGCGGGGCCGGTCCGTTTGTATCGATCAGCATAGCTCACCATAAGGCATGCACCATACGAAACGACTCATCGCCGCTCTGTTTAACGGCTTGCTGCAGCCCCAGGCTTTGTTTGTCGTATGCGAGTAGGTGGCCGAGTAGCCGACTGACGGAATGCCGTCCTGCTGGGAAGGTGGGTCATCAGCAACTGAGCCGACAACACCAGGTCAGCCCATTGGCAGGCGGATGAACCATTCCATCAGACGCCACGCATCGGTGCCCTGCTCCAGCACATAGGCCGCCCGCAGCACGTAGGTGAATGCGGGAGGGGCCGTGATGGTTGATAGATCCCACACGCCCACGCCACCGCTCCACGGCACCGAAGATGCCATCAGTCAGCACCGAGTCAGTCACTGATGGCCAGCAGTGGCTGAATGAATGAAGAGATAGCATTCGGTGGCAGGGGCGTCGTGGCACCAGGGAGTGCGTGGACGTACGAGAGATCTGCAGGAACCCAACGCACAAAGAAGCAGCGCGGGCAGCGGTATCAGGAAATGCCATCAGGCCACCGTGGAAGAGGGTTGGTGGCTGGAAACGGGGAGGGCTGGCGGGACGGGATGATGGCACCGCAGGAGAAGTGGGCTGCATCGTGACTGCTGTGAGATCTCCAAGCCGTGACGTTAGAGATCTGCAGACACACAACAGACACGAAAAAAGCATCTGCATGTTTGCGGCATTTTGACGCGTCCCCTGCCTGTCCTCTGAATGCTGCCAACCACTGCGAGCTTGGCCTGCAGATCTCTTCTTTGCGCATTTTGGTGACAACAGGGCCATGTGGATGTCTGTGAGATGGACAAAGAGCTGCTGTGATGCTAACGATCCACACAGGTGCCGCCATTGTCTTTTTGAGTGACGCTGATCTGACGAGGTGGTGAGGTAACTTGGGGCAAGCAGGCGGGACCAGTTGATGACATCTGTGTGATGTATGTGTGATGTTGGCAGACTTTCGGCGCTTTCCCGTATCTGGTGCGGTTGAGCAACAGGGCGAAAGAGAAAGAGAGAACCATGTGTGGTCAAGCAGCCAACTAAGGTAGGGAGAGGGAAGGAAAACCGCCTGGATGCGCACAGATCGATTTTCCTTCCCTCTCAAGTCATGCATTCACTCATGTCAACTCATGTCATGTTTGAGGACGCGCAGATGTCGGGCGGTGCTGCTGTCGCCATCTTCTGCCAATGGTGACCGACACTTTTACTGCAGAAAGACAAAATCATGCAGTCACACAGATGTTTGTGTGTTGATTGAGTTGCAGGTTCCCGCAGTATATCGTCTTTCGATCAGCAGCAGCAGCAGCACGAGGGCGCCAGCCTTCGTGATGCCGAGGATTGCCCAACACGTGACGAGCTACTCACAGGTGGCCTACTTGCGCCTTATCGACACCGACCGCAAGCCGCCCATTTCCCCTGTGCAACCCATCTCCCTCACGGCTAACGTCCTGCTGCCCATCCTCACCCGCTTACTGCCCATTGTGGTGGCGTCACTCGGCCCCGATGTGTTGGTGCAGGCGCCCATTCCTCAGCTCACCCAGGGGGTGGCTGTCACGGTGGCCACGAGGATGCTCATCGAAGAGCTCAGCCGCCGACTGTTCATGCTCGAGAGGGGCGGCAAGTGGTCCAGATGGAAATCTGTGTTGTAGGCGGTCCGGCAGTGGAAGATAATCAGCTGGGGGTTCGCTGTGGGAGACCAACAGATGCGACTGATGGATGGCGACAAGATTCTCGCCTTCCCACCCTCTTCACCACGCCCACCTCCCTCTTCCCTCATCCTGGAAGCTCTGGCTTGGTTGTGTTGACAGCGTGTCGGTGCTGCGTTTCCCCTCAATCTGCACAAGCGTGACCGACAGAGAGCAATGACTTTCTCTCTTGCTGATGTGTCGTCTGCTTGTGCCCCTCGGTGTCCCTCGCCTGTACCACAATGTCGGTCTTTGTGTTGACTGCTCCACGTGTGTCCTCAGCAGCGCCTGAAACACAGAGACGAACCCAAACGGACGAACACGTGCAATCCCACACGCCCTCCCGCAGCTCCATCATATCATTCCCCAATTCTTCGCCACTCCCCCTGCACTACACACCATCCCTTGATATGAGAAAGACCACCCAACTCACCTTTCTGTCAGTGTTCGCCCGCGGACCTGGCCTCATGTCGGAGGGCTGCGTGGGTGCTGCGCGGGGAGGGGGTACTGTGCGGAAAGGCAACGGCAGGTGAAGGCGAAAACAGGGAGAAAGCAGGTACGTGAAGGAGAGCGCGTCGTCGGCTGCTGCTGCTCAGGGCAATGAGGACAAGCTGGCGCGAGAGCGAAAACGAGCGAAACCGGCTTCAAAAAGTGGAGGAAACTTCAAAAGTCTCGACTGTCCCCAATTCGCCCCCCTTTTGTAAACTCGGCGAATCCCAAACGCCTCAACGAATCGTATATCGGCCATCGGTCAACCATTGCTGACGCCCGATGAGTGTAATTTGACGCCATGTGCCTTCTATCTACGTAAATTATCAATCTACGTATGTACACACGTGCACAGAGGAACCGCATGCCAGCCAGCCGTCACATTACGGCCTCCATCACATCGATCTGCCTGCATATCATATCAAGCAAGCACAGAGACTCAGAGAGATTCATGTGGTGCATGAATTCGCCAAGTAATTGGCGGCCTTCCCTCACCTTTCATGTGTGTGCGCAATTGGTGGATACAATGAATGTCATTCAGGTCGCCAGGATTTCCCGGCAGTCAGGCCTCGTCAGCGGCACCACTTCCTATCACACACACACACACACTCAGACACACACACACACAGAGAGAGAGAGAGAGATGAGCACTTCTGTCCTATCTACTTCAAGGGCGCATCTGTACCTTCCGCTGCAGCTCGTGTAATGTGCCTGGCTCCGACAGGCGGCTTCGGAACCGGCGGATCACCTTCGCGACCTGCCTGTCAGCACCAATTTCTGTCATCTTGTCCAGTGCGCCCGTCAGCAACGCGATGCTCTTCACACACACACACAGGCAGGTGGACAGGGAAATGGATTCTTCTCCTGTGTGTCTTTGGGTGTGCGTACGTGTGGCGCCAGGGAGGGCATCAGGAGGGTCAGCCGGTTCACCGCGGGGACCAGGAAAGACGGAGGCGCCAGGGACACTCGAGCAAGAGCGCACGTCTGCAAAAAGCCAACACACACACATCCACAGGCTCATTCAGAGTCTGTGTGTCTGTGCTGACTGACCATGGCGACTAGGTCCCTGCCGTCGCTCCGCCGGATGCAGCCCGTCGCACGCCAAATTAGCAGCTCCCACAGCCGAGCGTCCTTGTACCTGCATTCATTCGATCACGTGTATGTGTGTGGTGGGCGTGGCGTCCTCTGTCCGTCTGATCCATCCGTCCATATCAAACCACCTACCCACCCGAATTTGGCGTATGCGTTCATGATGATTGCGGTGGCTCTTGGAGAGAATGAGCAGAGAAACTCTTTCGACAGGCGAGAGGCCACCGTCTGTCACAGCACACACAAACGCATGTTTGTGTCTGTCTGTCTCTCTCTCTGTCTGTCTGTCTATGTCCTTGTGTGTGTGTGTGTGTGTCGGTCACTGCGACTGGCGGTGACCTGAAGCAGGTAGGTGTTCATGATGATTACACGCGCAAAGGCATTCAGGGCCATCTACACACACACACACACACACAGAGAGAGAGAGAGAGAGAGAGAGAGAGAAGTAGGTCGGACAAAAACAGTCGGTTCTAAATAGGTTGTTTCATATGTTTTCGCACCCAGGGGTACCAATATTACTTCTCTATCAGTCGTATGTGGGCCTACAGGTGGCCGACAAGGATCATCCTGCGGTCAAAAGTGGCAAAATGGTGACATTCTTTTGCGCTTGCGTAGCGTCGTCAGTTTTGCTGACCTGCCCCTCTCTCTCGGCACCTGTGTGAACAACCCAAGGGTGCAATTGATCCATCTGTTGGATGGGCCGGGCCTCACCCACAGAGCGAAAGACGTGCCTGCAGAGATAGATGACACTCATGCATAGAGAGAAGTTCCGCTGCGCGTCAGAAAGTTCCGCTCGACGGCTGTGCGTGTCGTGTCGGGCTGGATGCCCTGGTCAATCAATCTGCCGCCCAGGAATCTCCCGCACACGGTCAGAACACCCCACACAGAGAACCATGTCTGTGAGTGCGATTGGCAAACGCACCTACTGTGAACAGACAGAGGCCTATCAATCAGCACATAGCAAAGCCCTCCCTCATCGAGAGCAATCCTCTGACTGACACACGAATGAGCCTCCGGCTCTTGGCGCAACCAACACAGCCATACATCTTGAGGGACCTGCACACACAGACAGACAACAGACACAGAGAGAGATGTCAGTCAGCTTATCTGATCTTCTGGCTGCTCCTGGCTGCGTGTGTGGCCTTCCTGTGAGCCTCTCTGCTGCTGATCTGGGCGTTTGGTGCGCATGCTTCTCCCTTTTCACACGTCTAAGCTCGCATTTTGCCGATCGCTGGGTCGGAGGCTTTCTCCCATTGCAAGGGGGGCGGGGCGGCGGCTGACGTGCTCATCTAAACCCTAGCTATGCGTGGGGTTTGCGAATTTTGTGAATGCGCGTGTGCAGCAGCAGGCGGCGGACACACCCACACACAGGTTTGTTCAGTTCATCGTAGAGAGAAGCAACCGTCCGTCGGTCTGTGTATGCAGACTAATATGACACCATGCGCTTTGACATACATATCAAATCTATATAGCTGTGCAATCAATCTGCTATGTACACACAGCACAATTAACCGCATGCCAGCCAGCCGTCACGCCCTCCATCACATCGATCTGCCTGCATCAAACAAGCACAGAGACTCAGAGAGATGCATGTGGTGCATGAATTCGCCAATTGATCGGCGGCCTTTTCTCACCTTCCATGTGTGTGCGCAATTGGTGGATACAATGAAGGTCATTCAGGTCGCCGGGATATCCCGGCAAATTACGCCTCGGCATCGGCACCATTTTCTATCACACACACACACACACACAGAGAGAGAGAGAGAGATGAGCTATCCTGTCCTGTCTACTTCAAGGGCGCATCTGTACCGTCCGCTGCAGCTCGTGTGATGTGCTCCGACAGGCGGCTTCGGAACCGGCGGATCACCTTCGCGACCTGCCTGTCAGCACCAATTTCTGTCATCTTGTCCAGTGCGCCCGTCAGCAACGCGATGCTCTTCACACACACACACAGGCAGGTGGACAGGGAAATGGATTCTTCTCCTGTGTGTTTTTGGGTGTGCGTACGTGTGGCGCCAGGGAGGGCATCAGGAGGGTCAGCCGGTTCACCGCGGGGACCAGGAAAGACGGAGGCGCCAGGGACACTCGAGCAAGAGCGCACGTCTGCAAAAAGCCAACACACACACATCCACAGGCTCATTCAGAGTCTGTGT
>CDMY01000217.1:20707-54699 GCA_001179505.1 Vitrella brassicaformis
CTGTGCTGACTGACCATGGCGACTAGGTCCCTGCCGTCGCTCCGCCGGATGCAGCCCGTCGCACGCCAAATTAGCAGCTCCCACAGCCGAGCGTCCTTGTACCTGCATTCATTCGATCACGTGTATGTGTGTGGTGGGCGTGGCGTCCTCTGTCCGTCTGATCCATCCGTCCATATCAAACCACCTACCCACCCGAATTTGGCGTATGCGTTCATGATGATTGCGGTGGCTCTTGGAGAGAACGAGCAGAGAAACTCTTTCGACAGGCGAGAGGCCACCGTCTGTCACAGCACACACAAACGCATGTTTGTGTCTGTCTGTCTGTCTATGTCCTTGTGTGTGTGTCTGTCGGTCACTGCGACTGGCGGTGACCTGAAGCAGGTAGGTGTTCATGATGATTACACGCGCAAAGGCATTCAGGGCCATCTACACACACACACACACGGACAGACAGACAGAGCAACAGACACAGGCAGGCAGACATACAGGTTGATAGACACCATTTCTCTGTGTGGGTACTTTTTTACAACTCTCACCGATATGTGCTCCGGCGTCAGCGTGTCGATTTGCTGAACAATCACAGGAGCCAGGGCAAAGAAGACGGCCGCATCCCTGCGCTGCCAGCCACACATACACCCACACACACACATCCCTTCTCGCCCCATCATCAGTCATCTCATCCGACTCACGTCCGCCTTTGCAAAAGCGCAGAGCACCATGACGGCCTCATTGCAGCTCAGTCTGTCGCTCGCCAAGCACACATCACGAGCAAACCGCTCCCACTGCGCGCCATCCTCCGTCCCCTCGGTCGCCGCCCTTTCTATATCCTTTACCAGCCTCTTCGTCACGGAAATGGCCTTCGGGTGCTGTTGATGCTGCTGCTCTTGTTGGTGCTGGTGGGCTGGGTGCGTCGTATCTGCCGCTGCTGTCCATCCTGAACCACCGCACATCCCACTCCGAGGAGCCATGATGGGTGGGCGAGCAAGCTATGATTGTCCCTCCCCCCCTCTCTCCTTGTGCACCCACCTCTGTCTTGGCGGCCTTCTTCACAGGCGACCCATTTTTGCCCACTGGATGCACCTGGCACGCACATGGACATACACAGAAGAGCCAATCCATAGGCACACAATCATTCAGTGCCTGCATCAGTGACCCGCCGTACCCCGTTCTGCAAGGGCCGCTTCACCACGTCGTTCGGCTGTGATGGCGGATGTTTGCCTGGCATCGGTGCGGCTGTGGTGGTCGCTGCTTGTGGCTTGCCATGGTGCTTCTTGCTCTTGGCACATCGGCCATGGTACTTGCCCTCCTCTGTCCAGTCCAACCAACACATCCCGACAAACGGCAGATCTGTCTGTGTGTCCGCCTGTTTGTTGCTTCGTGGCCACCTGTGACGCATAAGTTGTGATTCATGCTCATCGTTGCGAGGGCGCTTTGATGATTTGCGACCAATGCGAGGAGCTGCGGCGTTAAAGTTGCGTAGATGCAGGTGACACTGGGGCACTCGGCGAGTGCAGGGAAAGAGAAACATCCGAGGAGATCTGCACTTCAAGCTCGCATTTGCGAGGGCGTTGTCAGAGGCGATTTTGGCTTCGTTGGTTTGGTTTGTGTGAGAGAGATGTACCCCACGACGAGGGACGCAGGCAGAGGTGAGAACAATCCACACGCAAACCACCCTTCGTTTCTCATGCCCACGGCCGGATGGATGGATGGATGCCCCTCTCCTCCCCTCTCCCCATGCACTGATGCAGACCGTTTGTCCAACCAGCCGTACCTGGGGCCGATGCCGTCCAAGCCCACACCAGAAGGCGGCCTCGGCATGGGCGGTACAAAGGACATGGATGCACCGGTTCCCATGATGCATTGCTATAGTTCGTTTCCCTTTCCCCATCTCTCTCTCTCTCTCTCTCTCTCTATCTCATGGACAGGTGTGCATCAGTACGTTGGCGGTTCGCAGCAGGTGTATGGTGTTAGCGGTGTTGGTGTTGGTGCCGCCGGTGGTGCTGGTGCTGCTGGTGGTGGTGGGTATGCGGCGGGGCCGCCCAGCAGCGTGTCGATGATGTATGGGCCGCACCAGCACCAGCACCAGCAGCAGCAGCAGCAGCAGCAGCAGCAGATGGGCAAGCCGACGGGTAGGTGGGTGGGAAAGAGCCATTGATGCATCCAGCCGCACACACAGACGTGCCTTATGTGTGGCCTTCTGGGTGTGGTGGGGTGCGTGTGGGTTTTGCAGGTGGTTTGGGCATGGGTATCTATGACAGAGGTGGGCGAGGCAGCAAAAAAAGGAAAGAGAGAGAGGGGGAGTTCGTGTGGTGTGTGTGTGTGGTGTGTGTGGCTCCGTACGTCTGTGACTCTGTGTGTGTCAGTTGCGTCTCCTCCGGCGTCGTCCTTCGCTCTGAGAGGCGGCTATGGGCAGCAGACACAGACACAGACCGAGGGCATCAGAGGTCGGCGCATCCACACACACACGTGTTCAGACAAACTCTCCTCTTTGTCTGTGTCTGTGTCTGTGTCTTTGTGTGTGTGTGTGGTTTGGCAGGTGTGTCGGGCCCCCCTGGCCCCTCTGGCTACTCGATGCCCCTCTACTACACCAAAGACACTGCACCGGTCGGTACACACATCCCGTCTTCACACACACATCCATCTGCACGTCAGCCGCCTGTCCGTCTGCCTGTCTGCCTGTCTGTGTGTCAACAACACACACAGGGCCCATCGTACGTCAGTTCTGGCGAGTGGCAGTACCGACCTGTGCAGCGTCCGGTGCTCGGTACCAGCCAATGATTGGCTTTGTGGACGAGGAGGGAGGGGCTCGCGCATCCCCGTGTGTGTGATGTGTGTGTGTGCAGGTGCGCAGACGTCGCCGGCCGTCGAGACTGAGGGCGGCGGCAGGTACGGCCCGGCGTATGCCGTCCCATGGCAGGCGCGATCTAACGCTGACAAATCACCTGTCAAATATGCCGGTGGGTGAGCGATGCAATGAACACGTCTCTGATGGATGGGATGGATGGATGGATGTGTTGACGTCTGCAGGTTTCCTGCCTTTGGAGGGGCCGTACCAGGACGACAGCTGCCGCATCGGATAAGTAGCTGATGATAATACTGACACACACACACACATGCACACCCACCTGTGTGTGCGTGATATCCACCCCGCCACCCACCTTTGCGTGTACAGTGTGTAGACGGCCGTCCTCTCCTTTTGCATGAGCGTGTGTGACGATGGATGGATGGATGGATGTGTGTCTGTCTGTCTGTCTGTGTGTGTGCGTGTGACTTTGATCGCGCAGAGATGGTGTCTGGGTGACAGAGAAGGCCGACATACATACAGCGATTGAGTGGGTGTGTGTATGTGACCCATCCCCGCCGTGTCACCCCCGAATGCCGCCGTGTCACCCCCGAATGCCGCCGTGTCACCCCCGAATGCCGCCGTGCTTCCCTTCCCCCTTGCTGTCTGGCGCTGCCGGCAGTGCGTACAGATGGGGGCACTCAGATAGCGACAGCTACCATTCATGCACACGTCCATTTGATGCGCGTGTTGCGGCATTCATTCATGTCCATGAATATCCTGCTTGTCGATCAAGTCGCCAAACACATGCAACGGACATGTATTGATTCGCCGTCCGCGTCGGTCATTTGCACCTCGGCATGCACCTCGGGCACTGGTCCTTGCTGGGGCTGAGGTGGTGGAGTCGGCTCAACCCATACATGCGCTGAACGAGAAGGCCGCTCTTGTGCTCATCCCTGTCACCACCTATGGACACACACAACAACAGCACGATGACGCGCCATCTTGGATGATGCCTTTGTGTATGGGGGTGTTTGCTCTCCATGGGTATACGCACCTGCGGCGTGCTGCTGTGCTCGGGCGTCGCCCTCATCGCCAGACAGTCCCTCCAAACCCTCAGAATCAAGCTGCATAACCCACACACACCGACACAGAGGGAATCGAACGTTGGAGAGAGCGGTTCCCGTTGATTGAGATCAGACTCACACAGAGAGCTGCAGGGACGACAGACACATAGACACTGACCAACCTACAAGCGACGGACGAGCGGCCGATGGTTCAATCCCTCGCCTTTGTCCGCAAACCAACACCAATGCCCGCCATTTCCCGACCCCCCACACGCCCGCTCTCATTGCAGGAAAGCTCCCCACAGGCGTCTGCCGCTGCAGCAATGTCATCCACGCTGATTCCCATTCATCCGATCCCCTTTCCGTCGATCGGCCTCGTGCGAGCTTGAAGTTGCTTGCAGATCGTCATAACGCCCCTCATCTACAGCAGCAGCCGCCTGTGGATGCGTAGATCTGTGTGTGTGAGGCCCACATCAGATCAGATCTGATCAGGTCAGGTCAGCTGTCATGAGCACCCTCTTGCCACAGCGGCTTGGCGTTGCTGCTGTGGCTGTGAGGAGTCTGAGAAGAGCACCAGCAGCACCAGGTAGGTGCCCACACAAAGGACTGACACAGACACGCAATCTCTGTCTGTCTGTCTGTGCAGGGCACCAGCTTCATCAGCAGCTTCGCTTCTTGAGTCTGCAGGAGTATCAGTCGAAGGACCTCCTTAGGCGATATGGCATCAACGTGCAGAAGGGTCAGTGAGTCGGCCGAGAGGAGGAAACTTTCTTGGTCGCTCTCATTTCGTTGCCTTGCGTATCGTTGCATTGCGTCCACAGGCGCCGTTGCCAGCACGGCTGACGAGGCTTTTGCCGGTAGGTCCGTCCGCACAACCAACGCACACAGACACACACAGAGAGGCAGACACGTGTGTGTGTGTGTGTCAGTTGCCGACCGCCTGAAGCGAGAGGGCGCCACTGATCTCATCCTCAAGTGTCAGATATTGGCGGGCGGCCGGGGGAAGGGCACACTCACGAGTGGGCTCAGGGGCGGCGTCAAGATCTGCTCCACGTAGGCAGCGGCAGAGCACACACCATCGCTGCCGCTGCCTGTGTGTCTGTGTGTCTGTGTTGTGTGTTGATTTGCGCACATGTGTGTGGGTGTGGGTGTGGGTGTGTGTGGGTGTGTGCAGGCCGACAGAGGTGCGCGACTTCGCCAAAGACATGATTGGCTACCGACTGATCACACAGCAGACTGACGAACTCGTAAGCGCACACACACACACACACACACAGAGAGAGAGAGAGAGAGATAGAGAGAAGGGAAGGCATCTCTGTCTGTCTGTCTGTCTGTGCCCAGGGTGAGGAGGTCAACAAGGTGCTGGTGCATGAGGGCGTCAACATCGTCAAGGAGCTCTACCTGGCCATCGTCCTCGACCGCTCGTACGCCTCGCCCGTCATCGTGGCCAGCACACAGGGCGGCATGGACATCGAACAGGTCGCCGAGACCGACCCTGACGCCATCCACGTGGTACGGTACCAGTCATGGCTCTCGCCCCTCACACACACACATGGATGGATGGATGGATGCTTTGCGTGTTCTGGTCGTCAGCGGCCGATTGACATCGATACTGGCGTGTCCGACAATGACGCGCGAGCCATCGCGCTTGCTCTCGGCTTCGACGACTCGTGTGTGCCAAAGGTCGGTCAGCCACCCACCAATCCCTGACACACGTGACACGAGTGTGCGTGTGTGTGTGGTGGGAGTTTAGGTGTCGCAGCAGCTCAAGCGGCTCTACGAGCTGTTTGTGGCGTGCGACGCCACGCAGGTGGAGATCAACCCTTTCGCCATTACTGACGTGGCGCCCGATGCCGTCATGTGTGTGGATGCCAAGATCGCCTTCGACGACTCGGCCAAGTACCGGCAGCAGGAGCTCTTCTCGATGGAAGGTGCCTGCCTCAGTGTGTGTGGGGGGGGGGGGCTTGCGGCAGTGCATCGACCTGTCTGTGTGTCTGTGTTGGTGGCAGATGAGTCGCTGATGGACCCTAGGGAAGCTGCCGCACACAAGGCTGGTATGGCACACACACACAGAGAGGCATGCAATCGGACCTCTCAGCCAGGGTGAGAAGGGCCCTTTTGTGTGTGTGTGTGTGTGTGTGTGTGCAGGTCTGAACTACATCGGCCTTGACGGCAACATTGGCTGCCTCGGTACCTGTCGACACACCCACACACATCGACACACACATCCATCCATCCATCCACTATCTCATTCTCTCATTCAGTCAACGGCGCTGGGCTCGCCATGGCCACCATGGACATCATCAAATTGGTACCTACCACACACACACACAGTCACCCAACACACACGCCCCCATGTGTGTATCTGTGTGTTTGTGTGTGTGGTTATGAACTGAAAAGCACGGCGGCTCCCCGGCGAACTTTCTCGACGTCGGCGGTGCGCAGACAGATACCCTTACACACAACACACAGCACACACATACACGAGAGGGCGTCTCTGTGTGTGTGTGCGTGTGTAGGTGGCGCCAACCGCCAGCAGGTGGCTGAGGCCTTCCGCATCCTGCAGGCTGACGATAAGGTCCACTGACACATCCGTCCATCCATGTGTGTGTTTCCATCTGTGTATGTGTGTGTGTGTGTGTGTGTGGACAGGTTCGTTCGATCCTGGTCAACATCTTCGGCGGCATTATGCGGTGCGACCTCATTGCGGAGGGGATTGTGCAGGCCGCCGAAGAGGTAGGGCAGATCTCTCACACACACCACACAGTCTCCCCCTCTCTCTCTCTCTCTGTGTGTGTGTGTGTGTGTGTGTGTCTCAGGTAGAGCTGAAGATCCCTCTCGTCGTGCGGCTGAACGGTGCGCACGCTTCTTTCTTTGCCCATTTGCTTTGTGTGTGCATTTGGTGCGTGTGTGGTGTGGTGTGGTGTGTGTGGTGTGTGCAGGGACGAATGTCGAGAAGGGCCGGAGGATCATCGCCGAGAGGATGGTCAACACAGACAAAAAGATCGACATCCAGGCAAGTCAAATCAAGCCTCCCACACAGACACACACACACACACATCTCTCTCTCACTCTCTCTCTCTCTGTGTGTGTGTGTGTGACTAAGGTGATTGACGACTTTGAGGAGGCCGCCAAGGCCGCGTGCGCCACCATCCAGTCAGACGTGACATGAGAAGAACTACGATCCATGCCTGTGTGTGGGTGGGTGTAGGTGCGTGTTGCTATCCAACTAAGCCATACAGTGCACTAGAGCAGACACACTAGGCCGTCCATCCACACCTACACACCTATGTCTGTCTGTCTGTCTTTATGTCCATGAGGACGTGATGAGCTGAGAGATTTTTCACCCCCTGTCTGTCGGTCGGTCTGCCTGTCTGTCTGGGCGAGCCTGCCTGGCTTCAGTGTACAGTTTGTGTCTGAGTATTTTTCCCTACGGGACGAGTCTGTGTTTGTGTCAATTTCCTCCTCTCGACGTTCTTCTCTACGAGTGGTGCGTGTGGATGTAGGTGTAGAGACGGACAGACAGACGGTGGATACTTGGTGCTGATCATCAACAAGATAGATAGATGTGTTGATCCATGCGGAGAGCGACCGATGGCCGTGGGCGCCTCGCGTCGCATCGTCCCATAATCTGTCACTCACGTAAAGGTGTGATGGACAGACAAACCCCCCCCACCCCACGCACCCACCCCGCCAGCCAGCCAGCCATTCACACCCACTCCCACTGCACAAAGGCCCCGGTTTGTTGTCAAAGCTTGTTCTCCTATGCCATACCAACATACAAAGACACACGCGCATTTGTCAATCAACGTGTTTGTGGGCATTCATGGTGTTGCGTGTGTGTCCTGCCTCTGCCTGCCTGGATGAGTTTCTCCCTCTCGCCGAAGTCCTTTGGGAAGGGCACGGTGGGCTCCTTGATGCTGACGTCACGCTTCAGCCGCTTCTCGTACTCGGCTAAATGACATGACACACAACATGTCGACATGTCGACACAGACAGACAGACCGACCGACCGACAGACAGACGGGCATCCGACACACACGCCTCCCTCCCTTTCTCTCTGTCAGCCGGTCTGTGTGCTCTCTCTCTCTGTCTGTCTGTCTGTCTGTCTGTCTGTTGGGTGAGCTCACCCACCTAGTTTTTCGTCTTGCTTCTCTCGTATTTCTCTCCAGAACTCCCGCTGCCGGATGTCCCGCTCAGCAGCTTTCTGGCCCTCATTCACCTGACAGACACACCGATCCGATCATGGCGGCTGATTGACTGATTGACTGATTGACTGATGTGTGTAGAGCCTCTACGTGCCCCCTCTCTCTCTCTCTCTGTGTGTGTGTGTGTGTGTGTGCGTGGCCGCCCACTGTCCACCCGACCGACCCACCGTGTAGACGTTGTAGAACCCCGTTTTACACAAAACGTACTCATAGCCCATCCTGGCACACAGAATGAAATGGCTTGATGGCTTGATGGCTGTGTGTCGTTCATTACATCATTTACCCGCAGAGGAACATGATACCCATGAGGATGGGCAGCTTCTTGTTGACGCTCACGTATGGCAGGCTCAGCTTGCCCTCCATGGATGGCAGAGAGGGCAGCTAGGCAGATCACTCACTCAGTGGCGGGCAGCAGCCGCTGGATCTTGATATATCTGCAGCACACACACACACATCGACTGTGTCGCTCCGGCGGTCCGGCGGTGCAGCAGGAGCTCTTTCACCTTCATGCCTTTACGCTTCCATCCTCACTCCGAAACGGCGGTCTCTGCGTCTGCGAGCTAAGCCGCATTCGCAGGGAAGATCTTCCTCGGTGTTCGTTCTCTTTGACGACAGAGAGAGATTACGCGCTTCGCTGCGTCGTGCTGCGAGTCATTAATTTGGCGTTGTGCGAATCAATCTCTCTCTTTTTGGGAGAAAGAAGGATAGAGAGATGGAGGCCGGCACGTCTGCCGCATCTCCCTCTGAGCCGCCGTCTGCTGCTGCTGCTGCTGCTGCTGCTGCTGCATCGAGTCCGGCCCAGAGGGAGAGGGAGAGGGATACCATCTCGCTGGATGAGTTCAGGCGGCTGCAGGTCTGTGAGGGAGTGAGGGAGTGAGGTGCCAACAGACAGACAGACAGACAGACAGACAGACAATAGGACAGATCAGCGGAATGGCATCCATCCATCTCATCTCTCTCTGTCTGTGTGTCTGTCTGTTTGTCTGTCTGTCGGTGTCTGTCTGTCTGTCTGTGTGAAATGGTGCAGCAACAACTGCTGGAGCTGAAGGTGGGTTACAGAGTGTGGAGTGTGTGGGTGGTTGGTTGGCATCTGCTGCGCCTGTGTGTGTGTGTCCATCATCATCATCTCTCTCTCTCTCTCTTTCTCTTTGTCTGTCTGTGTGTGTGTGTGTGTGTCTGTATGTTAGGCGGCAAACTATGCGCTCGAGGAGCGGTGCGTCAAGCTGCAGCAGGATAATGTCAGCTTCGGCTCACAAGGTCCATCACGCCACACACACACACACACACAAGCACACGAACACACACACATATGCCGCTCTGTCTGTCTGTCTGTCTGTGTGTGTGTAGCTGGCAAGTTCTTCCACCGCCTGACGCCCAAGAAGCTGCAGCAGCAGCAGCAGCAGCTCTTGCAGATGGACACTGAGCCAATGGTCGGTCTGATGTCTGTCTGTCTGTCTGCACGTCACTGTGTGCGTCTGTGTGTGTGTGTATGTGTGTGTGTGCGCAGCAGCAAAACGAGTCCTCCCTGCAGGCCGAGATCTCTTCTCTGCGCGGCCAGCTGAGCTCGCTCAAGACGGTACGGTACACACACACACAGAGAGAGAGAGAGAGAGGTGTCTGTGTGTGTTACGGGTGACTGACCTGCAGGCCTATGAGCAGGTTGTGTCTGAGAAGGAGAAGATGGTCGAGCAGGCCGAAGAGCTCTACAAGGTACACACACACACACAAACACACCAGACACACACACACGCACTCTCTCTCTCTGTCTCTCTCTCTCTGTCTTCAGGAGCAGGAGACCGCCCTCCGCACGACCCTCAAGGAGTACTACGAGCAGACTCAAGCCGAAAAGGAGAAGGAGAGAGAGAGGCAGCAGCAGCAGCAGCAGCAGCAGCATGACGATGACCATGAGCATGAAGCCCCCCCAGCAGCAGCAGCAGCAGCATCGTTCGACCGCCTGCTGGCAGCCATCAAGGACAAGTACGGTTGCCCGACTCCACACACACACACACACACACCTCTCTCTCTGTGTGTGGTGTGTATGTGTAGGGTGACTCCTGAGGCGTTGAAGGCATTTCTAGACGAGAGAAAGAGAGAGAAACAGTGCACGACTGAGACTGATACGGCAGAAGGTGCGCTCGCTGACACACACACATGCAGTCCATCCATCCCTCTCTGTGTGTGTCTGTGTGTGTGTGGACAGAGGCGTCAGAGGAAGAATCCGCACCGCCAGCCACAGTCACAGACACACAAGAAGGTCTGCACCCACACCCACACACACAGGCAAACACACACACGGGCGTGATTCTGTGTGTGTGTGCAGAAGATACTGTGTCTTGGGTGTTGGAGGGTCTCTACGCCCTGCTGACTGAGCACTTGCAGACAGAGATGCAGCAGACAGAGAGAGAGGCCCCACAGCCACCACAGCTCCATCCAGCGAGAGCTTCCACCGACACCACTCTGCAGGCACCTACACACACGACAAGCGACACACGAATGCCTCAGCCCCCTCTCTCTCTGTCTGTGTCTCTGTCTGTGTGTGTGCAGATGAGCGAGTCGGAGGGCGGTGGTGTGTCCGATGAGGCCTCGGAGACGCAAAAGCGGTTTTTGACGAAGATTCAGAGGCAGCAGGTACACACACACACACACAGAGAGAGAGAGAGAGAGGGAGAAAGGGAGAGGGAGAGTGGCTTCCCTGCCAGCAAACCACGCGCGCGCACACACACAAATGTGTGTATGTGTGTGTGTGTGTGTCCGTAGATGGAGCTCGACACACTGAGGGAGACCGTCGACCGCCAGACGCTCCAAATCCAGCAGTGAGTCCACAGCCCCCACACACCGCACACACACGTCCATCCCTTCCTCCATCCATCCCTCTCCCTCTCTGTGTGTGTGACACACACACGACCAGGTTGACCATGCAAGTCACCGAGTACAAGACAAGCGAGGGCCACAATGTCGCCCAGAAGGTGCGCAGACACACACACACACAGAGACAGAAAGAGAGAGAGTGTGTGTGTGTGTGTAGTTGGAGGATCTCCGCACGCGCGAGGCGGCTTTGGAGAAGCAGAGAACGATGCTCATGCAGAGACTAGGTGGGTAGAGGTGTGTTGTCCATGTGTGTCTCGACTGCACTATCTCTCTCTCTCTCTCTTTCTCTCTCTCTCTCTCTCTCTGTCTGTGTGTGTGTGTGTGGTTGGGTGCAGAGGAGCAGTCCTCTGCAGCCAAGCAGGCCTACGAGATGAAGTGCGCCATCCAGGTGGGTGACCCTTCTCCCCCAACACACACAGCCACACACTCCGCTATTGAATGGGTGTGTGTCAACGAACCAACAGGACCTGGCGCAGCGGCTGAAGGAGCGGGAGACGCAAAACACGGTGAGGTCGCTGACAACACCCACACCCACAGAGAGAGAGAGAGAGATGCAGACACATCACACATATGCCTTCTTTGCTGGCTCTCTCTCCGTGTCTCTTTATGTCTGTGTGGTTTGTGCAGCAACTGCGTGACGAGCTGCTGGCCTTGCGGGCCGAGCAGAGCCGAATGCGGGAGGAACAGATTCTCCAACACGTACACACGCCCCTCACACACACACAGCCACAGCCACACACAGCTTCCCAAGTCTGTCTGTGTGTGTGTATGTATGTGTGTGGGTGTTGTCATTCACAGCAAGAGCCGCGGCAACCACCAGCAGCAGCAGCAGCAGCAGGAGGGGAGCGCTCTCCCTCTGCGAGCGACACGTCTATCGACCAACAGGTGAGGCACACACACACACACACACACAGAGATAGGGACACAGAGAGAGAGGGAGAGACGACGAACGTCAACACATCCCTCCATCGCGTCATGATGGGTGGATGCGTCGCATTGCAGGCAGTCGGCCCCTCTGACTTGAGCGACATGGACATCAGTGTGCAGGAGGTATGTGCCCCCCCACCCCAACACACACACAGACACAGAGAGAGATAGAGAGATGTGTGTGCCTGTAGAGCCTGTCCGGTGGCGAGGAGAGAGAGAGGAGTCAGAGGGAGAGGGAGGAGCCGCTGTCGCCGTCGCCAGCTGCACTCGCACCACCACCACCGCCACCACCACCGCCACCCACTGACTCTGTCGAAGCTGCAGTAGCCCCCCCACTCACAGAGAGAGGGAGAGAGAGGGAGAGGGAGGGGGGTCTGTGCGTCTGTGTGTCTGTGTGTCAGCTGCGTCTCGAGCTGGATGAGCTCAAGATCGAGAAGGCCATCAGCGAACGGAGAGCAAGGCAAGCCACACACCCTCCCTCCCTCCGTCCATCGCTCTCGCGCTCTCTCTCTCTCTCTGTGTGTGTGTGTTGGGTGCTGCAGGCAGGAGCTGAAAGAGATGAAGGCGCTGCTCAAGACGGAGAGGGACCTCAAGAACAGAGTAACCTCTCACACACACGCACTCAGAGAGAGAGCACCCAACTGCCGACAAACAGATCAACAGACACACACCATCCCTCCGCCGCCCATTTCTCTATCTCTCTCTCTCTCTGCAGGCCGACCGCGAGTGCCAGCGTCTGTTGGCGCAGGCGATGGACAGCCAGCTGCACTTCCAGTTCACCGACGAAGACATCGACGAGGATGAAGATGCAGCGGCACACGGGGAGAGGGGAAATGGCACACACGCAGAGAAACGGTGCGCACACACAGAGAGAGAGAAAGAGACAGACACAGAGATATTCGCGACGAAGAGCCCATCCCTCTCTCCCTCTCTCTCTCTCTCTCTCTGTGTGTGTGTGTGTGTGTGTGTAGGGACGAGCGCCCAGACCACCGCGACCACCACACTGCCGGCGAGCCGTCATCAAGCAGCAGCAGCAGCAGCAGCACACAAGGGGCGAGTGCCTTCCAGATCACCAAACTGCAGAAACTGCAAAAGGTGCTCATTACATCAAGACAGACACCCCCCACTCTCTCTCTCTCTCCGTGTGTGTGTGTATGTGTGTGTGTGGTTGGTGTGTAGGAGAAAGAGATTCTGCGGACCCGTGTTGCGGAGCTGGAGAGCCTCACAAACGGTGAGAGAGTGAGTGTCTCTGCGCGCATCCCTCTTATGTCTTGTGTATTGTCCGCAGGGCTTATGGACGACCTGGCAAAGCTGCAGGACAGCGAAAATGCCCTCAAGGTCGACCTGTTTCTCACCCACTCCGCCCACACCCACACCCACACACATCCCTCCCTCATTTCTCTCTGTCTCTCTCTCCCTCTGTCTGTCTCTGTGTGTGCAGATGGACCTCAAGGGCAAGAGCGAGATCATCGCACACCTCCTCAAGAAATACGCCCTCGCACACGAAGGCAAGACAGCCCCACGCCCCTCCACCACACCCCTTTCCCCCAACACACACCTGTCTGTCTGTCTGTCTGTCGCACGCGCAGAGAGCTTTCGCGCGCCGCCCACCAGTGGGCGCAACATCGGCAGCCTGTTCAACCGAAACAAGGTACCCACACCCACACACACACAGACACACATACAGAGAGAGAGAGAGAGATATAGAAGGTGCCTCTCTCTCCCCCCCCCCCCTCTCTCTCTGTGTGTCGATGGATCAGGGCGCGTATCGCTCCCTGAAGCCGGCAGAGATGGAGCGCATCATGGAGGAGACCCTCCTCGACAACATACGGCTGCGGACAGACCTCCAAACCATTGGCGACGAGTTCAGGTCGGCACGGGTGCGTTGTTTGTGTGGGTGGATGTGTGTGTGGCGGGGGCATTCCTGTCCTGTGAATGGGTGGTTTAGGCGTCAGCTGGGCCATGGGCATCACCATCTGATGCCGTCAAGCTCATCAGCAGCGCCCCCTCCCCCTCCCCCACCACCGCCACCTCTCTCAGTGGCAACCACACACACGTAGGCACCCAATAGACACACACACACACACACACACATCGACGGATCCCTCTCCCTCTCTCTCTCTCTGTGTGCGTCTGTGTGTGTGGGATTCAGGGGTGACCACCATGACCACATTGATTCTGAGACGCCCCTTCACGAGGAAACGGTGCTGTTTGACGCCCAGCACAGCCACACCCACCCCCACACACCAGCAGCCACAACACCCAACGCAGCCGCAGCCACAGAGAGGGGGGAGGGGGATGGGGAGGGGGAGGGGGAGGGGGACGACCGAGAGCAAGATGGAGAGCTCAGCTAGATGGGCGTGTGTGTCTGTGTGTCTGTCTGTCTGTCTGTCTGTGGTGTGTTTGTCGGTTGCGGGCACCACCATTTGTGTGTGCGCGTCTGTCTGTCTGTATGTGTGTATGTGTGTGTGTGTGTGAGGTGGGTAAGAGGTGACCCTTGCTGTCTGGGAGTGTGTGTTGTACTCTTGTTAGCTGGTGTGATGTGTGAGTATCCAAACACGGAGATCTCGCCATTTGATTGATGCTGAGGCGTGTCATAAGTCAGTCACACCCCTTACACACACACGCACGCACACACGCACAGTCCACCACCCACCCACACACAGACACAGGGAGAAAGAAGCATACATCACATCAATATACAACACAGCCCGCCGCCCTCCAACCGCTGCACAACAACACCCATCCACCACACCCACCACACACTGTCTGGCCAACCGGCTGTTTATCAGATACAGACGAGAGATGATCCCTTCTTTCCCACCCAGCTAAGGAATCGGCTGCTGCGTGCTGTACGCCGGCGAATGCGAATTCTCGGCAGCCAACGTGCCCTTCACCATGTACTCGCTGTCACACACACACACACACACTGCCTGATGTGATTGACTGATACATGGGTCAATCAGTGTGCTGATGCCCACCTGTGAGCCGTCTGGCTGCCGGCGTCGCCGATCTGGGTGAGAGGGCCCTGGGTCTCTACCGGCAGGCTGCCGCCACACACACACACACACACGAGAGAGAGAGAGAGAGAATGGGCCATCCATCCACGCGCATTGGGGGGGATTGGGGGCTACTGCATGTGCTGTCATCTCTCTCTCTCTCTCTCTCTGTGTGTGTGTGTGGCTGACATGTATACCTCTTTGGGAAGAGCCACTCGTTGATGGCGAGATACAGTGAGTAGACGCCGAACAGAAAGATCAGCGGCACATGCCCAATCGACACCGAGTGGAGTGTCCTGACCACACCACACACACACAGAGTCACCACAGCACAACACGACAGACACCCCAAGAAACACACAGCGTCGCGTCCACGAGATCTTCCCTGCCTCCCTCCCTCTCGCTGCCCCTCTCTCTGTCTATCGTACTCGTGTTGTTGGTACGCGCCAAAGCCGGGGAACTCCACCGCCACGCTCACAGCCACCACTATCATCAACACAAACTGAACCAACCCATGGACACGTCATGGATGGCGGATTGCGGCCATTTTCAGGGGAGAGCCTCACTCACCTGCACCAGGGCGTTGAGGAGGAAGGTGGCGACCTGCACAAAACACACACACACACACACAGGGAGAGAGCGTCAGCACCCAAACAGGCACTTACGCGGCAGTCGCAGTGCGTGTAGATGCCCGCCAGCAGAGCCATTGTCGTCAGCAACGCACCCTGCACCCATCCATCCATCCCTCGTCATCTTCCATATGCCTTTGACCACGAACCGACCGAGAAGTTGGCGAATATGAAGTTGATGTAGACAAACACGCCCTGCGCCCCTAGCAGCCCCACAAACAGCTCACGCGTCCACCCCCTTTTCATGCCCTTCCCTCCCCCTCCGCCATTGCCGCCGCCCTCTCCCTGTTCAGTGGTGCCGGGCTGGGTCTGCTGTTTGGAGTACTGGCTCACGCCCACGAGCGCTTCGTCCGCTGGGTGGTGGAGCTTGCTGCTGTCCATCATCTATGCCGAAATCGCGGCGGAAGGAAAAGGGTTCAGGGTTTGGGAACCCTACGACAATGGGCAAGGTGGCTGAACTTTCCAAGAAGTTTTAGCGGCGAGATCTGCAACGAGAGCAGCCGAGAGGCAGAGATTCTCTCTGATATCTCCTCCCTGGTGTGCTGCGCTGCTGCTGGTGGAGTCTCCCGTCCGGTTGGGACGCTTTCGGCCCGAATGTCCGCTTGGGATCTATCAACTATTCGGTGATATGTCCTCTCGTCTGTTCCTTCACCTCTCTGACCTCATCTGCCGGCTGCCTCGTTGACCCGACCAAACAAGATTCCCTGTCGTCCTTCTGTTCCCGACGCGATGGTGCGGAGTGCTGTTTTCATGATGCTTCTCGCTGTGGCGTCGACCTGTGTCGCCACGGAGGCAAGACCCGCACAACAGGTGAGTGCACACACCCATGACCCGTATACGACCCATTCACTCATTCGCTTTGGTGAAAATGGCTGACTCGTGTGTTCAGGCCCATTTTCGTGGCCTGCAGGTGTCCCCGCCTGGCAACACGTCCCTGTGTGTGTCCGAGTATAAGGCGCTGCTCGGCCTGCTGGGGGGCAATGAGACCACACCGCTCACCTCACTCTACCGGTACGCACACACATCATGCCATGACTCCAACAGCTGGCAGATGGCTCTCCGTCTGTGTGTGTGTGTGTGTGTGGCGTAGGACGTCTGTGGACGGCACCACTTACGATGACCTGCTGGACAGTGTGGGCGTCGCAGAGCCTCTCGTGTTTGTCATCAGAAAGGACAAGTACGTCTTCGGCGCCTTCATCAACTGTGGTCTGGAGCTGCCCGACAACCCGACCGGCTGGCACGAGTACAGCTGTGACCTGTGGTATTTCTCGCTGGCCGGGCACTTCCCCCAGCCGACCAAGATCGAGTTCGGCGAATACAATCAGCATTTGTCGGTGGCGGGGAGGGAGGGGAGTGTGTATGGTGCGAATGTGGAGATTGGCTGGTGGCTGCGACTGGGTGAGAGGAGCCCTGACGAGCCAGCTGCTGACATCCGCAACTGCCATCAGCTCACCCACAGGTCCCCCCTTCCCGCGGGCTATACAGGGGCGAGGGACAGCAATGGCCATGCAGTGCTGGGTGGGTCGAGGATTTTCCACGGTGATGAGATAGAGGTGCTGTATGTAGATGGATATTACGGTGGCGGTCGAATGCAGTATGTGACCCCGCCTAACGGCACATCGTTGTCCGCGTCAGAGTATAAGGCGCTGCTCGGCCTGCTGAGGGGCAATGAGACCACACCGCTCACCTCACTCTACCGGTAGACACACATCATGCCAACAGCTGGGATCGTGACAGCTATGGGCAGAGAGAGAGAGATCTGTGTGTGTGTGTGTGTGAGAGAGTGTGTTGTAGGACGTCTGTGAACGGCACCACTTACGATGACCTGCTGGACAGTGTGTGCGACGTGTTTGTAATCAGAAAGGACAAGTACGTCTTCGGCGCCTTCATCAATTGCGGTCTGGAGCTGCCCGACGATCCGACCAGCTGGCACTGGTACGACTGTGACCTGTGGTATTTCTCGCTGGCCGGCCACTTCGCCAGGCCGACCAAGATAGAGATCTATGGAGAGATGCAGCGGGTGTTAGTGGCGGGGAGAGAGGGGAGTGTGTGGAGTGCGAATAAGTACATCGTGTCCATCGGTGGGTTCCTGTTGTTGGGTGACGATGAGGACAGTGACCAGCCGGCTGCCGACATCCGCAGCTGCCGTCAATACAACTGGAGGTGGCATGTGCCTGCGGGCTATACAGGGGCGAGGGACAGCAATGGCTGGGCAGTGCTGGGTGGGTCAAAGTATTTCCATGCGGATGAGATAGAGGTGCTGCACGTAGTTGACGGGCAGTAGGTGAGAGGGTGGTCGAGTCGGTGAGGCGGGGAGTCGTCTGGGCAAATATGATTTGCTTCTTTATTCAAGCCGCCACATGTGGTACGTCATGTGGTGTGTGTTGTGGTGTGTGTGTATATAATAGATGGACTGGATGAAGATGGACGGCACCACAAAAGGGTATGCACATCCATTCTGTTTATCAGTCAATGGACTCACTCACTACAGTCACCCACTCACTGTGCGGTGTCTGGGCTGCCGTCTGTCTGTTGCCATGCGGTGATGGTTGTTGGCGAGAGTGTGTTGATCTCTGGTCGGTGCATCTGTCACACACGGCCGGCTCACAGACAGACAGGAGGACCAGCACAGTCACACACACACACACACGTTGGCCTGCCTGTCTCATTGTTGTGTGTGTGTGGGACAGAGAGAGAGGCCGATGTGTTTTTCCGTTCACTCGCCTGGGCGAGTGTGTTCTGTCTGACATGGGTGTCTGTATAATGGTGTGTCCATCGTGTCTGTGGTACTCTGTGTTATTTTCCTGCATGCGTGTGTGTCCACCCTCTCCCTCTGTGGGCATCTTGACGATTGATCCGAGGCAACTTGACGATCTGATCAATCGACTGACTGACTCAGACACATGCTTATCCATGGAAAGAGTTGACCTCACGGCCGTCACCCGCGGCACACACCGGCAGACACACTAAAAGAGATATGGCCGGCAGGTGAGTCAGCTGGGCAGCCAAACACACTCACACATCGGCCGCAGCATCACATCAAAATCGGCCGGCAGCGGACCGGATCGCACCACATGCACTCACACTCACACCCACACCCACACCCACAGGCAGCCAGCCATTCGGTCACAGAGCAGCAGCAGCTGGTCCACACAGTGAGCGGTGGGCGATGTGTGCTGAAGAACAAACCGATCGGCGACAGAGATGAATGACGACAGCCAGCACCCAACTTGAGATGCCCTCCTGACAACACACACACACACACACACACAGAGGGCAGGGCGGCACTCAGCCACATGGCGACAGAGGGGATGCATCGCTGCGCACCCACCAGTGCGTGTTGGCTGATGGATCGGTCAGCCGTCACTCCATCGAGGCCGTCCACGCGACAGAGAGATAGAGAGTCAGTTCCGACTCATCGGCCGATCTCACAGCGGCAGCCGCTCGGCCGTCGTCTGGCTTTGTTCCAGCGAGTGAATCAGCACACCAACCACACCTGACACACACACACAGACGTCATCGGCCGCCCCTCTCTGTCCGTCTGTGTGTCCCTCCCTCTCTGTGTGTCCGTCTGTGTGTCCCTCCCTCTCTGTGTGTCTGTCGGTGTACCATTGCTCGCAGACACCAAAGCCCATCATCAGACCGCCGCACACCGCCGCATAATGAGCTCTCGTGTTGTCCGGCTGACGTCCGTCAGTCGACGACCGACACCCACACGCAAAAGGGCCACGAGAGAGAAACAAAGGGAGATACAGAGAGAGAGATGTCAGCTAAGGCCAGGCAGTCAGTACTTATTGGGCAGCGGGGGTCGGCTCATCGGCCGATCTCTCTCCCTTCAGCACACATCATCGCCACCACTCAGTCACACAGACAGACACACATGACTCACAGCCGAGTGCCCCATGACTGACACCAACAGGCAGCCAAACAGCGGAACGAATGGCGGGCACACCAAAAAAACGAGACTGACCTTCCTCTCTCTCACTCTCTCTGTGTGCCGTCCCATATCTCTCCCTCTCTCTCCTTCCCACGCAGACTGCGTCAATCCGTCAACACGAGTGGGTGTACAAGTACGACACACAGACAGACGGATGGCAAGAAGACACATCCGCTGCCTCATGAGCCAGGCAAACAGACAGATCTCTCTCTCTTCTCTCTGTGAGCGTGTGTGTGCGCTACCAACACCACTGCCTCATTTGGTGGGATGGTTAAGCAGTCGTGTGTGTGTCCATTCCCTCGCTCGCCCCCCTGTGCGCATCTCTGTCACCGCCCGGCAACCCTAATGCACCAACACCCTTCATGGGCTGACGCTCTTGCATTGCCGACTCCTACGAGATGCCCACAGAGAGAGGGGAGGAGGACACACACGCAAAGAAAACCATACACAGCTGGCAAAACCAAAACGGTCTCTCTCACTCAGGCAGATCAGTGTGTATGTGTGTCGGCCTGTCTGTCTGTGAGCCGGCCGTGTGTGACGGATGCATCGACGAGAGATCAACACTCTCGCGAGCAACCGTCACTCAAGACCATACTACAGACAGACGGCAGCCGCCACCCCACACAGCGATCCCTTTGTGCAGCCAGCCAGCCAATCCTCCCTCTCTGTCTGTCTGTCATCTCTCCCCCGCCCCCCACTCACCAGCCGACACACTCATGGCAGCTGACGGCTGAGAGGTGGGAGGTGGTGGAATGACAATGGCAGCCAGACCGACCGACACGCGAAGCCCCACAACACAACACAGTGAGATCGACGCACATACGACCAAAAGGCGACATCGTGAGAGATTCAGTTCAGTTCAGTCAGCCCGTCCGTCGGCTCATCAGCCGATCTCTCTCCCTTCAGCACACATCATCGCCATCAGCGCGTCGAAGCCATCAGAGAGCCACTCAGACAGCCACACCGCACTCTGTGGACAGACAGACAGACAGACAGACATTTGTGTGTGTGAGTCCTGCCTGTGTCCCAATGTGTGTGTGTGCCCATCTCTCTCTGCGTACCAGTTGGTCGAGTGCAGTGTTGTCGCCAGGCACCGCCGCCCCGCCCCGCCACACGACATCTGCAGCCCACCACACACACAGACAGATGACAACCACCACCACCACCGCCCGTCATCACAGCGCCATGCATCACCTCGGCGTGTCACTCACCCCGTCGTGTGTGTCAGTCGCCCCGTGTGTGTATTCTTCGGTGAGAGCGCCCGAGAACAGAGAACCGGAGGGAGGGAGAGAGGAAGGGGTGAGGGCAGATGACAGATCTCGTGCAGTGGGCCGTCAGGAGGGCTGACAACGGGCCGACAAGGGGCGGGGCAGGGCGGCCAGAGGGTTCGAGGGGTCAAGGGTGGGGTTTTCTACCCTGAACCCCACGAGCTGTGGGCCACCAGACCCCCAGCCTTTGCCGCATTCTTTTCGCTGTTTGTCTCTTCTGTCGTGTCAATGGTCTCACTGCGGAGCGGTCAATGTGATGAAAAAAGAAAATCAATTTGCGGAAGTCGGTGATCGAGTGACGATCGAATTGCCGTTTTTCTCGAAGCTCACACATTCATTTGGCCTTTTCGGTGCACGAGATTGTCCAGTGAGAGTCCAGAGGACCATCCAGTGAGAGAACGGAGGGCTGAGAGAGGAAAAGCTTGTTCCTCCAACTCGCACCGCCCTTCTCTCTGCCCTCCACACACACAAGATGGCGAGTCGGCGGGAGCGTCAATGGGGAGAGCTTTACAAGAAGTCTGAGTGGAGAGATCTGCAATTCCCGAGCGATGAGCCCCGAGAGGGAGAGAGTCTCTCTGATCTATTCTCCCTGATCTCACTCACTGCTGTCTTGTTCATCATCGAGGTATCACAACACGCACCGCTTTCTTTTGTGCAGCTTCGGTCAGTGGACCTTAGCAACTGAGGGCAGCCGCTGCTTCCTATCTGCGCTCACGCTGCCTCCCCGTGGCATTTGCGGTGAGAGCTTAAGGGGGCTGGGCTCTCGAACAGTTTCAGCGCACCCAGCTAGGTGGAAGGGTTGTCGTCCAGGCGATGGCACAGCTCTCCACGTGTGCTGCGCTGCTGATGATGACTGTCAGCTTGACGTGTGTTGGCGCAGAGGGACAGCAGGTGCACCACACACGGAGGCCATCAATCCATTCCTTCGATACTCTGGTGTGCATGGCTGTCTTGTGTGTCCAGGTCCGTCTGCGTCGTGTGCAGGTGTCCCCTCCTGGCGGCACGTCGCTGTCTGCCGCAGAGTATGAGGGGCTGCTCGACTTGATGGGCAATGACAATGGCACAAAACTCAACTCACTGTACCGGTAGGCAATCACACACACACACACACAGAGAGAGAGAGAGAGAGAGAGAGAGGTGTGTGTGTGTGTGTGGCGTAGGACGTCGGTGCACGGCACCACTTACGGTGACCTGCTGGACAGTGTGGGCGACGCAGAGCCTCTCGTGTTTGTAATCAGAAAGGGCAAGTACGTCTTCGGCGTCTTCATCAATTGTGGTCTGGAGCTGCCCGACGACCCGACCGACTGGCATAAGTACGACTGTGACCTGTGGTGGTTCTCGCTGGCCGGCCACTTCCCCGAGCCGACCAAGATCGACATCGACCGAGGGGATCAGTGGGTGGCGGTGGCGGGGAGGCAGCGGGGTGCGAGGGGTGCGGGTGTGAGGATCGGGTGGTGGCTGTCGTTGGGTCTAGGCCACGGTGACAGTGACCGGCCGGCTGCCGACATCCGCAGCTGCATGCAAATCACCGGTAGCCGCATGGTGCCTGAGGGCTATACGGGGGAGTGGGATGAGTATGGCGACGCAGTGCTAGGCGGGTCGGACTTCTTTCATGCCGATGAGATAGAGGTGCTTCACGTGATGGGGAATAGTCGGTGAGGAAGGGGGCATGTTTCGATTTGGCGTGCGATGAGATGAGTGCTTTATGGAGGTTCGATTGGCTTTTGTATGCCTCACATAAACACACCTAGTGCATGGCTGCATGTGGTGTAGCAGAGGGGATTAGACGATTGGGGGGGATTTGCAGTTACTTCTTTGTTCAAGTCGCCGCATTTGGTGTGTGGCCTACATAGTGGGATGGACTGACTGGCTGAATGGATGGACGGCACCACAAGAGGGTGTGCACATCCATCCTCTGTTTGTCCATCAGTGGACTGGCCATGCAAAGCTTATCACATCTGTGTGTCGATGTCTTGCCCACCCGTCCCTTATCGAACACGTTCACTCATTCACTCAACCATACAACACACCACACACACATCCATCTGTGTGTGTGTGTGTGTCTGTCAGCCGCTCGACGGCCACCGCACACAGAGAGCGATGATCATCACAGAAGACAACAACACACACATCCATCTCTGTGAGTCTCATCTGATTGTCTGTGTGCTCACTGCCCACATCAGTCAGCGCCCCTCAACGCAGCGGACATGGCAGCCACTCAGTCAATCAATCAAAGGCAACACACATCACCAGCAAGACACCCAACATGACACAGCGGCCGTCAGGTGGCTGAGGTGTCACACCAGACAGACACAACCGATACCCTGACAGTGAGGAGGTCAGTCAACGAACAGCCTGGCCACTCCTGTGTGTGTGCGTGTGTGTGTGTTTCTGTGTCTGTCAGCCGCTCGATGGCCACCAAACACAGAGAGCGATGATCGACACTCAACGTGTAACTTGACCACCAAGCAGCCGACAGCCAGCACACCTACAAACGATGCACACGACGGACAGACGAACCAAACCGACGTCTCTCTCTCTCTCTCTCTCTCCTTCCCACAGGCACATACACATCAGCAGCAATAGACAGACAGAGAGGCACACAGAAGCCATGCAGTGGGATGCGCACATCGGTCCATCCGCGAGTGGGCTGCCCACCAGCGCCATCGGCATGGCCTCCCCAACAGACATACAGACAGCACCTTCACCGTCACCGAGTCACACCTGCACCCACACAGGCGACACAGACCGTTGTGTGTGTCCTCTCCTCCGTGTGCCCATCTCTCTGCGTACCAGTTGGTCGAGTGCAGTGTTGTCGCCAGGCACCGCCGCCCCGCACCGCCACACGACATCTGCAGCCCACCACACACACAGACAGATGACAACCACCACCACCACCGCCCGTCATCACAGCGCCATGCATCACCTCAGCGTGTCACGCACCCGTCGTGTGCATCAGTCGCCCCGTGTGTGTGTTTTTCGGTGAGAGCGCCCGAGAACAGAGAACCGGAGGGAGGGAGAGAGGAAGGGGTGAGGGCAGATGACAGATCTCGTGCAGTGGGCCGTCAGGAGGGCTGACAACGGGCCGACAAGGGGCGGGGCAGGGCGGCCAGAGGGTTCGAGGGGTCAAGGGTAGGGTTTTCTACCCTGAACCCCACGAGCTGGGCCTTCTGTGGTGAGCTCGCATGAAAGGCCCCAGCAGACCCCCAGCCTTTGCCGCGTTTTTTTCGCCTGTTTGTCTCTTCCGTCGTGTCAATGGTCTCACTGCGGAGCGGTCAATGTGATGAAAAAAGAAAATTAATTTGCGGAAGTCGGTGATCGAGTGACGATCGAATTGCCGTTTTTCTCGAAGCTGACACATTCGTTTGGCCTTTTCGGTGCACGAGATTGTCCAGTGAGAGTCCAGAGGACCATCCAGTGAGAGAACGGAGGGCTGAGAGAGGAAAAGCTTGTTCCTCGAGCTCGCACCGCCCTTCTCTCTGCCCTCCACACACAAAGATGGCGAGTCGGCGGGAGCGTCAATGGGGAGAGCTTTACAAGAAGTCTGAGTGGAGAGATCTGCAACGAGAGCACCCGAGCGATGAGCCCCGAGAGGGAGAGAGTCTCTCTGATCTCCTCTCCCTGATCTCACCCACTGCTGTCTTGTTCCTCATCTGCATCGCCAGGTATCACAATACGCACCGCTTTCTTCTGTGCAGCTTCGGTCAGTGGACCTTAGCAACTGAGGCCTATCTGCGCTCACGCTGCCTCCCTGTGGCATTTGCGGCGAGAGCTTAAGGGGGCTGGGCTCTCGAACAGTTCGAGCGGAGACTCTCCACGCGATGGCACAGCTCTCCACGTGTGCTGCGCTGCTGATGATGACTGTCAGCTTGACGTGTGTTGGCGCAGAGGGACAGCAGGTGCACCACACACGGAGGTCATCAATCCATTCCTTCGATACTCTGGTGTGCATGGCTGTCTTGTGTGTCCAGGTCCGTCTGCGTCGTGTGCAGGTGTCCCCTCCTGAGAACACGTCGCTGTCTGCGTCAGAGTATGAGGCGCTGCTCGACTTGATGGGCAGTGACAATGGCACAGAACTCAACTCGCTGTACCGGTAGGCAATCACACACACACACACGCACACACACACACAGAGAGAGAGAGAGAGAGAGAGATCTGCGTGTGTGTATGTGTGTGTGTCGTAGGACGTCTGTGGACGGCACCACTTACAATGACCTGCTGGACAGTGTGGGCGACGCAGAGCCTCTCGTGTTTGTCATCAGAAAGGGCAAGTACGTCTTCGGCGTCTTCATCAATTGTGGTCTGGAGCTGCCCGACGACCCGACCGACTGGCATAAGTACGACTGTGATGTCTGGTATTTCTCGCTGGCCGGCCACTTCCCCAAGCCCACCAAGATCGACATCGACGAAGGGGATCACTTTGTGGTGGTGTCGGGGAGGGAGGGGAGTCTGTCTGGCTGGGCGAATGCGGAGATCGGTGGGCGGCTTTATTTGGGATTCCGGCCTTACATCCGCAGCTGCATGCAGGTCACCGATAGCCGTTATCTGCCTGCGGGCTATACGGGGGAGAGGAACGAATATGGCGGTGCTTATCTGGGCGGGTCGTATGACTTCATAGCGGATGAGATAGAGGTGCTTCACGTGGTGGGGAATAGCAGATGAGGAAGGGGGGATGTTTCGATTTGGCGTGCGATGAGATGAGTGCTTTGTGGAGGTTCGATTGGCTTTTGTGTGCCTCACATAAACACACCTAGTGCATGCTGCATGTGGTGTAACAGAGGAGATTAGACGATTTGGGGAGAAATGCAGTTACTTCTTTGTTCAAGTCGCCGCATTTGGTGTGTGTGGATATAATGGGATGCACTGGCTGGCTGAATGGATGGACGGCACCACAAGAGGGTGTGCACATCAATCCCCTTTGTCCGTCAATGGACTCGCCGTGCAAAGCTTGTCACATGTGTGTGTTGATGTCTTGCCCACCCGTCGTCCCTCATCGAACACAGCCACCCATTCACTCAACCACACAACACACCACACACACACATCCAGATTGTCTGTGTGTGTCTCTGTGTGAGTCTCATGTCATTGTCTGTGTGCTCACTGCCCACACCACTCAGCGCCCCTCAACGCAGCGGACATGTCAGCCACTCAGTCACTCAAAAGCATTACACACATCACCAGCAAGACACCCAACATGACACAGCTGCCCTCAGGTGGTTGAGGTGTCACATCAGACAGACACAGCCGATACCCTGAGAGTGAGGAGGTCAGTCAACGAACGGCCTGGCCACTCCTTTGTGCGTGTGTGTGTGTGTGTGTGTCTGTGTCTGTCAGCCGCTCGATGGCCACCACACACAGAGAGGGATGATCAACCCTCACTGTGTCAACTGACCAACAAGGCCGAGACAGTCAGCACACCGACACACGATGCACACGACAGACGAACCAAACCGGCGTCTCTCTCTTTTTCTCCTTCCCACAGGCACATACACAACAGCAGCAATAGACAGACAGAGAGGCACACAGAAGCCATGCAGTGCGATGCGCACATCGGTCCATCCGCCGGTGTCAGTGTGTGTTTATCGACATGGGATCATCACAGCAGCGCATCTCCATTCCCTCGCCCGCCCCCCTGTGCGCATCTCTGTCGCCGCCCGGCAACCCTAAAGCTCCAACACCGTTCACGGGCTGACGCTCTGGCGTTGCGGGGAGGAGAGCTAGATGCCCACAGAGAGAGGGGAGGACACACACGAGGGAAATCAACACATGGTACCGATACAAGACATGATAGAGAGGTCAGTCTCTCTCTCATCCACTCGACAGGCGGAGAGCTTTCCGTGGCGCTGGGTGGCTTTGTGAGTGTCTGTCCAGCTCTCTCTCTCTCTCTCTCTCTCAGGCAGGTTATCTGTGTGTGTGTGTCGGCCTGTCTGTCTGTGAGCCGGCCGTGTGTGACGGATGCATCGACGAGAGATCAACACACTCTCGCGAGCAGACCTCACACCCGCCCAAGAGACAGACAGACGGCCACCGCCAGCCCACACAGCGATTCCTTTGTGCAGCCAGCCAGCCACTCCTCCCTGTCTGTCTGTCTGTCTGTCATCTCTCCCCCGCCCCCCACTCATCAGCCGACACACTCATCGCAGCAGACGGCTGAGAAGTGGGGGACGAGAAGGAGACATGACAATGGCAGCCAGACCGACCGACACACAAAACCCCACAACACAACACACTCTCATAAACACGACAGCCGTCAGTCCATCGATGCCGTCCACGCGGCAGAGAGACAGACAGTCAATTCGCTCACATCAGCTCGTCGACTCATCGGCCGATCTCACAGCGGCAGCCGCTCGGCCGTCGTCTGGCTTTGTTCCAGCGAGTGAATCACCACACCAACCACACCTCACACACACACAGACACAGACGTCATCGGCCGCCCCTCTCTGTCCGTCTGTGTGTCCCTCCCTCTCTGTGTGTCTGTCGGTGTACCATTGCTCGCAGACACCAAAGCCCATCATCACACCGCCGCACACCGCCGCATAATGAGCTCTCGTGTTGTCCGGCTGTCTGTCGTCCGTCAGTCGACGACCGACACCCACACGCAAAAGGGCCACGAGAGAGAGACAAAGTGACAGAGAGAGAAATGTCAGCTAAGGCCAGGCAGTCAGTACGTATTGGGCAGCAGGGGTCGGCGCATCGGCCGATCTGTCTCCCTTCAGCACACATCATCGCCACCACTCAGTCACACCGACAGACAGACACACATGACTCACAGCCGAGTGCCCCATGACTGACACCAACAGGCAGCCAAACAGCGGACGGAATGGCAGGCACAACAAACGAGACTGACCTTCCTCTCTCACACTCTCTGTCCAATATATATATCTCTCTCTCCCACGCAGATGGCGTCACTCCATCAACACGAGTGGCTGTGATGGCAAGAAGACACACCCACTACCTCATTTGGTGTGATGGGTAAGCAGTCGTGTTTGTCCATTCCCTCGCCCGCCCCTGTGTGCGCATCTCTGTCACCGCCCGGCAACCCCAAAGCACCAACACCCTTCGTGGGCTGACGCTCTCAGGTTGCCGGGTACGGACTTAGATACCTACAGAGAGGGGGGAGGACACACACGAGGGGAAACCAAAACATGGTACCAGATACAAGACATGATAGAGAGGTCAGTCTCTCTCCCATCCACTCGACAGGCGGAGAGCTTTCCGTGGCGCTGGGTGGCTTTGTGAGTGTCTGTCCAGCTCTGTGTGTGTGTGTGTGTGTGTCTCGGCCTGTCTGTCTGTGAGCCGGCCGTGTGTGACGGATGCATCGACGAGAGATCAACACACTCTCGCGAGCAGGCGTCAGCCACAGCTGCCACACAGACAGACGGCCACCGCCACCCCACACAGCGATTCCTTTGTGCAGCCAGCCAATCCTCCCTCTCTGTCTGTCTGTCTGTCATCTCTCCCTCGCCCCCCACTCATCAGCCGACACACTCATCGCAGCAGACGGCTGATGAGTCGAGAGCGGGTGTGCGATGGCAGCCAGACCGACAAGCAAAACCACACAGCACCACACAGAGTCAGTCAGTCAGTCAGTCGTCGACTCATCGGCCGACCTCTCGTACGCACACACACACACACACACACACACACACAGAAATGCTCAGCGCCAGTCAGTCAGTCGGTCCATCCGCGAGTGGGCTGCCCACCAGCGCCATCGGCATGGCCTCCCCAACAGACAGACAGACAGACAGACAGCACCTTCACCGTCACCGAGTCAGACCTGCACCCACACAGGCGACACAGACCGTTGTGTGTCCTCTCCTCCCATCCATGTGTGTGTGGCTGTCTGCCTGCCGACACACTTATGGCAGCAGACGGCTGAGGCTTGAGAGATGGCAGAGAGATGACAATGGCAGCCAGACCGACCGACACACAGAGCCCCACAACACAACACAGTGAGATCGACGCACATACGATCAGAGGGCGACATAGTGAGAGATTCAGTTCAGTTCAGTCAGCCCGTCCGTCGGCTCATCAGCCGATCTCTCTCCCTTCAGCACACATCATCGCCATCGCGTCGAAGCCATCAGAGAGCCACTCAGACAGTCACACACTGAGGACAGACAGACAGACAGACAGACAGACAGACGTCTGTGTGTGTGAGTCCTGCCTGTGTCCCAATGTGTGTGTGTGCCCATCTCTCTCTGCGTACCAGTTGGTCGAGTGCAGTGTCGTCGCCAGGCACCGCCGCCCCGCACCGCCACACGACATCTGCAGCCCACCACACACACAGACAGATGACCACCACCACCGCCCGTTATCACAGCGCCATGCATCACCTCGGCGTGTCACTCACCCGTCAATGTCATGTGCATCAGTCGCCCCGTGTGTTTTTCGGTAAGAGCGGCACGGAGGGAGGGAGGGAGGGCAGGTGTCCTGATGACAGGCCGTCGAGGAGGCTGGGAACGAGCGAAAACAGCCGTGTTGCCTCTCTGAGACGGGGGGGAGATGGGGGGGAGGCTTCTGCTAAGCTCGCATCCTCAGCAACGATTTCGCGCAATGAGAGGCAAGTACGGCGGCCCCGATGGCAATTCTGCGCTAGGCGCACCGAGAGATGGCTCCTCGCCGCCTCTGACGACCCCTTCGCCGCTTTCAACGTGCCCCCACTCGCCGTCACCGGCACAAGCAACAGGGGGGAATGGAGGAGCTCCGACGGCACACATTCGGCACGAGGGCGGCTCGGAGGGACGGGAGGAGGGGGAGGGAGCTCGGGAGGGGGAGGGAGAGTGTCGGCTGTTGCTGCTGCGGGAAGGAGAAGACCATGCGAGAGACCATGGAGAGGGAGAGCCCTCATGCAGCCACCCCAAACAGCCGCTCCGGTATGACACTCAGTCAACATGTGAGCCTTCCCCGCAGTGCTGCGACTCCCACTCCCACTCCCACTCACACACACAAGCGGCCAACGACAGTGCCGACGCCGATGAGGTCGTAATCGTTATCGAGCCACCATCACCATCACCATCACCAGAACGAACAAAGCCAGCAGCACCAGCAGCAGTAGCACCAGCAGCAGCAGCCCCGGCCGATGATGAAGGCTTTGACGAAGAGTGCGGGAGTGTGGGGTCTGACGAGGGGATTGTGGGGGAGTGCAAGGCCATCGATCACACGCCGGTCTTCAGGATGGGAGGGCAGATGTCGCCCAAGGTCGGCAGTGGCACCCAGCAGCCGACAGGGCAGACGGCCGCCTCTAAGCGGGAGACCAGGATGATGTCGGAGGTGCTTTCGGGAGTGGACTTGCCGAGCGTTGCTGAGACGTCGGTCTTTTATCGCTCGTAAGCCCTCCTGTGGACATGCAGAGAAACACCCACACACACTCTCTCTCTCTCTGTGCGTGTGTGTGTGTAGGTTTGGGTATCTTGACTGCATGCAGTTTGTGCTTTTGGTCGTGCTGCTGGCCATCGCCATCGCAACCGCCCTCATCTGGCGGACTCACCTCGGGAGCGGCAGAGAGGACGGCACCGTGACGGTCACGGTGCCGCGGGCGTATCTAGGCGTTGCGACTTTCTTTGCTGGTATGTACGCCCACGGGCGGTTTCTGGCTTCACTCTCTCTCTCTGTGACTCTCTCCCTCTCTCTCTCTCTCTCTCTGTGCAGCGCTTTACGTCTACACCAACACCGTCCACACCGAGTTCGCTCTCCTGCAGGCGGCCGCCATGACGATCGCCATGCAGATCGCCGCCGCATGCTCATTACCACCACCACTCGCAGTGGATGGTGAGCACCCCACAGCCCTCCCCCCCACACACAGAGAGAGACACAGACACATTGGTGGGTGTGTGTGGTGTGTGGGGGGTGGGGGTCATGGTCTGCAGACAGCCCTTTGTCGATCGCAAGAGCGTTCGCACTCGGTGTGGGTGCGATCGAAGTGACGAGACTGACGGCGTGGCTGGCGAGAACGGCATATAGACGGGAGAAATGGTACGCACCCACACACAAACACACAGATATACACACAAGGAGGTATTGACGCCTCTCTCTCTTTCTCTCTGTGTGCGTCTGTGTGTGTGTGTGTCTCTCTTTGTGTGCAGGTGGTGTGTGCCTCTCTGGTACGCCCAGACCCTCCTCCCTCTGCTCAGCAACCTGCTCGTCATGACAGCTGCAGTCGCGGCCGGATGGCTGTGGGTGTGGGTGTGGGTCGATCGCAGCCCTTTGACTAAGTTGGCAAACAGGACAGATAGTGGCACCACGACAACGACCGCAGTGGAGACGGAAATGTGGGCGGTTGCCTACATCCTGGTCCGTATGCCACCCACCCACACCCACACCCACACACAGAGACAGAGAGAGAGAGCGCGCGCATTTGTGCGTCCTTTTTTCCATTCCACAGGCATTCCGCTGGGTCCTCTTCGCCCTCGGCGACATACTCCTCTCCCCCCTCATAGACAAACACCACTCCTCCGTGCCCTTCACGCCCCTCTCCCTCCCCTGCGCCCTCATCCTGCCGTCCACACTCGTATTCGCCCTAGCAGTGGTGGAGGGGCGAGTCCTGTGGAGGGGGGCGGCTGTGGTGTGGGGGGTGGAGACGCTGTGGGTGCTTTGGCGCGCTGTGGGATCCAGACGGGCGTGGGTGTGGGCATGGGCGTGGAACGGTGCGCTTTCTCACTCTCGGGAGGATCGTGTGTTGTGCGCCATCATTATCATTGTCTCTCTCTCTCTTTCTCTCTGTGTGTGTGTGTGTGTGTGTATTTGTGTGGTGGGTGCAGGACCGCACGGCTTTGTCAAGTGGTGTGTGCGGCGGTTGTTTTGCTGCCGCGGCCGCTGCCGTCTGTGTGAGAGGTGGTGGTGGAGATGGCTGCGGCGGCCGGCATTGCCACTGAGCGACATTCACGGCACCTTTGCTGCTGCTGCTGCAAAGGGGAGAGAGGTAGGTATGGGCGTACTGGATGGACAGACACACACACGTGTATGTGCGTGTTGTGTGCAGGTGTTTGATTCAGGACGGCGTCAAGACGACAAGTCTCTGCTCTCATTCTCATTCTCATCCTCATGGCTGGGAGGGAGAAATCGGTACTTCCCTCCCCCCTCAGCCACACACACACACACATACACACACAGAGAGAGAGAGAGAGAGAGACAGAGGGAGAGAGAGAGGAAGGGACACACGAACACTCTCCCTCTCTGTCTATCAGCAATGGCACCAGCACTGTCAACAGAGACACCCCCTTTCCCCTCTACTACACCCCCTCCCAGCTCATCCGCTCCAATCCTGCCTACATCCCCCAGAAGCAGTGCCCCTGGTGCACACCAAAGGACACATGTCAACGCCACACCAGAGAGAGACAGGCCGAGAGGGAGAATCTCGTTCCCAGTGTGGTGACCATCGAGCAGCGGCTGAATGGCGAGGAGGACATCAACAGATGGCTGGTGTATCGGGCGTGTATGCGGAGTTTTGCTGTGGTGTGGGGGATGCTACTGCTGCCCAATGGAGGTGGAGGTGGAGGTGCGATTGGAGTGTTGGTGTGCACCGTTGCGTTGGATTGGGTGGGCCTGTTTGTGGTGGTGACGGTGTTGCGACGGCATCTGGTTTACAAGCAGGTGCTGCGTACTCTCCCTCTCTCTCTGCGTGGACGTACTGCTCACCTCTCTCTCTCTCTCTCTCTCTGTGTGTGTGTGTGTGTGTGTGTGTGTGTAGATTGCCTGGGCCTACGCGCGATTGCTCGAGGCCAAGCTGCTTTTCCAGCTGCCCCCAGCAGAAGGCACGGCCTCGCCCTCGTCGTGGGGAGGGGACGGCCGGCCGTTCTTCCCTCACCCTGGAAGGCTCGTCAAGAAATGTACCCAAAACACACAGAGAGAGAGAGAGAGAGAGAGGGGACAGCGAGAGAGGGAGAGATTTGCTGACACACACACACAGAGACATGTCTTTCTCTCCCTCTCTCCCTCTCTCCCTCTCTCTCTCTCTCTCTGTCTGTCTGTCTGTGTGTGTCTGTCTGTGTGTGTCCGTCTGTGTGTGTCCGTCTGTGTGTGTCCGTCTGTGTGTGTCTGTCTGTGTGTGTCAGGGCGGTATGTGAATGCGATCCACGCCGCTCGTCTCCGGAAGGGTCGAGCTCTGCTGCAGCAGATATGCGACAACGACATCCTTATCAGCGGACAAGACGACGAAAGTGGTCGGTCCGCTCCACCGCCACCACCCCCACCACAACACACACATGTGTCGGTGTGTGTGCAGATGAGGACACGCCAACAGCAGAGCAGCCACACCCGCAGCAGCAGCAGCAGCAGCAGAAGGAAGCTGCCCCCCAGCCCTTGCAGTTGTCCGATCAACAGCAGCAGCAGTGCCTTGTGGCCACCCCCACCCCCCCAACAGCAGCACCATTGCCACCACCATTGCCACCAGCAGCACCATCACCACCAGCGGCACAGACAGCGACAATAGCAGCAGCAGCGAGAGACGACACAAGCGACGGTCAGTCCACCATATCGCTCGGACACATCAGTGTTTGACGCGTGTGTGTGTGGGTGTGGGTGCAGTGTGTGACAGTGCGGCCATTCCTGATGAAGGGCACCCCGTGGCCGATGCCGAGACCCACATGACCATCCCAAAACCAGGTTGGCGGCCACACTCATACGCAGACACAAAAAGAGACAGAGAGACAGAGGGAGGGAGAGGGAAGGAGAGATCAAAGCCATAGACTCATTTGATGGGTGTGAGTGAGTATCTGTGTGTGTAGGTCACGAGGCATTGTTTTGCCGCATCTATGGCGACCAGGACAGCCAGCCATACTGCGAGTCAGACGACAAGGCTTCTTCCTCTCGTACAGCCACACAGACGCACACACACACACACAGAGGGAGAGAGAGAGGGAGAGAGACACACAGACATACCGATGTGTGTGTGTGGGTATGTTTGTGTGTTTGTGTGTTCAGTGTCTCTGCGGAATGCGGTCCCCTTTAATATCGGCGACCGAAGCCCGCCAGACAGCCCAAACCCAAAGCCCAACCACACAAGCGATGTGAGCACCCCCAACACATATTCATTTCATTTAGACACCGCGACAAATGCACCCACTCTGTCTGTGTGTGTGTGGGTGTAGAAGAAGCAGCAACAGCAAGAGCAAGAGCCGCAGAATGGTTGTGTGGATGCGTCTGTGTGCGCCATACAAACCCCGGCCGTCTCGACACCAATGCAGGTACGAAAACACGTGCACCAATCCATCCTCCCATTCTCTCTCTCTCTCTCTCTTTCTCTCTCTCTCTCTGTGTGTGTGTGTGTGTGTCTGTGTGTCTGGGTGTGTGTGTGGGGGGGGGGGGGG
>CDMY01000217.1:71275-84129 GCA_001179505.1 Vitrella brassicaformis
GCCGCTGTGAGATCGGCCGATGAGTCGACGAGCTGATGTCAGTGAACTGACTGTCTGTCTCTCTGCCGCGTGGACGGCATCGATGGACTGACGGCTGTCGTGTTTATGAGAGTGTGTTGTGTTGTGGGGCTTTGCGTGTCGGTCGGTCTGGCTGCCATTGTCATTGCTCTGTCACCTCCCACTCCTCGGCCGTCAGCTGCCATGAGTGTGTCGGCTGATGAGTGGGGGGCGGGGGAGAGATGACAGACAGACAGACAGACAGAGAGGGAGGATTGGCTGGCTGGCTGCACAAAGGAATCGCTGTGTGGCGTGGCGGTGGCCGTCTGTCTGTGGTGCGGCCGGTGTGACGTCTGCTTGCGAGAGTCTGTTGATCTCTCGTCGATGCATCCGTCACACACGGCCGGCTCACAGACAGACAGGCCGACACACACACACACATAGTTTGGCTGAGAGAGAGAGAGAGAGAGTATTGGTTTTCCCCCTCTCTGTGAGCATCTACGTTCTCGTCTGGCAACTCGAGAGCGTCAGCCCACGAAGGGTGTTGGTGCTTTAGGGTTGCGAGGCGGCGACAGAGATGCCCACAGAGGGGCGGGCGATTGAGATGGACACACACGGCTGCTTACCCATTCCACCAAATGAGGCGGTGGATGGATGGTGTTTGGTGTTGCTGTGGTGTGAGATTCGTGTGTCGGTGTGCTGTGCGTCCTGATGTCATGCTTGTATACCCACACAGACACAGACGTGTTGATTGATGGATCGATGTGTTTTGATGCATGCCGTTGTCGGTTTGGTTTTTCTCTCGTGTGATGTTTGTGTGTTGGTGAGCTGACTGTCGTCGATTCATTCGACGGACATTTGACGCCCCACAGACAGACAGACAGACAGCCATGTATCCTACCTGTTGGCCTGGCCTGTTGTCGCCAGCTGTGTTCTGTTTGACGAAGGTGTGTTTTGTCCGTAGGGGACAGACAGACTGACATAAATGGGGATGGATGGACCTCATGCAACGCTGGGGTGTTTCTGTGCCTCTGTTGAGTGAGAGAGACGTCGGTTTGGTTTGAGTGAATGAGTAAATGTGTTCGATGAGGGACGGGTGGGCAAGACATCGACAGACACACAGATGTGATGAGCTTTGCATGGCGAGTCCATTGACGGACAAAGGGGACTGATGTGCACACCCTCTTGTGGTGCGTCCATCCAGCCAGCCAGCCAGTCAGTACAGCCCATTATATACGCCGCACACACCCCATGCGGCGACTTGAATAAAGAAGCAACTGCATTTCTCCCCAAATCGTCTAATCCCCTCTGTTACACCACATGCACCATGCACTAGGTGTGTTTATGTGAGGCACACAAAAGCGAATCGAACCTCCATAAAGCACTCATCTCATCGTACGCCAAATCGAAACGTTCCCCCTTCCTCACCTGCTATTCCCCATCACGTGAAGCACCTCTATCTCATCTGCCTGGAAATACACCGACCCGCCCAGATAAGCCCTGCCAAAGCTGTCCCTCTCGCCCGTACCGCCATCGTCATCCCTCGCCCCCGTGTAGCCCTCAGGCAGATAGCCGCTGTCGATAGACTGCCAGCAGCTGCGGATGTAAGGCCGGTAACCCAAATAAAGCCGCCCACCGATCTCCACATTCGCAGCCCCAGACAGACCCCCCTCCCTGCCCGCCACTACCACAAAGTGATCCCATTCGTCGATGTCAATCTTGGTCGGCTTGTCGAAGTGCCCGGCCAGCGAAAACCACCACAGGACACACTCGTACTTATGCCAGTCAGTCGGCTCGTCGGGCAGCTCCAGGCCGCAGTTGATGTGGACGCTGAAGACATACTTGTCCTTTCTGATTACAAACACGAGAGGCTCTGCGTCGCCCACACTGTCCAGCAGGTCATCGTAGGTGGTGCCGTCCACAGACGTCCTACGCCAGACACACACACACACACATCTCTCTCTCTCTCTCTCTGTGTGTGTGTGTGTGTGTGTGTGTGTGTGATTGCATACCGGTAGAGTGAGTTGAGTTCTGTGCCATTGTGATTGCCCATCAAGTCGACCAGCGCCTCATACTCTGCCGCAGACAGCGACGTGTTGCCAGGAGGGGACACCTGCACCCGACGCAAATGCACCTGGACACACAGCCATTCACACCAGAGCATCGAATGAATGGATCGATGGCCTCCGTGTGTGGTGCACCTGCTGTCCCTCTGCGCCAACACACGTCAAGCTGAGAGTCATCATCAGCAGCGCAGCACACGTGGAGAGCTGTCCCATCGCGTGTAGCTAGATCTTTCCGCTCAAACTGTTCGAGAGCCCAGCCCCCTTAAGCTCTCACCGCAAATGCCACGGGGAGGCAGCGCAGCGTGAGCGCAGATATGTAGGAAGCAGCGGCTGCCCTCAGTTGCCAAGGTCCGCTGACCGAAGCTGCACAGAAGAAAGCGGTGCGTATTGTGATACCTGGCGGTGCAGACGATGAACAAGACAGCAGTGAGTGAGATCAGGGAGAAGAGATCAGAGAGACTCTCTCCCTCTCGGGGCTCATCGCTCGGGTGCTCTCGTTGCAGATCTCTCCACTCAGACTTCTTGTAAAGCTCTCCCCATTGACGCTCCCGCCGACTCGCCATCTTTGTGTGTGGAGCGCACTGGAGAAGCGGGGCGCGAGCTTCTGGAACAAGCTTTTCCTCTCTCAGCCCTCCCTTCTCTCCAGATGGTCCTGTGGACTCTCACTGGACAATCTCGTGCACCGAAAAGGCCAAACGAATGTGTGAGCTTCGAGAAAAACGGCAATTCGATCCCACTCGATCACCGACTTCCGCAAATTAATTTTTTGATTTCATCACATTGACCGCTCCGCAGTGAGACCGTTGACACGACGGAAGAGACAAACAGGCGAAAGAAACGCGGCAAAGGCTGGGGGTCTGCTGGGGCCTTTCATGCGGCCCCGCTCGTGGGGTTCAGGGTAGAAAACCCTACCCTTAACCCCTCAAGCCCTCTGGCCGCCCTGCCCCGCCCCTTGTGGCCCGTTGTCAGCCCTCCTGACGGCCCACTGCACGACATCTGTCCTCTGCCCTCCCTCCCTCCCTCCCTCCCTCGGTTCTCTGTTCTCGGGCGCTCGCACCGAAAAACACACGGGGCGACTGATGCACATGACGAGTGCGTGACACGCCGAGGTGATGCATGGCGCTGTGATGACGGGTGGTGGTGGTTGTCATCAGTCTGTGTGTGTGGTGGGCTGCAGATGTCGTGTGGCGGTGCGGGGCGGCGGTGCTTGGCGACAACACTGCACTCGACCAACTGGTACGCAGAGAGAGATGGGCACACACACACATTGGGACACAGGCAGGACTCACACACACAGACGTCTGTCTGTCTGTCTGTTTGAGTGTCCTCAGTATGTGACTGTCTGAGTGGCTCTCTGATGGCTTCGACGCGCTGATGGCGATGATGTGTGCTGAAGGGAGAGAGATCGGCCGATGAGCCGACGGACGGGCTGACTGAACTGAACTGAATCTCTCACTATGTCGCCTTTTGGTCGTATGTGCGTCGATCTCACTCTGTTGTGTTGTGGGGCTTTGCGTGTCGGTCGGTCCGGCTGCCATTGTCATTTCGTCCTTGTCGTCTACTTGTCAGCCGTCAGCTGCCATGAATGTGTCGGCTGGTGAGTGGGGGGCGGGGGAGAGATGACAGACAGACAGAGAGGGAGGATTGGCTGGCTGGCTGCACAAAGGAATCGCTGTGTGTGGTGTGGCGGTGGCCGTCTGCCTGTAGTGTGGTCATGTGCTACGCATGGTCGCGAGAGTGTGTTGCTCTCTCGTCGATGCATCCGTCACACACGGCCGGCTCACAGACAGACAGACAGACAGACAACAGACACACAGACATCTGTTGATCTCTCTATCTGTTCTCCTGGCTTCCTAGCTGAGAAAAAGTGTCCTCCTCCCCCACCCCCTCTCTGTGAGCCTCTTGCATGTCGTCGGGCAACTCAAGAGCGTCAGCCCGTGAAGGGTGTTGGTGCTTTGGGGTTGCCGGGCGGCGACAGAGATGCCCACAGAGAGCAGAGGGCGAGGGAATGGACACACACACGACTGCTTACCCATCCCACCAAATGAGGCAGTGGTTGTTTCCTTTTGCCGACCGTCTTGGCGTCGATGTGTGCATGCCCTCACAGACGTCTTGATTGATATTTCGCAACACCTGCATGTCGTAGTCGGTTTGGTTCTTCTCTCGTGTGGTGTTTGTGTGTTGGTGAGCTGACTGTCGTCGATCCATTGGACGCACATTTGACGGCACACAGACAGACAGACAGACAGACAGACAGCCCGACACACACACACTCAGAGAGAGAGACCGTTTTGGTTTCGCGAGCTGTGTGTCCCCCCCCCCTCTCTCTGTGGGCATCTATCTCACCGGACGGCAAGTCGAGAGCGTCAGCCCGTGAAGGGTGTTGGTGCTTTAGGGTTGCCGGGCGGTGACAGAGATGCGCACAGGGGGGCGATTGAATGAATAGACACACACACGACTGCTTACCCATCACACACACGCAATGAGCGAGAGAGAGAGCGATGTGTTTGTCTGTTTTTCTGCCTGCCTGCCAGTGTGTCGTGATGGACACACTCGCGAGTCATGTGAGGCTTTCACTCCATTTATCGATTTGTCGATACGCACACACAATGGATGGATGGATGGATGGACAGAACGATCTGTGCCTCGCTCTCCGTGAGTGTTGATTATCACTCTCTGTGTGTGATGGTTATCGAGCGGCCGACAGACACACACATACACACACAAGGGAAAGTAACAGAGAGCTGCCTTTGGTGTGGTCATTCATTCCATCGATGGCTGGCCGGGCGGTGACAGAGATGCCCACAGAGGGGCGGGCGAGGGAATGGACGCACACACACCCACACCCACACACACCCACACACACACATGGATGGACCGATGTGCGCCTCTCTATTATGTGTTGTGAATGCCACGTCTGCCCGACGCGCCGGTGAGTTTCTGGACGGCGGGGAGAGAGAGAGGGGTGTCTCTTTGGTGCTGCTGTGGTGTGAGGTTTGTGGGTGGTGTGCTGGCTGTCTGCTGTGGGATGGAGAGAGAGGGTGTGTGTTCGTGTGCTGATGTTTCTGTCACTCGCTGGACACCACACACATTGAGTGTTAGTCATCGCTCTCTGTGTGCGGTGCCCATCGAGCGGCTGACAGACACACACACTCACACACACCTGCTTTTGGTGTCTTCACTCCATCGATATCATGCCTTGGGTGCATAGCTGCACGCTGCTGGTGTTGTTTTCTTGCTGCATGCTGCTGCCATGATGGCTGTGCTGTGTATACCTTGTCGCTCTGTCACTCGCCGTCTGTGTGTACAGTTCGTGTCTTGCTGATGACATGACTGGCGAGCATATCGATGATGCCAGTCAGCTTGACGGACATTCATTGAGATGAAGGAAAACAGAGTCAGAGATCCAATCAATGGAATTGCGTCTAGAAACTGCCGGTCATGCATTCAGCCAGCCAGCCAGCCAGCCACAGAAGATGCATCCATCCCATTTGCAAATGATGGACGTACACATACGTATACACACACGGACAACACAGAGAGAATGTCGCTCGCAGAGAGATGAAGTGGAAAGGCGGCGGGGCGGAAACTCACTCCATGTCACTCTTATCGGGCAGGCTGGCAGACGAGCAGGCAGCTACACACACGCCGAAAAACGGAGACACACACACCCAGCACGGGAGAGACGACATTCAGCGAGGAAACTGTCTGTCATCCATCCATCCGCATAGAGCCAAACGTACATAAACAGACACCGAACACAGACCTTTGTAGAGAGACATCCTAGCGACAGGGGTGGGTGAGCACAAAACCCACTCTTGTGGGTCATCTGACTCACAGCAGGCAGCTAGCTGGTCACGCAGACACGTGCATGCAGCCACGACACAATCGGTCTCGTACATAGGAGCTGCTCAGTGCGGCTGTTCTTGCTAGGCTGCCTCTCCCTCATCTCCCTGGCCATCCGCGCCACCGCTCTCCTGAACGAATCACATGCATCAAGATCGAAAGTGTCGGCTCTTCTGTGCGTCCGATTTGTGTACCCGGGTTTTGAGACTGGCGATCTCCTCCCGGAGCCGCTGAATCTCGGCCTCCAAAGGATGCCGCTCCGCCGCTTCCTGCACACACAGCAGCCAGACAGACACAGAGGATGACAAGATCAGTGGAGCTGTGGCAGTCTGACTGACCTTTTTGCGTGTTGTCTCTCTTTCGATGAGATGGTCATAGAGCTGGTCGAAGGCCTCCTCATCGTGTGCGTCGACTGCTTTCTTGAGGGCGCTTTTGAAGGCCGTCTGGATGGCTGATGGGAGGAGGGGGATCAGGGGCAGGACGGCAGGTACGTCACTGATGTCAAAGTAAGACCCCAGGGCGGATGTGATGGTTTCGACACGATATTGGGACAAAGAGATGCCCTCGATGGCCGCCGCCCAATACAACATGGACGGAAGGCGATGACGCTGCACGAAAGCCATGTTGGTGACCATGTACTCAGCGACCTGACGATGAATCGACCTACACTCACCAAAACAACCACACACACAGAGAGCGAGAGCGAGAGTGAGAGTGAGAGAGACCTACTGTCTGTGTGCAGGTGCTTTTTTCCACTTGCCTGGCCATCATAGAGATTTCCTCATAGCGGCCCTCGATGACACACATCCGCAGATAGTGGAGAGCCAGTTCACGCATAGGGAACCGGCGAGCTGTCATCGTGAGCTGAATATCCTTAAGACGAATATCCCCCAGCCCATGCTGCGCCAGCGCATCGGCAGAGATAATGCGGTCATTGCCATATAGCGCCGTGTATGCTCCGACCAACTTCACGCCAAATGAGGAGACCCCAGCCGGTGCTCCCTCGCCCATTCGGATCTTGTACATGTCCATCAGCGTCCGGCTGTCGTGCAGTTGGGCAGCGGGATGAGTGGCATCGGAGTCACCATTCGCACCAGACACCTCCAGAGAGCCATAAGGCGCGTAACACGATACAGCGGACTCCCCCTCGACTGCGGTAACGACTGGTTGGATATGAGCGTGCCATCCCGCCACTTCCGTCAGCTTCGCATCGCCACCGCGGATGGCGTTGGCTGGCAGGTTGCTGGATGCACAGGGGCTGTAGGGAGGGGGAAGGCCCACCACGATGACAGAGAAGCCCATACATGTGATGGCTCCCCCCCGCCCGTCGGCAAAGGGCCGCACCGTCGCCGTAGAAGAGGATGAGAATTCGTCGGACTCGAAAACGGCCGCTGCGGACAAAGTAAGGCAGCGACCACAGACACACACACGGTGTACGAGTGAATATTGTGATGGTTGCCCCTTCCTGCTTAGACTTGTTGTACCCTGCGCGGCCGATAGTGACGTCGAGCCCGTCGCATTCGTCAGGAACTGGGCGAGCTCGTGACGCGACATGTCCATTGCATCATACGACATGGCGTCTCCCAGGCTGGCCACCAGGCTCACGGCCGCCTTGATGCTGTCATCCTGAACCTCACCCCTCTCGCGTCGCCGCCACTGCTCGCGGATGACGTCGGTCTTCTTGCGGAGGGACTGACGCAGCGCCGCGCAGATGTCGGGATGGCAGTGGATGAAGCGCGCGATGAAGGGGTACCGGGCGAAGCTGTCGAGCAGACATGTCGCCAGCTGGTGGTCGGCAAGCCATCCCTCCACCACGACCTGACACAGGCAAACAAAATGCACCAACAGTGGATCTGTGAACGAGCTCTCTTGCCAACTCACGCACCTTGCGATGGATGCGCACAGGAGGCTCTGATTGCTGCCCTTGGTGAAGATCTGATCGATGTCGAATTGCAGGTAGTCGAGGGCAATCAACGCATCCAGCAGATTGCCCTTGGTCAGCGAGTCCACTATGTCCAGCTCCTGCTGCAGCACCACCTCACCAATGGGCCGGCTGATCTTCTCGATGCACACCTGACGCTCCTGGCCCTCCTGAAACTCGCCGTCCATCACCTGCACACACACACACAGACGACACACATGGTGTGCATGTCACGTGTCTGTCATCTCTGCCGTGTGTGGTGTGTCGCATCTCACCTGAGTGAAGTATTTGAATTGCCGTATGACGCTCTCCGGAACGACGAGCGGCGCATCGCCCTCCCCATCGCCAGCGAACCGCACACTCACAGACGGCTCCATAACACCGCTCCCCGCAGCAGAATGACGGCAGCAGACACCGAGGAGGCGACGGCAGCACCCTTGACGAGAGCAGAGCACACCACGACGAAGGTGCGCCGCACCGGGAGTCACAGCTCAGCAGTCTGTCTCTTTTTCCAACAAGGCGACAGTCAGATGGCCTTTACTTCTCGACTGGCGCAGATCTGCTCTCCTCGGTGGTGGTTAAGGGTAAGATTGTCCGTGTGTCCATGCGCCGGGACAGGCTTTCATATCCGCATTCGTTACCTAGCCGGGAAACTGGTAGACCGCATTCAGCTCACTCAATGTCAATCAATCATGCAATGCAATGTGCTGTAGCGTCTGTGCTCACGAGACACACAGCAGGCGTGTCAGTGAAAACAAACGTGCCAGCCCCCAGACAGACACGTCAGCTAGCTACACAGATGGACCATCCATCCATCGACCCATCCATCACTTCTTCTTGTTGTTGTTGCCCGCCGTGGTCCCCCTACAGGAGAGAATCGGCCTCCCTCTCCCCCGCCCCCCAACGCCCCCCTGCTGCTGCTGCTGGTTGTGCGGCCTCTGAGGCTCTGCTTTGGGTTTGTCAATGTCCGGGTGAATGCGCCACTGCCGCTCGGCGCCTCGTGTGGTGGTGGTGTTGCTGTGGCTGAGGGCGGCTGCTGCTGCTGTTGCTGCTGCCGGTGGTTGCTGTGGTGGTGGTGCGGTGGAGATGGTCTTTCTGCGGCAGAGCATCTCGAGGAAGCGGAGGGCCGTCCAGCAGCCCTGCACACACAAAAAGGCAGACGCTCGAATGATTGATGGATTGAGTGCGCCTGGTATTCGGAGGCCCACGTGTATGTCTGTTGGGAAGTAGGTGGGGCCGTGCGGCGCCATGGACGACAGCGAATGGTGGAGGGCACTGGTTGACAGCACTGCACACACGAAGGGCACACACACACATCCATCCATCCATGTGTGTGGTGTGTGGATGGCGTGCCTTTGTCAAAGTCGGTGGAGCCGTCAGGTCGCTTGAAGAGCGCCACGACGGTCTCGGTGGCTGCCGTGATGACGGGCCGGTTGTTCATGACGTCGGCCCACCTGACGACCACCTACACACACACACACAGAGAGAGAGAGAGAGAGAGAGAGAGAAAGGGATGGATGGATGGTATCCTGACAGGTCTGCCCTACCTGTCCACTGTTGTTCTGTGGCGTGTTGCTGCACGCCTGCAGTGCCATCCGAATGACCTCCACTTGCATCTCGCTCTCGATCCGCACACCCAGCACCACAGTGGTCGTCGATGAATGGCCAGAATGGCCGGACACATGCGCACGAACGACACGCAGCCGGGCTGCTGAGTTGTCGTCAGCGCTGCTGCTGGTGGTGGTGGTGCTGGTCTGGTCGGCTTGTTGTGCGCGTGCGGCGGCTTCGATCATCGACCAGAGTGAGAGGACGTTGCCGGAGAGGAGGTGGACGTACTCGAATCGCCGGCTGCCGCTGCTGCACCGTTGACCCACCTGCACACACACACACACAGAGAGAGAGAGAGAGAGGGAGAGAGAGAGATGCACACGCCTGTATTGGTTTGTTCTGGGTGGGTATACCCGTGTTTGTGTGTCGTCTGCACTGCTGTCGTACTGCTCTGTCCATCCCCTCTCCGCCTCAGCCATGTCAGCCACACGCACATAGCCACTGCACCACACACACACACACACTGAGGGAGAGAATAAGCGCCTGAGTGCTGTCGACCGACCTGCTGCTGAGTGCGACACGGTTGATGGGCGTCGCGCCGTCTGTCTGCGTCTTGGCCATCGGCCGGTCGGGGAACAGCAGCTGGTACCACAGCTCGCCGCGCGAAGTCAGCGCCTGCACACACGCAATAACCGATCTGCCCATCCAGTCAGCTGTCTGTCATTTGTCTGTGTGTGTGTGTGTGTGGCCATGGTGACCGTCTTGCGTTCGATTGCAAGTGCGTAGGTCTGCTGCTGTTGCTGCTGGTTGTTGGTCGTCCTGTAGAAACCCTCGACGGCCGATGCTGCTGCTGCTGCTGATGCTGATCCGCTCTGCGCACACACACAGGGAGAGAGTGACACAACAGACGGGCACCCACAAAGAGAAATCAGCACACGAGTGTGGGTGTGGGTGTGGGTGTGGGTGTGTGTACGTGTGTCCGAGCGTCGTGTATCTGAATGGCCTCTTGCCACGGGACGCCGTGGTCCACACGCAGACAGAAGTACTGCGTGGCCATCCCTGTGTGTGTGCACACCACACACACACAAACAAAATTGTGTGTGTGTGTGTGTGTGTGTTGACCGTCCCACACCCACCAGTCGTGGGGTCGGTGTAGATGACCTCGGTGTGAGCGACTGAGGTGCGGTCTCGACGGCCGATGCTCTTCACACCTTGGTCGTGCTCGCCATTGACACGCGACAGCTGCAGACACTCAGACACCCACGCGCACACACACTGATGCGTTTAAGTGTGTCTGTCTGTGTGTGTGTGCACCTCAACACGGGCGTCGTGTATCATGGTGAAGAGGTCGAAAATGTGCTGCTGCAGAGAGGGCCGCAGCATCATCAGCCTACACACACGCAGCCACACACATGGGGGCGTGTTGTGTGTGTGGGGTGACTGACTTGTTGAGGAAGGCGTCCATGAGTTTGTCGTCTTTCTTCTCGTTGAAGATGCGCTCGATCATACCAACACCCTACACACACACACACACACAGAGAGAGAGAGAGAGAGTATCGCCCATAACACGCCTTTTCCATGGGTGGGTGTCACACGTACGTCCAGCGCGCTTCTCGCCTCCTCGATGAACGTCTCCTTCGCCTCTCTGTTGCCCCCGCCCGCCAAAAAAGGCACGCCAACATTCTCGCCATTGAGATACCTTCACACACACACACACACACATCGACATACACACATCCATCCAGCCACCACATCAGTCAGTGCACCCACCCACACACCGATTGATGTCGACCACGGCCTGGTAGCCATGTGTCGAGTAGACGTCGTAGCTCAGGAGGTCCTCACTCTTTGCACCGACACCGCCAGCACGACTGACACAACACACCCACACCCACACCCACACAGAGATCGAGAGGGATGGATGGATGGATAATGTCACAATCATGCCCACCTATCGCCCGTAGTGATGGCGCCCATGCTCTTCACGCGCCGCGCCACCGTGCTGATGAAACGGCGCTCACCTGCACCGAACCACACACACACGGACACACACATAGATGCCGATGCGCACACAGGAGCTGTGCTGACCGCCGAACGGCGTGACGAGGAAGTGAATGATAGGGGGGTGCAGCTGGTTCGACCTGTGGCACCTGCCCAGCTGCTGCAAGGCCTTCTCGGCACTCCTGCACACACACACAGCCGTCCATGTGTGTGTGTGTGTGGCGGGGGGGGGGCAACGTGTTGTGTGTACCAGAATACTTCTATGGGAATCATCAGCCGCTTCTTCGGCGCACTGCTGCCGGACCTGCCCTTCTCGGCGTGCAGGGAAATACCTGCACACACCAACACACACACACATATACACACACAGATACACACAAATGCACGCATCTCTCTCTCTCTCTCTGTGTATGTGTGTATGTGTGTGTGTTGATGTGTGTTACCGGCCGAGGCTGCCTCAGTGATGATGGCAACTCTCTTTCTGTTGGTCTGAAAGTAGGCCTGCTCCGTTAGATTCACCCGGTCGGCAGGCACCGCCTACACACACACACACAGAGAGAGAGAGAGAGCGCGGATGGGTGGCTGCGTGTGGGTGCCGGTGTATGTCACCTCTAAGCCAGTGTTGCGCTCGACGTATTCGAATTTCGTGCCGCGACGCTCCTGACACACATCCAGCCCACACAGATGGATGGATGCTTGAATGGATGCCTATAGATGCTTACGAGCCTCTTCTGACGTCCACTCAGCTCCGCCGCTTTTGGGGGGCCGCCCAGCTGTTTGATAGACACACGCACAAACAGAGAGAGAGAAAGAGAGAGAGGGAGAGAGAGAGATGCGACTTGGCTGACTTACCTCGTCAATGAGGCTGTCGAGTACATTGCGTGGAAACAGCTTGTCCTGCTCGAAGCGCGCCACACGCGCCTTCAACTCGGACAGCTGCACACACACAAACACACACAGTGCATTCATCCACACACACACTTGATGCCTTTATGTGTGTGTGTGTGGCCGACCGATTGCTGGAGGTCCTCGATGGGCTTGCCCCTCTTGTCACACGTCGGGAAGTGGTTGTCCAGCAGGTGCTTCACCGAGAGATGCCTGCACCCACCCCCCACACACACATATACCGGGGGAGGGGGGAGGGGGAGGGGCGCTCACACACTCACATGCTCGACAGCAGCTGCTCCGTCTGCTTGTTGTCTCTGTCTTTCATCTCGTCGGCGCTGCGGGCCTCACCCGTCGACCAAAGGCTGCACACACACACACACACACATCTCCCTCCCTCCTGCCCTCTCTGTCTGTTGTGCTCACTCACCAAATGACGACACTCATATCGTTTTCTAGGGCCTCCTTCGCCATGCTCACTGCAGTCGGCACCTTGGCCGCCACACACAGCTGACCGAAAAACCGCTGCGCAGTGGCCGACACCTAATTAATGGACGGACGGATGGACGAAAGAAACCACGGGGAGGGGG
>CDMY01000217.1:85365-100247 GCA_001179505.1 Vitrella brassicaformis
GGGGGGGGGGGGGGAGGGACATGCTCACTGGTAGACGGCCTGGCCCGTCTGCGACTGTCCTGACGTCGGGCCATCCGCAGCCTTGAAGTTCTTGGCCTGCACACATCAAAAAGCCCCCCATGCACACGTGTGTGTGTTGTGTTGTTTGGTGTGGTTGTCTTGCCTTGTGCGCCTCGTCAAACACGATCAGGCCGCCACTGCGGACACGGCTGTTCTGTGTCTGCGCGCTCGACGAAGACGACCGGCTCTCAGCTGGGCCGCTCAGCCACCTGATCAGCTGACACACACCCACACACCCACACACCCACACATCCCAGTGTCTGTGTGTGGGTGTGTGTCCGTGTGAGTGCACCTGCTCGACGCGCGAGGCCTTGTTTGGCCCTTTGCCGCCCTGCACCAGTAGGCTGTATGACGAGAACAGCACCACAGGCTGGCCGGGCCGCCAACCCTGACGGCGAAGAGCCCACACAGCCATGCACACAGACATGGTATGCACACAGATCGGCGCGGGCAGCGTGTGTGAGGTGGGTTGGGGATGAAGGGTTGGCGGCGTACGTGTTGTCTGAAGTGCTTTTTGGCGGTCTGCGGGTCCAGGTCGACTGAAGCATTGATCTCCTTCAGAGGCACTACCTGCATACACACACACACACATGTTGATGCGCACGTCTTGATGCGGGTGTGTTGGCACATGTTGCTGCGTACCGCTACTTTGCCCTTGATGTCGCGAATGTCCCTTGTAGCGTCTTGTATGAGGTCGCTGCTGGTCGACAGCCACAGGTGCCGCAGGAAACCCGAGTTGCACAGGTGGATGATCGTGCCTGCTATCACGCGGCCCTTCCTGACACCGTCACACCAACCACCACAACCACACGCAGGTGTCGGAATGCTTTTTCTAGAGCATAAGTGCGTGTGTCGACTCACCCGCAGCCAGTGCCGTCAGAAAGGAAGAATCCCACACCACCACCACCACCACCACTACGAGCACCACCACTAGACAAAGACGACAGACCAACCGACCTGCAATCGACCAATCAACCAAGCGCCAGGTACACACCCACACACCCACACACCCACACACCCACACCCACACCCACACCCACTGCATCCACGCGACGCCAGGCAGCGAAGTTACCTGGCGAAATATGCGATCGGCTCCAGCTGCGGCGACGATATGCGCCCCTCATTTACCACACTCCGGGGGATGCGCACCTCCAAATCGGCACACAGGGGGGGAGGGCTGCATACACCGGAGAGCACATTCACGATGGCCATCAGTCAGTGTGTGTGAGAGCGTACCTGACAGCGGCGAGCGTGTTTGATTCCGCCAACAGGTCGGGGTGGTCCTTTGCGATGTGGCCGACGACCCCTGACCTGCTGAACAGCCGCATCACGCCGCTGTCATCCTGATCTGATGAAGCCGCCTGGTGCTGCTGCTCGGGCTCCATAGCACCATCCTGCAAAACACAGTGCAGATGCGCCTCATTTAGACCGTACGGTGCACCCCTCCCACGTACCTCCGTTCGCCGCCCCGGATAGATCCACTCGCCCGTCCCTCCTCCCTCCCGCTCGTCAAGGGCATTCTCATCGGTCATGCATTCGTCGTTACCCTCATCGCCGTATCCCTCGTCCATCGCATCATCGCCACCGGGGCTATCCTCCTCAGAGTCTTCGCCTTCGTCGGAGTCCTCAGATTCCGATGATGAGATCTCCGGCTGATCCTCATCGTCGTCGTCATCTGCGATGGGCTCATCTTTGCGAGCGCGTTTGGCTGCCCGGGCTGCGTCCATTTCGTCCATTTTTTGTGCTACTTTCCGGGAGATGCGAGCTCATTGGCGACCGGGGGAGAGGAGTGAAGGGATTGATTGCATCGTTTTCGGTGCTTGTGCTGTGACTTCTGCGTGTATGGGGCCATCTGAAGGCGATGCAATGATTGCCTTCACAGTCCAGACCGGTTTCCCCGGTCAAAACAGGTATACATCCCACATGTGCGGACCAGCAGATGTTGTATGCAGACTGACGATACGGACGGCATGAAACACTTTCATCCCATATAAAATGTAGGCACCGATCGCCAGACACCTGCATCCACAACATGACGCGTCAAAAGAAGATGGTGTCCCTCACGTCACATTCACTTTATCCCCTCCCTGACTTGTCAGCGACTCTTGCGCAGTGACGAACAAAACGCCGGCCACCGTGACGATCATAAGCTTGTCGCCTTTCCCTGTCTTGGCGTTCTCTTGCAAGTCCGTGCGAAGAAAGCGGATTTAAGTAAGGGACACACAAGAGGCAAAGAACGCACGAAAGACGCTGAAAAACTATGTGTGTGTGCGTGCGTGTGTGTGTTTGTGTTTTTTAGGTGTGTGTGTGTGTGTCTGCAGATCTCTCACCCCACACCTCCTTGAGAGCAGTGAAGACAGTGCAGCGCCCTCGTCCCATCCCAGCCCTCCCTTCTTCCAGCGACGCAGCCTCTCCCGCACCGCCGTCACCAAGGCAGCCCGCATGGTCACGTCCACTGAGGATGCCGAACGAGCCGCTCTCCACTCGCAGATCGACGACAGCCATCAAGGCGACATCGACACGATGCTCAATGACGTCAGACAGCACATCGATGAGGCCGGAAGTAGTCTGGGTCTCGCGAAAGTGTTGGCCTTCGACGGTAGTGGTGATTCTGCAGGTCGGCTTGAGGGTGGTCTATCTGCTGGAGCAGGGCACTGGCGACGAGTGGCGGGCCATGGGGCATTTTCTTCGGATGGCCTTCATCTTTGGGTTTACCCCTGCCGACACGACGCGGCCCTGCAGATACCGGCCGACTCGCTGCCCACAGCGACGGCCGGCAGCCAAAGATGAATGACCCCAGACAACGGACACAGCAGACTGAGGTCGGGCGCACACCTTTCGATTTAGAGGTGAGTGTATGTGGGTCAGCTGCGTGGTGTCCAGCTGTTGTCTCTCTCTCTGTCTCGGTGTCTGTGTGTGGCGTGTGTGGTGCCTGTGGTGCAGGTGACTGGCAGCTGTATGGTGTTTCGATGGATGCTTCGATAAGCTGCCTGTGTGGAGCTCTGGATTACACAGGCAGGGATAGTCGCTTACGGATCTATCTGTGTACACGTACACGGCTTGTGGGGGATCTGAGGGCCTGACTGAGATGGGACGGACGGATGGATGGATGGATGGATGGGTGGAGCGAGTGGGCGGGCGAGACAGGGCCGATGTGATACGTACAGGTTTGGAGGACTTAATACAAGACGTGTCAGTCAGTCAGTCAGTCAATCAGGCAGGCAGGGAGGGAGGGAGGGAGGGAGCCGGTGGACGGATTGATGGCTGAATGAGTGAGTGAGTGATTGGATCGCCGTGTGAACGTTTGTGAGGTATGTAGAGCGCACATGAAGTGCATGGACCGATGGATATATGGTTGGTAGCCCTTGAACAAATTGACCACACCAGTCGACCACAATCACTGATTGAGCGTCCACTCATTAAGTTGTCGGCGGCCTTGCTTCGATTGCTCGATTGGTTCCTCCTCTACGTTCAAGTTGGCTGCTGATCGTTCATCCATCTTGCTTACGTGCGTGCGTGCGTGCATGCGTGTCGGTTTCTCTACAGTGCATGCATGTAGAGATAATTTCTGAAAGCATACAAGCATTGCAGAAATCCTGGAATGTTCGACAAGAAATCCTGGAATGTTCAGACGCGACTGCCGTTAGCATCCTCCTCCTTCCCGCCCTGCAGGACGGTGAGCTGATCGTCGCCCAATACTCGCCGCTCGGTCCTGCTCTCAAGGTAGCTCTTCTTCCGGCTGTCTCGTGTGTCAGATATGGATCGTTTCCGGAGATTTATTCCCTCATCCTCTGGCTTGTTGTCTCCCGTCTCTGTCGCTTTCTGGCCTCGCTTCAAGAGGTTGTGGAAGACTTGCCATGCACCAACGCCTAGGCCGGCCACACCGACGATGCCGAGCACGATGGATAGGATTGTATCGACGCACTCGGGCCGGCTGTAGGTAAACCAACCGCATTCGTCGTCTTCCTCATCATCGCCCTCTGTCTCGACCTCGCTGCTCAGCAGAAAGTATCTGGGGTCGGAAAGCTCCTGGGGACTTCGGTGGAGAATCCGCACTTTGTGGCTCGAATCAAGGTCGATGATCACGCTGCCGCTGCTCATCCTCTCCTGCAAATCGCTCATCTTCGTGATTGCGGGGAAGCTGACAAGGTTCACCCGGTCGTGGGTGCTGCCAGTATCGAAGTCGTGAATTGTCACATCACACGGCGCATCTGAGACGACGAATGTATCAGCACCTCTGCCACCGGTGAGCTGGTCGGTGCCTCCTCTTCCGTCGAGTGTGTCTGCTCCATCCCCTCCAACCAAAGTGTTCCCTTGGCTGTTGCCCCGCAGAGTGTCATCGTGTCTCGAGCCTTCGACGTGCGCGATCACACTGCCCTCGGCCAGAGTAATGAACTTCCTATTTTCTGAGTCGTCACAGGCCAAGCGCACATCTGGCAACAAACGAGTAAACAATGTGACAAATGAAAGAGAGCATTTGAGGTACGCACGGATGGATGTATTCACCTCCTGCTTCTGAGTAGGACATTTGGCAACCTTCCGCTGGATCGCCATCTGAGCTGCCTGACGAAATCTCGACCTGGTCAAAGGGTATGTTGGGTGGAAGAGGCGGCAGCGTCTTTCCGTCTGACGGATCTAGCGGACCTGCAGAAAGACACTGAGCGTGAGCAACAGGTAGACCGATCGATGCCATTCTGTCCGTCTGGCGGCGCACCATTCTCGCCGTCTGGCGGCCCACCATTCCCGCCGTCTGGCGGCCCATCGCCTCCACCTGAGCCTGACACGTACAAACGCAGACAAGCATCCGGCTCTTTCCTTGCCAGCCGATGGGAGAAGGAAGACCTGGTGGGAGGGCTGCGTCTTGCGTAGTGCTGGCAGGTTCGACTGTTGATGGCGGAATTGTTGTTGGCGGCATTTCTAAAACGCATGTAACACATGAAGGAGCGAAGACATGAAGAATGTACATATGTCTCTGTTTCTGTGCTCACCGTAAGTAACTGTCAAGACGTTTGAAGCCACGTTTGGGTTACCGACAAGGTCCTCAATTTTGCCTTCTGGGAGCTGCACTTGTACCCCACCCTCTGCATCTGGCGCTACACCAATGCTAAAGGTGTCGCTGGAGGCCCCCGTCTCAGTCACGCTGACCACGGAAGCGTTTGTGATGGCAAAATCACTGAGTGTCAGTGTAGAAGCCTTGATGGGCTCGTCAAAAATCGCTGTCACAATGAAAGGGTCGCTCTTCACAATGCCCTCAGAGGCCGCTGCTGCTAAGGCTGGAGTTGGCTTGATTACATCTGAAGAAACACAAGGTTTTACACCGTGCGGCCCTGTTCTGTGTCTAAATGCCCACCCACCAATCGTGACAGTCAAACGTTGGAGTCTTCGTTGAAATGGCCGGGGGCATTGTACAACTCCACTTTGCCAGCGGTGTGCCGCTGCTGGTTGGCTGTACATTGGCTGTAAACAGCTGATTGGAGAACGGTTTGCAGAGAAGTGACAGACGCCTCAGCAGTACCAGATACAACGATGTCAGCCGCCTCGAAAGAGGCGGATTTGGCGGGCTCAGAGAGCGCGATGCCTACAGTGAAGGGCAATAAGCGAATGCGAAGGGCGTCAGTACTAAGAGTTGGGATCATTGGTCGAGCTGTGAAGTTAGATAAGCCAACGAATATGATACAACGCCATGTCTCGTGTCTCTTCCTTTCTTTGTGCCTTCACCTACGTGTGCAGATAGAAGGTCCTTCTCCTGCATCACCGAATGTGCTCTGGTGGTCACACTCCCATCCCTCCTCAATCGTGCAGGATGCACTACAGCCATCGCCGCTTTCTGGTGTGGCAAGGCTGTCAGGTGTTCCGACATCATCGCATTCCTCAAGTGCCGGCGTCACCAAGCCATTTCCGCAGACGTTGGCGCAGTTCCGGTCATTTTTGCCGATGACAATGCCGTCATAGTATTGATTCGGGTTCTCAAACTTGAATAACTCGTCTGATTCGCCACCCGTTGATCTTGGTACGAGCCCGTTGCCGCTAAGAGTGAATGTCTCAGTATCGAGGCGGTCTTCATCGCGGTCCTTCGCATGTATCATCGTTGTCAGCTCGTTCTCGATAAAGCAATTATCCACAATCTCGATTTGGCGATAGTTATGTAGACGTATCGCGGACCGACGATTTGCTTCATCAGCATCATCATCGCTTAGCGCTGCATTTCGACGAAATGTTGACCTCTTGATGGTCAAGGAGTCTCCCTTCAGAGAATGGTAATCGAGGTGAATAGCACCTGGCTTGTTTTCCTCGAAGGTGCATTCCTTAATCACAACATCACCTGTCAAGAACGAGACACGCGTTTTACGAGCAGCAAGTTGCTTTGCACTGCATGGCGTACCATAAGCAAGTTGCAGTACACCATCGTCTTCATGCCAGCTACCATGAGGGATCATGGTATAGGAATTGCCAATAAAAGTGCTCCTCTCGATAATTACAGTCTTCCTTCCCCACGCGTCAAAGACATGCGGCCATCCACTACAGCTGTATTCCGATTCAACATGGTTGTTGCGAAATGTTGATTGGCGGATGATTGCTGATTCAGAATACGAATAACTGCCGGCACTTAGCTTCAGAATGTTTGTATAATCACATAAAAAGCCGCCCGATCTGTACTCTCGACGGTTGCCTTCAAAAGTCGTTTGCTCCATAAGTGAGTTGCATTAGGAAATATCCACCATGGCACCCGAGGCGGGCAAGGTATCATAAATGAGATTGCCGTAGACCAGGCTGTTTTTCAGAGTGACGATTCTGGTCGGAGGCGTAGCGGACGATGATGCCCCACCGCAGTAGAGCACCATCCCTTCATTCCCATGAAAAACCGACTCCCAGAAATGAACGTCAATCGTATGTTTCTCCGAACCCCATTGCTCAATATTCACGGCGCTGAATGAGGGATATTCGCTGTTGCTGCACTCCTCAATTGACACTCGATAGAAAGCTATACTCATCGTCTTTGCGGAAGAGGAGGAAGAAGGTTTTGTGATGTGAATTACATCCTTTGTTTCGTAATCCCTGATTAGTCCATTGTTTGTAAAGCGGACGCCTCCCACAGTGAAGTCCTCAGTTGCTTCAGCTACCAGAGATGAGCCCTTGTCTGGGGCCTTGATAAAAGGGAACGAGCCGGCATTGCTGAGGTCTTGAGGGAATAAGTAGACATTGCGCCCCTTGAAGATGAGACTGCTTTGCAGACTGATCTCGGTTACACTCGGGTCGATGCGAATGCAGCGAATGGTTGTCTCCGTCTCCGGCTGTTGGGCTTCAGCATGCCGAGCGCCTCTCTAAGAGAGCCTGTTCCCGAGTCAGCCGCACTCGTGACGGTCTTCGTCGAGGCGCACGTCGGTGCGACGAAGTCCGACGTGCCGAAGAGCGCTACAAAGCCCGCCTCATTCATCGTAGCAGCTGACATAAACAAAGGAGAGCACGCGGGCCCAATGCGAAGACAGAATGTCATGTTTTGTCTTCCACTCACATTGCGCGAGCAGAGCCAGCAGATGGACAGCTACGGTAACCATCTTCACGACTTTGGCACATGAGTGAATCATTGTGCTGTCGACGTGCATATCTGGCCCCTGGTACGGCGTGGGCCCGTCTATAGACGCTGGTCTCTTAGTTGTCCAGGTTAGAACCTTCCGTGATGCACGCCGATCACATGAATGCGAGCTTAGATGTGCAAAAAGGGGATGGGCACAGAACAACAGATTAGCAGGAGCCAGCAGAGAGGCTCACAGGAAGGCCACACACCCAGCCAGAAGCAGCCACAAGGTCAAATGAGCAACGCTGATCTGTCTGTGTGTCATATGTGCAGAGGTGGGGCGTACTGTGCTGACGGGGCCAAGACGGCTGAAAGTCCGGGCACTCCCGAGACAGACGGAGAATTGAATTCCCTCGAGAGCGCTCTGGTTGACCTTCTCTGTGTGTCATTCGGGCTGTATGTCATTGTGGTGGTTATCTGTAGACAGACGGCCGCCCAGTGAGTGTGGACGGTGGACGCATCAGCACGAGGCTCATTTGGGTGTCAGTCTGAGGATTGCTCTCGCCGAGGGCATTGTGATGCGTCGGTTGGCCTCTGCTCACGGTGCGTCAAGGTGCACAAGCGAGGCTATGATGTGATGGATGGATCGACCCACCTGTGTGCAGCTCGGCAAGGAGTGCACACATGGTTGGCCGCGGCGTCCGTCCGGTTTGGTAGGTGCAGTGTTCGGCGCTGCTTTGCCGAGCCACTATTGTAACCATTCTGCGGTTTCTGGGTGCATAATGAAGGCCTTTGTGTGCGCACACAGACATCCGGCAAAACTTACGAACCGACTCAGTCGTCCAACGCGACTTCTTTTCTTCGAGGTACCCACTTTGCCGGATCGATGCAGGCAGGCTGGCCCGCATACACACCCGCTCTCCCTCCTTCTCCCTCTCTCTGATGTGTCGTCCTTTCGGTCAGTTTCTATCGGGATGTGTGTGTGTGTGTGCGGTTGGGCAATGAGTGCGGGTGAGCGGTGCCGACAGACACACAAGCATGTGCATTAGGTCGGCGGGGCGGCCCGGCCGGGCAGCCAAAGGTGAATGACCCCAGACAAAATAAATATTGCGATTCACAGGTGGGTGGGTGGGTGTATGCGGGCCGTCATGTGGACGTGTTCATCTCTGTGTGTGTGGGCGCGGTTGGTACCTTTGTTCAGGTGGCAGGCTGCTCCGTTGTGTGGGCGGGTGGACGGGCTGCCTGTGTGGGGTCCGCTACTCATATGTCGAGCAGCTCAAAGCGGCTGTGCGAGTGCTGTGGTGCGCTGAGTGGATAGATGTCTGTATATGACACTCTGACTTGCGGATGTGGTTGATCGACTCATTCATGGATGGGCAGAAATGCAGTCCTTAAATTCTCTCTAGGCATATGAAGGGTCTCAATTCACTCACAGCATCGCTCGTCAGCTCCACTCACGGATGCACACACAAGGACCGGATCACTGCACGCAGTCGGCCGAGGCACATGCAACGAGCGAATCAACAACGCTTCGCGTGTGTGTTATGATGCACTGTGAGCCCCAAACGGCTGCACACACACACACACACACACACACGTGTGTGTCTTTCCCAGCCAGCAGATAAAGATATTCATATTCATGCCTGTCTGTCGGTCGGTCGGTCGGTCTGTCTGCCTGTCTGTCTGTCTGCGTGGGTGTGGTTGGCCGACCTGTCTGTGTTTTTCTTTGGTCTCTTCCATCTGCTCCACGTGGCTGCGAGACGAAGGAAGACATGGAGAGGCAGTGTGTGTGTGTGCAGGTGATCCGGTGAGTGGCTGAGTGGGTCAGTGGGAGGGCACCGCACCGGTGGTCCAGTTTCTTGATGGCCTCTTCTCTCTCTCGGATGGCCTTAATCTACACACCAAAACACAGTCAGGAATGCACTCACACACGTTTGTGTGTCCTTCGCGCCCCTCATCTACCACACTGCGGGGGATGCGCACCTCCAGATCGGCACACAGGGGGGGAGGGCTGCATACACCGGAGAGGAGAGCACATTCACGATGGTCGTGAGTCAGTGTGTGTGCATGTGCTGCGTGTGAGAGCGTACCTGACAGCGGCGAGCGTGTTTGATTCCGCCAACAGGTCGGGGTGGTCCTTTGCGATGTGGCCGACGGCCCCTGACCTGCTGAACAGCCGCATCACGCTGCTGTCATCCTGATCCGATGAAGCCGCCTGGTGCTGCTCGGGCTCGATAGCACCATCCTGCACAACACCACAGTGCAGATGCGCCTCACTCAGACCGTATGCACCGCTTTCACGCTCGTGTGTGTGTGTTCCTACCGTTCGCCGCCCTGGATAGATCCACTCGCCCATCCCTCCTCCCTCCCGCTCCTCAGGGGCATTCTCATCGGTCATGCATTCGTCGATATCCTCATCGCCGTATCCCTCGTCCATCGCATCATCACCACCACCAGGGCTATCCTCCTCCTCGGCTTCATCGGAGCTCTCAGATTCTGATGATGAGATCTCCGGCTGATCCTCATCGTCGTCGTCATCTGCGATGGGCTCATCTCTGCGAGCGCGTTTGGCTGCACGGCCTGCGTCCATTTTGCGCGTGAGATGCGAGCTCATTGGCGACCAGGGAAGAGGAGTGAAGGGATTGATTGCATCGTTTTCGGTGCTGGTGCTGTGCCTTCTGCGTGTATGGGGCCATCTGAAGGCGATGCAATGATTGCATTCACAGTCCAGGCCGGTCTTCCTTGTCAAAACAGGCCACAAGAGGTTGGTGTGCAGACTGACATGACGATACGGACGGCATGAAACACTCTCATCCCATATAAAATGTAGGCACCGATTGACAGACACCTGCATCCACAACATGACGGGCGATGAAGGCTGAGATAGACGTGGATTGATGGCTTGTGCATATCATCGGCGCAGCAGTGGGTGGAGCGAAGCTGCACAAGCCATGCAGGGCAAATCTGTCTGTCTGTCCGTTGATTGATGTTATGTCTTACGGTCTTGTGCCATGGTACTGAGGGGTACTGAGGGGGGATGGGCGCCTATTGGTACCCGCCGGCCGCGATGGTCTGCGGGATGGACACAAACAGCAAGCTCCTCCATCCCTTCCCTCCCTCCATTCCCTCCTTGTGTGTTTGGCGACCTACCTGGATGGCACTGACATGGCGGCAGGAGGCGGTCGAAACGGGTGCAGCACCGGAAGCGGCGCCACCCTGAGACGAAGCAAGCCATTCACAGCATGTGGGTATCTGTCTGTCTGTCTGTGTTCACGTGCTGTGTCACCCGGCCGGAGGTCGGACGGGCAACACCGGCGGATGCACAGGAACGTAACGCACAACCTGCCTGCAAACACAACACCCACAAGCATCCATCCTTCTGTGTGCGTGTGTCTTTGTGTGTGTTCACACATCCATCCCATCACTTTATCCCTTTCCCTGCTTACGGCGCCACCACAGCAGCAGGAGCCTGTTGCTGGCCAGCACGCGCCACTGCAGCAGGAGCCTCTTGTTGGCTGAGACCAGCAGCGCCAGCAGCCTCCCCCTTTCCTCCCACCCCCGCCCGCGCCCCAGCCGCAGCCACAGGGGCAGCGGCAGCGGCAGCAGCCTCTCCCTCCTCTTGCCCCTGCTCCTTCTCCTTCTCCTGTTTCTTCTTGGGCAGATACTTCCACGGGTACATTTTCCGCTTGATGAACTCGGGGTCGGGAGTGCCGTCGGGACGCAGCCACTCCTCGGGGATCGTGACGATACGGTCGCTACGGGCGTACTCCCAGTCAGGCGCCACTGACTGCCGGCGACTGCCGGGCGGAAACGGAGGGTCTCGGTGCTCGAAGTAGTTGCCGCAGGCGCTCAGCTGGCCGCCCCCATCGTACAACAGGCCTGACGACGGTCAGGTCACACACAGACACGCACGAATACGTTACATGGATGGAATCCGCATCTCTCTCCTTCTTTCGTGCGAGGCGTGGATATTCACCCACACGGAGGCGCGTCGGGGTCTTGCGGCGTCCTGCATGACATGGAAAGAGGAAAAGGAGATGAGAATTGAGGACGGACCAAAGATGCTGAACGAAGGTCGACATACTGACTGTATACCATTGTATCGGTTCGTATGCAGACTGACTGACGATTCGGACGGCATAAAACACTCTCATCCCATATAAAATGTAGGCACCAATTGACAGACGCCTGCATCCGCAACATGACGCGTCAAAAGGAGACGGTATCCCTCACGTCACATTCACTTTATCCCCTCCCTCACTTGTCAGCGACTCTTGCGCAGTTTCGAACAAAACGCCGGCCACCGTGACGATCATGAGCTTGTCGCCTTAGATGCGAATTCCCCACTATCTCCTGTGGGAAACCGAGCTGCACCATGCCGACGGCGAGCCCGTAACAGACGGTCATCACGCCGGCCACCGTCACAGTCATCATCTTGTCGCGTTTCTTGGCCTTCTCTTGCAAGTCCCTAGGGTCCAACACATGACTCACCATGACTCACCCTCGTCGCGGCTGCGCGCACGGTCCCGCAGAAGAGCCTCCTCTGAGAGGCAGTTGAATGGTCACTGCGCACCCATGAACATGTAGATCTGCACACAGAAAGACACGTCACATGCAGCGATGTAACGATTCCACGCAAAGCCCGAACGCGTTGGTCCCCCACCGGTATGAAGATGGTAGCGAGTACGATGGCTTGTACGATGGGGAAGCCAATGACCCAGCGGACCGCCACACCAACAAACGACGTATTCTTCATACCGCCTGCACCATTCATCCATGCGCACCGGTACCGCACACAGGAGGCCATCCTGAAGTCCATTACCATCCTCGAAGGCGATCTTCCTCTCCACCTCTGCAAGACGTCTCTCCCTTGCTGTGAGACATACACAGAGAACGAGAGCCGCGCACATCGATTCACCCAGCCAATTGCACAAAGCATATGCATATGACGTACGTGGCCTTGGTGTGGGTACAGAAACGCTTTTGTAATCCCACAGAAGCTTTGCTCCTTCGTTGTCATAGAGTCATAGAGAAGGAGCTTCCGACGGAGGCGCCCTTCTCCTCGAGCGCCTCATGAGCGTGTCCTCCATCTGTGGGCACCAGAGGTGGTGACCCTTGGGGTCGAGGGTGGGGTGAGGGAGGCCGCCGGCGATCCAGCCGTCTCCGTGCCTCAGCCATTCGCCGATGTAGTGGGCAGAAGCGCTTCGAACTAACAAACGAGGGCAGATCACGGCTTCCACGGACGCTGGCTGGTACATAACAATGCCATCACAAACTTAATTGAATGCGTTTGGATCCGTCATCAGCTTCCTCAAATATAAAATGTGGGCAGCGATTGACGTGCCTGTGAGACATCGAAGGAGACACGAACACAACAGATCGCTGATTTATGAGCGCTGTGCACTCGTTCCTGTACCATACACTTCGCCCGGACCAGTGGGCCACAAAAGTACTTCAATACACGGAGCCACCAGGGAAACGGCATACTGAGACCCACACAGAACCGGATGCATGTAGCTGCTGTGCTGTGTGCGTGTGTGTCAGGGCTGTCTTCCTCTGTCTCCCTCTGTGTGTGCGCGTGTGTGTGTGTGTGCGAGGGAGGGAGGGGGACGTACCTCTGCGGGCGCGGGATGATCTTGGCGACCTCCCATGGGACCACCTCTCCCGCTGCGCCAGCCTAAACGAGGCACACATGACGATCTTGCGCAAGTCCTCGTCAGTGATGCCCTTCGCCGCTGTGCCTTGCGTGTCGACGAAAGGATACGCCACCTGAAGGCCCCACACACACATACACACATGAGTAATTTCCCGGAATGAGATGTGTGTCTGGCGTGACCTTGATTAGGCAGGCACTCTTGACACAGTCCACTGGCAACCACAGACAGTGCACACCAAGGCGCATAGCCAGCAACTCGGGCAACCTGACCGATAAACCACGCACAAAGACAAGGTCTGTATTTTCGCGTCCCACTCGCCGAACACATCGACTGTATGCGACCTGCACAGAAACACGCACACACCATCCTCTGTTCCTTCTGCCATTTGTCTGATATCCTTCTCACGTCCGGCAATCGCTGTGAGCATCCGTGTCCCTCTGCACTCGGTGGTGGAGACATCAACCCACACTGCAAACGAATGACAGCAGAGAACAGAGATGAGAGTGAGTGCTGGGCTGGGCTGACCGGTGATGCCTAGCACATCCCAGACGGTGATCCACGCGACGAATGAGTGGCCGGCGTCGGTCAGGACGAGACGACGGTAAGTGAAGCCGGCAGTGGCGCGGTATGAGGTGGTGGTGGTGCATCCCTCCACTGGTGTGTGGGGGACTGCGTCAGCAGGTTGAGCAGCCGGTTGTTGTCGACATACCTGACACACACACACAACGTACACTCGTGTGCCGTGACAGTGTCCACACACAGAGTGATGCCCCGCCTCACCTGTTGATAGCGCTGCGGTCAGCAGCGACGTTGATCTGGTGAGTCTCTGTGAAGTGGTTGAGGACGATGCCCTTGACCCACGACGACACAGATGCGTAGTCTCAGGCCGCCAGCGACCGCCAGCCCTCGAGCGGATGACAGTAGATCCTGGTACGGACGGGCGGGTCGTGCGCTTGTCGATGCTGCTGGTAGAGGTGGTTGGGAGGGAGCGGCGGGTTGGTGTTGATCTCAAAGCCACCTTGGTCCTTGATGGCCCGCAGTGTGTTGCCGTGCTGGAATAGCTGGAAGGTCGTGTTGTCGCCGAAGTCGATGTGCATCCACAACATGACGCGTCAAAAAAGATGGTATCCCTCCCGTCACATTCACTTCCCCCTCTCTCACTTGTCAGCGACTCATGCGCAGTGACGAAGAAACGCCGGCCACCGTCACAATCATCATCTTGTCGCCTTTCTTGGCCTTCTCTTTCAGGTCCTTGGGGTCTAACACCAGCACGAAAAAGAAGTGGAACACCAGCCATGGAACCAAGGTCAGCCACGCCAAGAAGGCGGCGCCATGTGCACGTGTCTTCGCCAGGCAGCTTCGGCGACCTGAAGCACACACCAGAGAGAGTTATGAAGATCAGCCGGAGACCTCATCATCGAAATCTGAGGACTCCGATGAAGCCGAAGAGGCAGCGTGTTGTACGTATTCCTCACTGCGCACCCATGAACATGTAGATCTGCACACAGAAAGACACGTCACATGCAGCGATGTAACGATTCCACGCAAAGCCCGAACGCGTTGGTCCCCCACCGGTATGAAGATGGTAGCGAGTACGATGGCTTGTACGATGGGGAAGCCAATGACCCAGCGGACCGCCACACCAACAA
>CDMY01000217.1:100547-127972 GCA_001179505.1 Vitrella brassicaformis
GGATCCGTCATCAGCTTCCTCAAATATAAAATGTGGGCAGCGATTGACGTGCCTGTGAGACATCGAAGGAGACACGAACACAACAGATCGCTGATTTATGAGCGCTGTGCACTCGTTCCTGTACCATACACTTCGCCCGGACCAGTGGGCCACAAAAGTACTTCAATACACGGAGCCACCAGGGAAACGGCATACTGAGACCCACACAGAACCGGATGCATGTAGCTGCTGTGCTGTGTGCGTGTGTGTCAGGGCTGTCTTCCTCTGTCTCCCTCTGTGTGTGCCCGAGTGTTTGTGTGTGTGTGCGTGTGTGTGTGTGCGAGGGGGGGACGAGGTCGCCAAGACACACCACAAATATACTCAGCCGCCGCAATTCAGGGAGATTCCTGAGATCACCGGCAGCATTTCATGATGCGACCTGCACACACGCATAGACGACATGCGTCCTTGCATCAATTATATTTCATCCGTGCGTGCGGTTCTCTCACGGCAGCCACGAGTGCGAACAGACAGGGGGACACCAAGCCATACTCCCGTGCAATGCATTCATCGAACGTGGTCTGTCTACTTACCACGGGCGGATACCACCTTGCTCACCTTCTACAGCGGTAGGTGATGGAAACCTTGCTCACCCTCTACAGACACAGGCGTACACACCGATGGATGGATGGATGGATGGATGGACGGCCGGCTGATCCCCTTCCTCTCAGTCAGCCACTCACTCACTCACTCACTCACTCACCACACTGAGTTTGCGGCCAGGCGACCATCCCAGGGCCTTGACCACTTGCGACTGCTCCTGCACAGCACACAACAAGCGACACACACATCTCCCGCCTCCCTCACACATGCCTATGCGGATGGGTGCAGCGCACACTGACCTCTGCGGTCGGCTGCTCCTCCTCCTGGATGACCCCTAGGGCCTGCAACTCAGCACCATTGACGAAAGGCCGTCATTGATATGGCAAAGCGGCGATCAAGAGCCTCCTTTCCCCCCCACATCGCTCGACCGCGCCGCTTGCCATATCGGCTGTTTGGGACAGCCGGCGCAGCATCCGTCTCGGTCGTTTGCAGCTCGAAGCGGATATCGATGAAACGAGGGGGACGAGGCGTCGCCGTCATAGCCACAACGCTTTCGATGTTCTCGCCAGCACGGAGCCCACTCGTGAAAACATCTCGAGTCAGCTCCCTTGAGGCATGTATTGAGTCGATATGACGCTCTGCTACAATGCCCTCGCTTTCGGGAATCTTCTCGGTCATAAGTGGGAAGTCGCGGCAGACATTTTGTCTGAGTGCCAAGCTGCTCTCGACGGCGTAGGTACGATGTGCCTCAGAGTCTCCATTCCGCCCCTAAGAATAATCTGAATGACGGGGAGAGGTATGAGCTGAACAAAAGCAATACTTCAGCGTACCGATGGCCGGCCCGCAGGAGACCGTACTTCACCACACGAAAGGCCGACGGTAAGCCATGCGAGTCCCTGATCCGGTAGATCCCGTTCGCGTCTTGCTGCAGGGACAGGCTCATCGTTCCGTGCAGCACGACGTCTGTCCCTGCAGATGGCTGAATGTCTTGAAAATGGCTTGTATTCACGCTCCTGCAGGCGATCGCCGAGCCTGTTCAGCAGGCCCTGCTCCTTCAGGACAGGCGAGACCTCCTCGTGGTAGCTCTTTGGAAAAAACACCCAAAATGCAAGGCCGAGAACGATTCAGGGCTTTCAGCGGCAGGGCTTCACGTCAATCTCGAAGCCGATGAAGTGCACCAATGCTGAAAGGGGTGTCGTCTCGACATCCTTCGCGTGAAGGGCTGATCTGGCGTCAGAATGTCGGTGAGGCTCTGCTCATCCCATGCATGCCGCGACGTGTAAGCCCAGCTTTGCACGGTCCGCCGGGATGCTGCTCAAATCATAAGAAAGCTCGTCTCTCCCAGCGCAAAAGGGACAGCGGCGGGGGCTGATGCGTCCACCGCTTGGGGGTCGAAAACGACGAAGACAGCGAGAAAGCGCACGAGAAGAGGGCGTCTCGTTTGTGGGAGGAGCAGCAGGCCGTGGAGCCGTAGTGAAGAACAGGGAGCCAAACGTAAGCCAATGTAAGCCTCGAAAATATCGTGAATCAAGAAAAAGTATGGGGCGTCTAGTGTGGGCGTCTCGGCCGGCGAGAATCAATAATTCTCGACTTCAACCTGGCCAGTTTCGCAGATTTTTGGTGCGGGAGATGGACGGGCGCTACGGTGCCACGCCTCACGACCGCCGTTGAGCCAAGGCCTTATCGGCCGCAGCAGCATCTTTTTGCGCCGGGGTGATGGATCGGTGGGTGGCCATGTGGGTGGCTGTGTTTGTGGCGGTCGATAGAGACGCTGCTCGTGACGTCTTCAGTACTGTAGTACACGAAATGAACACCACCAACACAAAACGCAGTAATTGACGCACACAGAGACGAAGACACGCTCATCCCTCCCTCCCTCCCTCCCTCCTGATCCATCCATACATACATACGACAACTGACACATAGAGATGCCCCACACTGGATGGATGCACTGTGTACAGTCTGACAGGCACCCGGGCAAATGCGGACAAAAAGCAATTTCGTTTGCACTGATGGTTCGCCTGCATATGCACGCACCTATCCGTCTATCTGTCGAACACCATGGCTGATACGACCGGCCCCAACACCACACGCGCCAGCCGAGTCGTCACCGGGAAGCGGCGCTTGAACGCAACACCCACACCATCAGACACATCCGGCTCGGTCGTGTACACATCAACACTCACTGCCGACAACCGACAACACCAAACACAGCAGATGGCACATGCAACTCATGCCGAGAGAGAGGTTTGTGCTGACCCGTGAAGGTGTTGTAGACGTCCTTGATAGTGATCCACGCGACGAAGGGATGGCTGCTGTCGGTCAGCACGAGACGGCGGCACGAAACCGTGCCGGCACAGCGTGACGCTGTCGTAGTGCATCCTTCAACTGGTGCGTGGGGGGACTGCCTGAGGAGGGTGTGCAGCCGATCGTTGCCCGCAAACCTGACGAATTACCGGACGCACAACAGACGCATCACAGGAACATTTAAAGGCCCGCGTGTCATGATCGCATCCTACTAAGGACTCACCTGTCGATTACTTTGGTCGTCAAGCTGGTCTGGTGGGAGTCACGGAAGTGGCAGATGACGATGCCCTTGGCGAACGACGACACAGACGAGTTCACGATCGAATAACGACCCCCCAGCCGCACCCAGCCTGTATCCTCTGAGTAGGTGATCCTGCTGCTGACTGGCGGGTTGTGGTCCTGTCCGTGTCGCTGGTACACGTCACCGACAAAGCCGTCGAACTCGAAGCCGTCCTGGTCTCTGATGGCCCGCAGCCTCTCGCCGTCCTGGAACAACTGGAAGGTCACGCTGTTGCCGAAGTTGATGTGGCGGCCGACCATACATAGGTGAGACAGCATACGTGGCTCGGCCAAATACGCCTGCACACCCAAGACATGAACACAGGACCACACACACGATGAGAGCCATCCCGTTCCTCTCTTGTCTTTGCTTACCGTCTTGTGTGGGTATTGGTGCAGATCATCAGCAGTGAGGGTGACGGGAAGCTGGCAGCAACCGCACTGCCCCGCCAGCTCAATCACCTCGCAGATCTCTCCCCAGCCGCCCAACTCAATCACACACACTGCCGCCAGCAGCTCAGCCACACCCAACTGCTCATCGTCGAACGTCAGCAGCTGTATTGTTGGCCGTCCGTTGGCCGTTCGCCGCAGCCCCGCCTGTGTGCCGAGAGAGTGGCCGAGCCGCTGCCGCAGCTGAGGCGCTCCGAAGAGGTCGCTCAGCCATGTGCAAACTGCCCTCAGACGCAGGACGTCACCGACACTGAGCAGATAGAAGTTGCGCCGGCCGACGAAGATGTAAGTGAAGGGTTGCTGCTCCTGCTGCTGCTGAGAGTGCTGCATGCCTGGCAGCATCCCTTGCTCGCCAATTGGAGGGTCTGGAGGGCCGCAACGGGCTGGTCCGTTCTCCTGTACGGGCTTTGAGTCTGAGCCCCAAGAGATTCTGCATGCTGGTGTATGCTGATGACAAAGCGAAGGGCCGAAAGCGATAGCTGATGCGTCTGGGACAGCTTCGAACCCGCCAAATCGCTCGGAAAGTCTGTGGGGGCGTGGGGGCTGACTCGGAGACGCCAATCGGCTCGCGGTTGGAGGGAGCAATCATGGTGGAAGGCGGCTGTGTGAAAGGAAGCGACGAGCCCAAGTCGGTGCTCCCGCCACATCCCTCTACCCTGCTCTTCCCGCCTCCCTTCAGCTGACACAGGTGCTGATCAGCACACCCACAGTGTCACCCCGCCAGCCGCACACAGGACGGCACTGACAGATAGACCGTCATGTGTGAGAACGGCTGGCTGGCCAAGTGGGTGCGGGATGACCCGCAGACGTGGAGCAACGTGCGAGTGCAGGTGGGTGAGTCAGGCAGAAGGACGGCAGAAGCGACACTCACACACACACAAACTCACACACACATGCATCGATTCATCTGGCCCATTCCCGTGTGTGTGCTGCAGGGGATGGGCGGCGAGAGAGGTCGCGGTCTGGTGTGCATCAAGCGGGTGAGCAAGGGGGCGACGGTGCTGGAGGACAGCACACCCATCGTCACACTCCAGCACCACTACAGCAGGTACACTGACAGTATGCCACCACTGGACGGCGTAGGCATTCACACCGGTGATGCGGGTCACATATAAGTGTCGGCGTGTTGTGATGTCAGGCGCTGCTGCGTTGCTTGTGCGGTGTGTCGGCGTGTGGTCGATGACTTCGAAACCCAGACCGACCGAATCCTCAGCAAGTAGGTACCTCCACAGCATAGGACGCCGTCCACACCACACCGCCCTGCCTCTTCTTTATCCGCAGTGTGGGTCAGCGGCTGCACGTCGACCACCCCGATGTGTGGCGTGCGGCCCACCAGGTGCCGCTGCTCATGCACAAGGGGGACATCCCCCTGACCTCACCGCCAATCCCTCCGCCGCCTGTGGCGGCCGCACACACACACTCATCCGCAATGTCAGTGTCGACCGCCTCGTCGTCGGCAGCGGCGGAGTGGACGTACTGCGAGAGGGGGTGTGGGGAGGTCTTCTGCAGCAAGAGATGCAAGAAGGTACGGACACTGACACACACACATGGACGGAAGGCCCCCTGGCTCTCTGTGTGTGTGGACGAGTGGCTGGGATTGTGTGGTGCGTCAGATTGCGTGGGGTGTGTATGCCGATGTGCCGCACCCCCACCGCATTCTGTGTGTCGACCTGCCGGCCGACAAACAGGACGCCTGGGAAGAGTTCAAGAGGTCTCACACATCCACACGCAATGAAGCAGCCAGCGACACACACGTGTATTCCCTCCCTCTCCCTCTCCCTCTCTCCGTGTGTGTGTGTGTGTGTGTGCAGCCACGCGTTGCGGACATACGAGTACTTCCAGCTAGCGGCATCGGTGTACGCCGTCATCATGTTCAACGTGACCTACGGCCGGATGGCCCTCGAGGACGCCATGCAAGAGATGCTGCTCTTCGCTGGCAAATCATGGTACATCCATCCATCCATCCCCCACACACACACTGACACACACATCTCGTGTGTGTGTGTGTGTGTGTGGTAGGCCTGAATTGCTGGACGTGCCCCTGTTGGCTGGGGGCGAGCATGTGACCGTCACGGAGGCCGATGAGTACAAGAGAAAGCGACAGGAGGCGTAAGAGAGCGACTGACCCGACAGCAGACGGAACACCCATACACACAGGCATGAGCGGACTTGTGAATGCAGGCTGGAAGAGTCGCTGCGTCTGCTCAAGGCCGCACTATACGACGTAAGCCACACACCACCCACACACACACGCAGTGGGAGGGGGAGAAAGAAGAAAGCAGCGAGAAGCCACTCATTTGTCTATGAGTGGTGCTCTCTGTGTGTGCGTGTCTGTCACAGCCTGGTAGTTGTTTCGGCCCGCTATTCACAGTGGATGTGTACTCCCGGGTGGTCGGCCAGCTGGACCTCACCTGCGCCGCCGTGCAGCTCACCAATCCCCTCAGTGCGGCCGTCGACACCATCATGACCTCCCACCAACAGCAGCAGCACGAGACGGCCCTCTCCACACCCACACACAGAAACAGACACAGAGGCAGCAGCAGGAGGTCAGTGATGGGCATACCACATGGAAGGCACAAAGGCCCATCCCCCGTCTCTCTCTGTGTGTGTGTGTGTGTGTGTGTGTGGCTGGCAGTGTGTGGCCGTCATCGATGTCCTTCGCGTCGCTGCTGCTCCGCGGCACAGCTGAGAGTGAGCCCAAGACGCCCAAGACGCCCTCGTCCGCCTGGAGTGACGGCAACTCGTCCACGTCGGCGTCATGGGAGTACCCCGAGGACACCTTCGCACGCACAGTCAAGCCGGTCGGTCAGCCATGTACCACAACAAACAAACAAACAGATGGATGGATGGATGTGTGTGTGTGTGTCTTCAGCTGCTGGGCGTGCTGGCTCGTGTGGTGCGCGAGCGGCGGGATGAGTACAACGCCATGCAGGGCAGCCTCTTCCCGCCGGAAATGAACACCGATGGTGCGTGGGGATGGTCGAGTCTCTCTCCCTCCCTTAGGCCATATGTCTGTTGTGGGGGTGTGTCAGATGGCACTGAGGATCTCTCGTCTTTCCCGGACTTTGAGGGCGTCGCCGTCTTCAAATCGTTAGCCCACCACCCGTCCCCCCACACCACTGCCACCACACCCACACAGCTGCTCCCGCTCTGTCCGTCTGTCTGTCTGTCCGTCTGTCTGTCTGTCTGTCTGTCAGTGTGTCTTTTCTGAACCATTCCTGCGACCCCACAGTCGATGTGGTCTTCGGCAGGGACACCTCGGTGCGTGTGGTGGCGAGGGGCGACATGCGCATGGGCAGCGAGTGCCTCATGAGCTACACGGGGTGCACTGAGGACAACAGCGACCTCAGCCGGAGGCAGCACACACTGCTCTACGACTACAAGTTCCTCTGCACCTGCGCCACGTGCAGATCACAGGTGAGGTGCGGCAGCCCACCACACGCACCACGCCAAATGCCGCCAGTGTGTGTCCATTCGTTCGTTCACGCAGGCAGCCGACATTATGTGCCGCCGTCGCGCGGCTGCAGGGGGCAACACCAGCGGCCCATCGTCATCGGCAGCGTCGTCACTGCCAGTGCTGCTGCCAGCGACGCCTGTGGTGCCGCCCACCGCTGCACAGGTGGAGGCGGCCCAGCGGGTCGTCGCTGAGGTGCAGCACCAACAACGCGCCAACAGCAGCAAGACCAACAAGGCAAAGAAGAAAAAACGCAAGACATAGACACAAGGAGAGAGAGAGAGAGAGGGAGGGAGGGAGAGGGGTGCGTCTGTGCAGGAGGGTATCTGTAAGCGTAATGGGGCGAGGTCGGTCGCTGCTTAGTGGAGGGTAGTAGGGACGGGCCGGCAGGGAGAGAGAGAGGGAAGGGGGGAGGGAGGGAGGGAACGGGGATGTTTGGATCTAGGTCACCTTTTGCTGCTCGACTCGATCGGCTTTTGCTGTTTTGCCACCTTTCGCCTTTACCAAGGCCGCCATCCACCCCGTGCATTCTGGCTGCATGCCACGCGGCCGATTTTCCGACGAGAGAGTATGGCCGCGGTCAGTTTTCCTAACAGCCTTGCCGTTTTGTCGTATTGGTGCGTGTCGATACATAATTCGCACGTGGCATTCACGCATTTCCATGTGTGTGTGCGCGTGTGTGTGTGTGTGTGTGGTTGCCCCCTCCCTCCATCCCTCCCTCCATTGTGGATGCACGCAGAGATGGTGGCGCGATTTTCCTCTCCTCTCACGCCCCACCATCCATCCGTCCATCCGTCCCCTCCGCTTGGTTGCATGCTTACGGTTGTCTATCTAAGTGTCTGTTCTGTGGCTGACTGCTCTGCTCTGCCTCTGTCCACTTTGTCTCTCTCTCTGTTGTGGTTAGCAACTACTTGCTGTGTGCGAGTGGCGTGGCGTACACACACGCATGCCTGAATTCGTTGAGCTTTGCGCCGATCCTTCTCTCCCTCCTCTCTCTGTGTGCTCTGCAGTGATGAGCCAATGGGTTGCCCACTTATTTGTTGGTTGCATCATTTCTGTGTGTGAGAGTGTGTGCAGTGTATGCGGGTGGACTCAGACGCACCAGCGAGATCACATGCAGTCAATATCTATCATGAATAATGCTATTCTGTCTGACTCGTCAGTCACTGGGGTTGATCAATCAATCAAAGCCCCGCAACACGCAGTCGAGAGGCCACAGAAGCTCAGCTGCTCTGCTTGGGAATCTATCCATTTTGTTTGTCCGACACTATCAGCCAAGGAAGACTGTCTGTCTGCGCGCGTCATGCGTCAGTCGATTTCTTGACGCTTTCCTGAAGTGTCCTCTCCAAGTCCCTCATGGCCTCATCCAACACCTGCACACCACACGCCGCACGAAGACACAGACAACCAACCACAATGAAATACACGCGCATTCACACACTCGTGCGTACCTCTTCGCTGACGATAGGCGCTGCCCGTCTGGGCCGGACCACTCTGAAGCTCTCAAATGACGACCCACTGGGCCTGCTGCTGCTCTCCATGCTACTGCTGCTGCTGCTGCTGCTGCTGGCATTGCTCGCATGTTTGTCTGGCGGGGCTGTATGGTGTCGCAATGGGGCGGGGCGGTCACGAGAGAAATCTGACACACACAAGGAAGGGGCACAAAGCGCATATCATAGCAGGTAGAAATGTGCCAGCCGCGCGTTCTTTCTCTCACCAAATGTCACATAGGTGTCGTCATCTGCTGCTCCATCGTCGGCCGCTGCCGAGGTGGGCATCGTTGTCGTCGCGTGTTGGCGGCTGTGTGTGCCTAGCGCCCTCCTGCTCTTGCGGCCGCCCCCTGCTGCTGCTGCTGCTGCTGCTGGCGCATGATCAGGAGGGTGTGATACCTGGCAGACATACAGACAGACAACAGACAGACAGACAGACAGACGGAAATGCAGAGATATAGAAGTGATTGTGTGGTTCCGTGGACGGATGTGTGCCCACCTGGCCTCTTCCCATGCCCAGATTGCTCCACGACGGCCGGCCTCTGCAAGTGGTCGAGTGAACGGGAGAATGCATCGAATGCGACACATGCATACCTCTTGTGGCGTTGTGACTGGCTGTCGGCCGCATCTGCTGCTGTGGCTGCTGCTGCTAGTGGCCTCTCGTCATGGCCACCCACACTTCCCCTCTGTCTGCCGCTCTCAGCAATCATCATCATGTGTGCAGAGGACCACTCTGTTTGACAGACACCCACACACAGAGGACAGCCAGCAGAGTGAGAGACAGAGGGAGCCATTTTCTCTCTACCTGTGTGTGGGTCGTCATCGATGAGGCCATGTTGAGCGTCAGCAGCATCGGCTGAGTCAGCGAGGAGGGGCACAGGCGTCGGCGGCGGGATGGCCGCCGTGTCGTACTGGTAATCCATCAACAGACCTATGTCCTATCCTCCACACACAAAGACACGCACAGCCGTCCGTCTCTCTGTCCGCCAATGCACCCACTGACCGACCTCCTTAGTGAGCTGCAGCACATCGTCAGGCCGCGCCTTCATCAGAGCCGACCACATCCGACGCTCACGCTTGCGCATGAAGCTGCACACAACACAACACACCGGCCCTTGTGCGTGTGTGTGTGTCGACGTGTGCTCGTCGCGAGCCTCTGACTTGATGGCGGCAATCCAGGAAATGAAGCAGAAGTTCTGCCAGTGAGGCCGACCTGTTTGCACACAGACACACGCATAAACAAACACCCACACAGTGTGTGAGGGGGAGGAGCTTCCCACCACACGCACGCTAATTACCAGCTTCGCATCTCATCTCCTGCAGCTCAAAATACGACCGAACCAGACCCTACACACACCGACAGACACAGACAGACACAGACAGAGAGAGAGAGAGAGAGAGGGTGCAGTCATCCGTCCAGCGTCGATTGTTGTTTGTTTGTGTTGCCGACCTCGTTGATGCGTATGATGGCTGGGTGCATCTTGGCCTCCTTCATCTCCTCCAGTATCAACAACGCCTGGACAGTCAGTGCACCCAGGAATGCGACGAGCGTTCGTGACTGAATGCGCCGAGTGTGCAGACCTGTTCGCTTCTGTGTCTGTGTGAGAGAATGAATCCGTGCAGCTTCAGCGTGTAAGTCGCCTCGTCCAGCAGCATATTCTGACTCCTGCCGGCACACATGATACCAACACACACGCAACCACTCATATGCTGCCCTCATCGCAATAGCCTCGCCGCTCACTCACTTCATCTGCTCGAAGAGTCTTTCCCATTCGCACCAGTCCCTCTCAACGATGGCCCGCCACAGTCGCCAATAATACGTCATCTTGCTCTCTGCCCTCACCTAATCCACGCACGCACACACACACACACACATACAGACCAGACAGGCATACACAGATCCATGATGAGTGCAGATGGCTGCCTCTCCCGCCTACACACCTTCATGTGCTTGCCCTCTCTGTCGACCTTGACAGGAGCCTTCACAGCCTTCCTGTGATGGGCTGATGGGTAGATGGTTAGATCAGCACGTTGACTCAACATCGGCGGCAGGCGATGCCGCAACAACGCGCGACTCCTCGTCAGCTGCGGGCTGCCATGCGATAGGGCAAGGCCAGAAGCACTGCAGACCATCTTTCTCATCTCCTGATCCATTGCGAGCTTAGCCGGGAGATGTGTTATGTGGTTGAGTGGATGAGTGGACGTGTTCGATGAGGGGCGGGTGGGCAAGACATCAACAGACACACAGATGTGATAAGCTTTGCATGGCGAGTCCACTGGTTGATAAACAGAGGACGGATGTGCACACCCTCTTGTGGTGCCGTCCATCCATCCATCCAGCCAGCCAGCCAGTCAGTCCATCCCATTATATACACACACCAAATGCGGCTCCCAAATCGTCTAATCCCCTCTGCTACACCACATGCACCATGCACTCGGTTTGTTTATGTGAGGCATACAAAAGCGAATCGAACCTCCATAAAGCACTCATCTCATCTCACGCCAAATCGAAACATCCCCCCCTTCCTCACCTGCTATTCCCCATCACGTCACGTGAAGCACCTCTATCTCATCCGCCATGAAGTAATTCTTAAACGACCCGCCCAGCCGAGCATGGCCACCGGCATCCCTCTTCCCCGTGTAGCCCTCAGGCACATAGTCGCTGGGAATGCGCTGTGCACAGCTGCGGATGTCGGCAGCTGGCTGGTCACTGTGCTCGTCGTCACCCAGAGCCAGCCAATCACCGATTCTCACACTCCCACGATCCCGCGCACTCCCCTCCCTCCCCTCCCTCCCCGCCACCGTCACCCACTCATCCTCTCGGTCGATGTCGATCTTGGTCGGCGTGTCGAAGTGGCCGGTCAGCGAAAACCACCACAGGTCACAGTCGTACTCGTGCATGCCGGTCGGAGTGTCAGGCAGCATCAGACCGCAGTTAATGAAGGCGCCGAAGACATACTTGTCCTTTCTGATTACAAACACGAGAGGCTCTGCGTCGCCCACACTGTCCAGCAGGTCATCGTAAGTGGTGCCGTTCACCGACGACCTACGGCCCCCCCCCGCACACACACACACACACACACACGCGCAGATCTCTCTCTCTCTCCCTTTGTGTGTGTGTGTGTAATTGCATACCGGTACAGGGAGGTGATATTGAGTTCTGTGCCATTGTCACTGCCCATCAAGTCGAGCAGCCCCTGATACTCTGACGCAGACAACGACGTGCCGTCAGGCGGGGACACCTGCTGCTGCACTCGACGGACCTGCACACAAGGCACAGCCACAGAGCGGATGACTAATCTAATGAATGAAGGGCCACAGCCTACCAGATGGGCCTCCGTCCACGCCAAGCTGAGAGTCACCATCAGCAGTGCAGCACACCTGCAGTGCCGTGCCATCGCGTCGACGAAAGAAAGTCTTTGTCGTCAGTCTAGCCACAGGCAGCCTGATGAACAAGACAGCAGTGAGCGAGACGACGGGAGTGAGCACACCACCTGGGAGGAGAGAGAGATCTGCTTTTCGCAGCGGTTTCAGGGAGCACCCTAGGCGGCCTGACAAAATCTGCTTGTCACCTCGAGTTCAGACAACCGATCCATCTGTGTCTTCCGACTTCCTCCGGCCAGATTTGTCGTCAGTCGTCCACTTTGGCCTCGTCGGTGAGGTCGGCGGCAGAGATGCGCACGCGGCGAGTCACTCAGGTGAGCGAGGGAGGGAGGGAGGCCTCGTGCGCCGCCATGTAAGGCGGCTGCTCGGCTCTGTGTGCTGTGCTACAGATGTCTGTCTGTCTGTTGGTGACTGAGTCAGTGAGTGAGTGTCCGTGACGGCAGACACTGCTGCAGATGAGGGGCGCCGAGGTGCTTGGCCGTCGAGTGCAGTCGAATGCCGCAGTGGTCCGCAGGCAGCCACACACACATGGATGGATGGATGTGCCACACAGAGGAGAGGACACACACAACGGTCTGTGTCGCATGGGTGGGTGCAGGTGTGACTCGGTGACGGTGAGGGTGCTGTCTGTCTGTTGCGGAGGCCATGCCGATGGCGCTGGTGGGCAACGTGACGACCCGCTGGCCATCACAACTGACTGACTGACTGACCGACCGGCGCTGAGTATTTTGTGTGTGTGTATGAGAGGTCGGCCGATGTGTCGACGACTGACTGACTGCCTCTCTCTCTGTCTTTGTGTCTCACGCGAGTTGGTTGTGCGTTGCTCTCAGTGTGTTGTGTTGTGTGGTCTGGTTGCCACTGTCATATGTGTCGCGGTCATGGACTGCCGTGACTGGTGGTGTATATATATACCCATTGCATGCTTGCGAGTGATGGATGGCTTCGTTTGTGTTTGGCCCCAGCCAGCAGCTCGCCTTCCCACTCGATATCGGTCACTCCATTGTGACCATTGGTACGCTGATCTTCGATGGCAGGGGGATGTCATTGTCGGTTGTCTTGATGTGATGCGCAGATCTTGGCGTCTGTGCCTTGGTGTGCGTCCTTTTTGGCCTCTCTGGCGACGTGAGGTTGTGATTTGGTACGCGCATGCTCCCCTGATGCGTTCACGTCGCCACAGCAGACACATGCGTTTCCTTGTGTCTCACTTGCTCGTGTGTGCAGCTGTTGATACGTGTGCTGATCTGCCATGGCGTCCCATTCACCTGGCGGACTCGCACTTGACTTTGGGTACGTGTGGGGGACACACTCACTCACTCCTCACCCATCACCTGTGTGTGGCCGTGTGCTCATGCTTGTGTGTGTGTTGGTGTGTGTGTGGTGTTCCGCGCGTGCATCTATATGCGACGCTGGGTGGACCTCTGTACGTTGATCGTCTGTCTACTTCTGTACCTCATGTCGAGCGGCATGCATTCGCACGTCACCCCTGACCTGGGGCATCCACTCGACACCACACCGGCCACTGGCCATTATCCATAATATGTCCACTGCACCACACTTCTCAGCCGTCAGCTGCCATGAGTGTGTCGGCTGATGAGTAGGGGGCGGGGGAGAGATGACAGACAGACAGAGAGGGATGAGTGGCTGGCTGGCCGTACAAAGGAATCGCTGTGTGGGGTGGCGGTGGCCGTCTGTCTGTCAATCGGTAGTCTGAGACGTTTGCTCGCGAGAGTGTGTTGATCTCTCGTCGATGCATCCGTCACACACGACCGGCTGACAGACAGACAGGCCGACACACACACTCAAAGAGAGAAACCGTTTTGGTTTTGCCAGCTGTGTATGGTTTTCTTTGCGTGTGTGTCCTCCCCTCTCTCTGTGAGCATCTCAGAAGTCGTGCTGCAACAACAGAGCGTCAGCCCACGAAGGGTGTTGGTGCTTAAGGGTTGCCGGGCGGCGACAGAGATGCCCACAGAGGGGGGCGGGCGAGGGAATGGGCATGCTGCTGTGATGATCCGTGGGAAGGAGAAAGAGAGAGAGAGACGTCGCTTTGGTTCGTGTGTCGTGTGCATCGTGTGTCGGTGTGGCCGGCGGTTTTTTTTCTTGAGTATTGGTTATTAAGCGGCCGACACACACACACACACACACACACGCAGAAGGAGTGGCCAGGCCGTTCGCGCTGTTCGTTGAGTGACCTCCTCACTCTCATTATATCGGTTGATACATGGCGAGTCCATTGATGGATAAACAGAGGATGAATGTGCACACCCTCTTGTGGTGCCGCCCATCCATTCAGCCAGTCAGTCCATCCCATTATATCCACACCACATGCGGCGACTTGAACAAAGAAGTAGCTGCATTTCTCCCCAGATCATCTAATCTTCTCTGCTACACCACATGCAATATGCACTCAGCACACCGAGAGACCTCTCATCTCATCCGCATGCAAATCCTCGACCCACCCAGACAGGCACTCTCACATCGACCCTGAGCTCACATCATGCGAAAGGACATGCAAAATAGAAACAACGAGAGCCACAGACAGACACACGTCCGCGTCGCTGATGATGAAATCGTTGGTGATGATATGAAAGGCGCCTGCAGCACTTCTATCTCATCTGCATGAAACCTATACGACCCGCCCAGCAGAGCACCGACGCTCGACTCCCCCGTATAGCCCGCAGGCATAAAGCTGCTGGTAGTGTACTGCGCACAGTTGCGGATGTCGCCATCATGTACCCACCCATCTTCCGGTACCCACCGATACAACTCGTCCAACTTCAGGTACCCACCCAACCTCCGGTACCCACCAATCATCACACTCACACCGCCCGCACTGTGCCCCGCCACCATCACATCCACCCCCTGATACATTTCGCGGGCGTCGATCTTGGTCGGCTTGGCGAAATGCCCGGCCAGCGAAAACCATCGCACGTCACACTCATAGTCGTTGTAGTCGGTCGGGTCATCGGGCAGCTCCAGACCGCAATTGATGTGAACGCCGAAGACATACTTGTCCTTTCTGATTACAAACACGAGAGGCTCTGCGTCGCCCACACTGTTCAGCAGGTCATCGTAAGTGGTGCCGTGCACAGACGACCTACGCCACACACACACACACACACACATCTCTCTCTCTCTCTCTCTCTGTGTGTGTGTGTGTATGATTGCGTACCGATACAGTGAGGTGACATTGTCAGTGCCCATCAAGTCGAGCAGCCCCTCATACTCTGACGCGGACAACGATGTGTTCTCAGGTGGGACACCAGCTGCACTCGAGGACCGCTGTAATACCCATCCACAAAGCACTCATCGCATGCCAAATCGAAACATCCCCCCTTCCTTACCTACTATTCCCAACCACGTGAAGCACCTCTATCTCATCCGCATTGAAATCGGATTTATACGACCCCAGATGAGCATCGCCATTCCAATCGCGCTCCCCCGTATAGCCCGCAGGCACGTCGTCGCTGTCGGTGATCTGCACACAGCTGCGGATGTCGGCAGCCGACCGGTCACTGTCCTTAGCGTCACCCAACCGCAGGTACCCACCGATTCTCACATTCCCGCGCTCCCCTCCCTCCCCGTCACCCCCACCCACTGCTTGTCTTCGTCGACATCAATCTTGGTCGGCTTTGCGAAGTGGCCGGCCAGCGAGAAATGCCACAAATCACACTCATACTTGTGGAGTCTCGTGGAGTTGTCGGTCAGCTGCAGACCGCAATTAATAAAGGCGCCGAAGACATACTTGTCCTTTCTGATTACAAACACGAGAGGCTCTGCGTCGCCCACACTGTCCAGCAGGTCATCGTAAGTGGTTCCGTACACAGACGTCCTACGACACACACACATACACACAGAGAGAGAGAACGCCACACACACATGCATCACGTCATGCATCTATCTCTCTCTCTCTGTGTGTGTGTGTGTAATTGCCTACCGGTACAGTGAGGTGAGTTCCGTGCCATTGTCATTGCCCATCAAGTCGAGCAGCCCATCATATTCAAACCCGGACAACGACGTGCCGTTAGGCGGGGACACCCATCCGCCGTCATACCCATCCACCTGCAGCACCTCCATCTTATCCGCATGGAAGAAGTCCGACCCGCCCAGAACTGCACCACCGCCGTGATACTCCCCTGTGTAGCCTTCAGGCACATCGTCGCTGTGGGTGTACTGATAGCAGCTGCGGATGTCGGCAGCCGGCCGGCCACTGTTCTCGTCGTCACCCAAATACAGAGCCCCACCGATCTTCACATTCGCACCCCACGCACTCCCCTCCCTCCCCGCCACCCGCACATTCTGCTCCCTTCGGAGCTTGGTCGGCGTGTCGAAGTGGCCGGCCAGCGAGAAATGCCACAGGTCACAGTCGTACCAGTGCCTGCCGGTCGGGTCGTCGGGCAGCTTCAGACCGCAATTGATGAAGGCGCCGAAGACGTACTTGTCCTTTCTGATGACAAACACGAGAGGCTCTGCGTCGCCCACACTGTCCAGCAGGTCATCGTAAGTGGTGCCGTTCACCGACGACCTACGCCACACACACACACACACACACAAAACACACACCTCTCTCTCCCTCTGTGTGTGTGTCTGTATGATTGCATACCGGTACAGTGAGGTGACATTGAGTTCTGTGCCATTGTTACTGCCCATCAAGTCGAGCAGTGCCTTATACTGTGACGCAGACAACGACGTGCCCTCAGGCGGAGACACCGGCTGCCCGCCCACGCGCAGCACCTCTATCTCATCCGCATGGAAATTCTCCGACCCGCCCAGCACAGCACTGCCAGGTTCGCTCGACACGCCCACATAGCCCTCAGGCACATGCCACTTCCTCTGACGGCAGCTGCGGATGTCGGCAGCTGGCTGGTCACTGTCCTCGTCGATACCCAGCCGCAGGGACTCACTGAGCGGCCCACCGATCTCCACATTCGCACCCCACACACGCCCCTCCCTCCCCGCCACCCACACCCACTGATCGTCTTCGTCGAACTCGATCTTGGTCGGCTGGGCGAAGTGGCCGGCCAGCGAGAAATGCCACAGATCACACCAGTACTTATGGCTGTCGGTGGGGTCGTCGGGCAGCTTCAGACCGCAATTGATGAAGGCGCCGAAGACGTACTTGTCCTTTCTGAAGACAAACACGAGAGGCTCTGCGTCGCCCACACTGTCCAGCAGGTCACCGTAAGTGGTGCCGTTCACCGACGACCTACGCCACACACACACACACACACCTCCCTCTGTGTGTGTGTGTGTGTGTGATTGTGTGTGATTGCATACCGGTATAGTGAGTTGAGGTCTGTGCCATTGTCACTGCCCATCAAGTCGAGCAGCCCCTGATACTCTGACGCAGACAACGACGTGCCCTCAGGCAGGGACACCTGCTGCTGAACTCGACGGACTTGCACACAAGGCACAGCCACAGAGCAAATGACTAATCCAATGAACGAATGGGCCACAGCGTACCTGTTGGGCCTCCGAGTCAGTCCACGCCAAGCTGAGAGTCACCAGCAGCAGCGCAGCACACCTGCAGTGTCGTGCCATCGCGTTGACGAAAGAAAGTTTTTCTCGTTCAGTCCAGCCACAGGCAGCCTATGTGATGAACAAGACAGCAGTGAGCGAGACGACGGGAGAGGGTGTAGGCAGAGAGAGAGATCTGCCCTTCGCAGCGGTTTCAGGGAGCACCCTAGGCGGCCTGACAAAATCTGCTTTTCACCTGCAGCTCAGACAACCGATCCATCTGGCGGTAAGCAGCTACTAGTAGTTGCGATGACGAGTCCTGGGTGACCCCGCCCTCCGAGTCTTTTGCGAGTCCGATTGGGAGATCTCCCGTTTCCTGAAGCGTTGATGGCGTCTTCGGGTGTGCCTCACGGCGGTGCGTATGAGTCGGGGCCGGGCGGGAATGAGAGAGGCAGCGAGGACTTCGTTCGATACTACCAGGCACAACGCATTGTACCCGACGGTAGGGCGATGGCTGATTGATGTGGCGTGACGTCTGTGTGCATCCATCCATCGATTCATCCATCTCTGTCTGTCTGTCTGTCTGTCCATTGATTGATCATTGATTGGTTAGATGAGTGGGAGGCCTTCTACGGTAGGCTGCTGACGGACCTCAACACAACCTTCCGAATCGTCAGTGGCACACTGCACACGGTAGGCACACAGGCCATCACATGCGGCTCTGTGTGTGAGCCAAATGCATGTGTGTGTCAGGACTTCCTCCGCTCATTTGTCGAAGATTGCCGCAGAGAGTGAGTGGATGGATGGAGGCACACAGAGAGAGTGCTGGCGGCCATATTACTCTTTCTCTCTCTCTGTGTGATGTCTGTGTGATGTGTGTGTCAGTGCGTTGGAGAGCCTGACGAGCGACCCTGAGCTGGCCAAGGAGGTCCAATTCACAACAATAGAGTGGTCAGCCAACAACCCCATAGAGTGGTCAACACACTGAAGAACAATCTTGTGTGTGCAGGTATCCCGATCACTTGGCTTACGACGTGGCAATTCCCCGGCCGGTGCTCAGAAAGAGCCCCGCGCTCAAGTAGCCAATGCCAGCCAGCCAGCCAGCCACGATGGATAGATGGATGGATGGATGGCGTGCAGGCAGTTTCACGAGTTCCTCGTCAAGCAGTCTGAGGCAGGCACCATATTTCGGCAGGTCCGTGACTACAACACGACACGACACAACACAAGGAACACACACGCATCCACGAGAGGGTGTGTGTGTCTGTGTGTGCAGGAGGCTGTGAGCATGGTGCCGCCGCTGCTGCTGGATGTGCGCAGCGGCCACACGGTGCTCGACATGTGCGCAGCGCCCGGCAGCAAGACCGCACAGCTGATTGAGGCGCTCTCCAAGCCGCCAGAGGGTTCTGCTGACAGCAACAGCAGCAATAGGGAGCCTGACGGTTGTGTGGTGGCCAACGACGGCGAGAGCAGACGGGCGCACATGCTGATACACCATCTCAGGCACCTGAGCAGCCCCAACCTCATTGTGACCACACACAGCGCACAGGTAGCTCTTCCCTAACACACACACACACACACACCTACACACACACACACAGAGAGAGAGAGAGAGAGATTAAGAGGAATCTCGCTGCGTGCTTGTGCAGTTCTTCCCCCATCTGTTTGACGCATCCACGGGCGAGCGTCTCTTCTTCGACAGAATACTATGCGACGTACACAGAACTCCACAGCACAAGACAACACGCGATGCAGCCAATGTCGAAGAGATCATCCCTGTCCCTCTCTGTGTGTCAGGTGCCATGTACGGGCGACGGCACCCTGAGAAAGGCACCGAGCCTCTGGAACAGGTGGGTGCTGTTATGGCATAGGAGAGAGGAGGGGAGGGAGGAGAGGCCAGGCACACACACACAGAGACAGAGAGGGAGAGGGATCGGTCACTGTGTTGGCCTGTGTGTGTGTGTGTGGTTCAGGTGGCATCTGCACATGGGATTGGGTCTGCACAAGCTCCAGCTGCAGATACTCAGGAGGTCGGAAAGGAAAACCCCACACGGATACACGCGTGTGTGTGGATGTGTGGCTTTCTTTAATCAGGGGTCTGAAGCTGCTCAAGACGGGGGGCCGGTTGGTGTACAGCACCTGCAGCTTCAACCCCATCGAGAATGAGGCCGTCGTCAACGCTGTCCTGGTCGGTCAGCAAAGCAAAGCACACCATCATCACACCACGCACATGGCACGCACTAAGATTGCCGGTTGGTTCGTTAGGATGAGGCGGGTGAGGCATTGGAGGTGGTCGACTGCTCTGACGAGCTTACGGAGCTCGCCAGACGGCCTGGACTGACCACATGTGCGTACCTCTGTCTGTCTGTGAGAGCAGACACACATGACAACAACCGCCACCGTCACCGGCAATGCCTGTTTTGTGTGTGTGTGTGTGACGTGCAGGGCAAGTGCTCTGGAAAGACACCTGGTAGGTGCCACCCCACCACATCCATCCATCCATCCCTGTGTGTGCATGTGTGTGTGTGTGCAGGTACTCCACCTTTGACGAAACCCAAGGCCGCGTCCGCAGGAAGGTCAAGCCATCGATGTTCCCCCCACCTCCACCGCAGGAGCCACACGCCAGCCACCGCCACACCCAGCTGCGGCGGTGCCTGCGGTTCTTCCCCCACCTCTCCAACACGGGCGGCTTCTTCGTGTGCCTCCTGGAGAAGCGCGCAGCCATGCCCTGGGACAGCTTCCCCGACCAGGCTGCGACATCGTCGACCACAGAAGATGCAGTGGGAGAGGGACAGGGAGAGGGAGAGGGAGGAGAGGGCGTGACGATTGACACCGAGGAAAATGAGAATGAGAATGACGACGGTGGGGCGGTCGAGGGAGACGAGGAGAGAGAGGGGGAGAGAGAGGGGGAGGCGTCCACGAGCGAGGCGCAGCCAGCAGCTAAGGACTCGTGGCGCTCACAGGAGGACTTCATGTCACTCAAACAGCTGGTCCAACAGGTAGGTCTCAGCAGCCAACACACACACACACACACACAGAGAGAGAGAGAGAGCCGGGGCGCCATCCATCCATCCATATCTGTCTTCGTATGCACGCAGCTGTCATCTGCCGACGGTCGCCCATGTGGCCTGTGGGACCGCATCGGCATGCCCTTCGGCCTCCCAGCCGACGGCGACCTCCTCGACGCCCTGTTTGTGCGGACGCCCCCGTCCGACGCCCCCAAAAAGGTGAGCAAACACCCCTCCCCTCTCCCTCTCGCAATGGCAGACAAATGCCTGTGCGCGTGTGTTGTGTGTTCTCAGGTGTGGTACGCTTCCTCTCGGGTCGGTCAGCTGCTGCAGCGCATCGGCAAGTCTCCCTACAAGATCATCAGCGTGGGCTGCCCGGCATTCGAGCGCGTCTCTACCGGCGGCCCCTACCGCATGCTGCAACACGCTGCCAGGTGGCTGCTGCCGCGTATCCAGCACCCCTCTATCGCAGCAGCGGCAGCCGAGGACGATGTAGCCAAAGGCACACAGCAGGTGGTTCGGGTGGGTCGAGAGGAGCTGGGGCTGCTGCTGGCGAAGGGTGAGGCCGGCAAGATGCCGCGTGTGTCGATGAAGGACGAGAGCTTGCCGGAGGGGCTGCGGGGGCGGCTCGAGAGCCTCACGAGGGAGGCGCCCTTCCTGGCGGTGGCGAGAGGGCCGGACGATGGTGGTGGCGAGGCGGCGGCCATGAGCATTGTGGTACCACTCGTGCAGTCATGCATCTCCAGGCACACAAACAGCGGAGCATCGCTCTCTGTCTGTCTGTGTGTCTGTCTGTGTGTGTCAGCTGCCGGGGTGGTGCGGCCGTCAGAATGTGGAGCTCATGCTGGACGACAACACGCGATATGCGCTGCACGCGCTCATACACAAACATACCAGCAAGACACAGAGTCAGGTTGAGTGACGGTCATTTGTGATGAGACGTTGCCTGGGTGGGTTAAGGGTGCTGCACGTGTGTGATGAGACATTGCCTTCGCGAACCGGGAGGAGAGATCGACATTGATGGCATCCCTCCCATCCCATCATCCCACGGTCAACCATTGCGCACACGGGTCTTCACTCCCACACACACACATGCGACACACGAAGACTGCACACACGCACACATCAAGCCCACAAGTGCACTGCGTCGACACATCAGCCATTTATGTGTGGCGGTGGTCAAAAGCCCAAAACCGACAGACATGCAGACAGGAGCGCTACAGCCGATGATTCGCACACACTAAGGTTGAATGCCCTACTATCAGCTCCCCCCACCCATAGTCAGCTCAGTGTGGTCGTCACCTTCCGGCTGCTGCGAGTGGTGCGGCTCTCCTCGACTGCTGGTGATGGTGGTGGCGGCGTCTGTGTGATGCCGCAAAGGCGCTCGAGGGCCTCGCTGAAGCCGTCTTGGTCGTTGCTGCTGACCAGGTGCTGTGCCACCGACCGGACAGACGCATGAGCATTGGCAGTGGCGACAGAGTGACCCGCCAACCTGAAAGCAATCCATCCATCCATCCATCCAACCATCCAGCAGCTGCTCTTCTGTCTCTGTGTGTGTCGTGAGCAATGGACGGCTCACGTGAGCATTTCCTTGTCGTTCTCGGCGTCGCCGAGGGCCAGCATGTGACGCAGGTCCATCTGTGCGGCAATTAACAACGGAGGCACTCATGACCGACCGACGCTTACGTACATGCAGCCAACAACACCAACTCACTCACTGACCGACCTGCATGTGCTCCATCAGCCGCCTCACACCGTCGCCCTTAGACGCACCTGCGCACACAAACACAACACATACACATGAACGCAGCCGTGGTCGGCCCCCATGCACCCACCTCACTCACTCACCCAGTGGCAGGATTTCCAGCATGGTGGGGAGTGCCTGTGTGATGGTGGCCTTGCCGGCCAGCCGACCCTCCACCCACCCCCGCAGCGCATCGATCCGCTCCGCCTCGTCGAGAATGATGAACTTGTTCACGAGCAGCTCGCCTTGCCCATTCCTCACACCCCTGGTCCCTGAGCTCTCACGACTGGTGTCACGACCTCTCAGCGCATCGGTGAGTGGCCCGATTGGGTGCGGCCGGGGCTCCTTGTAAGTGGCGAGCCGGTCGGTGTGGTGTGTCCGTTGCTCGCAGAGGATGGCGTCGCCGCTGTATGCCACAAACGAGGCCTCCAGGGAACGGCACATCTCGACGACCGACTCAGACGTCGCGGCGTCCATCGTCCGGGTAAAGACGAGATCGTTCGGCCCGTCAGGGCCGTACACCAACAGCCCCTGCACACACAAACAACACACGCCTTTGGATGACTTTGGGAATCCCTGTTTCGGCTCACTCACGGACTTACGTTGAGATACACGCCAGGCGACCCCTCTCGCCTCAGTTCTTCACCGAGGACTTGACCCATGGCGTTGAAGGCCCCCGGCCGGCTCCTGCCTGTGGCCGGGAAGATGGCATATCCTCTCCGCATGGCCTCCCGATAAGCCCACACATTGGCTGGGGAGCACCCATGGCTGCTGTTCAGAAAAGTGCCATCGAAATCTGACAAACAGGACACCCAATATCATAAATCCGTATGCCTGTGCTCCCGCACTCTGCGCCGTGCGAACAAACACGCACCTGTGGCTATGGCCCTGATCACCGAGGTGCCGCTGCTGTGGTCATTGAGAGAAGTGTTGTGGCGCCGCACGAGGGACGACAGGCGGCTGGCGGGGCGGCGGAGAGAGGCAGATGGAGGGCAGTCATGCCGGTGGGGGAAGGCTCGGATGGAGGATGGGATGAGTAGGGAGAGCAGTATCACCAGGAGGTGACGGGCGGCGAAGACAATGGAAGATGGCAGTGAGGCAGCTTCTGTGGCAGCTTTGTCCTGCTTCATTCTGTTGTGGAGATCTCTTCCCTCCGCAGGCTGAGCTCGCAGAAGCGATCGCTCTCCCCCCCTCCCTCCCTCCCTCCCTCCCTCCCTCCTTCCCTCCCTCTTTTTTCCCCCTCCCAAGGCCTCCACGCTACAAGTAAAAGCAAAAATCGGAAGAGATCCAGTCATCCCGAGTCATCTTTCATCTACGACAATCTCGTGGTGCCATCGTTTGCAGTGTACGCAGGACGTTGTTTCGGTGTCCATCAGCTTCTGTGAGGCGGTTGACGCGCACAAATGAACAAGGTGACGCGAGGCTGCACTTGAATTCACTCAGCCAAGGTCGCCGTGGCACGTGTGTTGTGTGATTGCAGGTTCCCAAAGGTTCGCTGCCTCCGCTGCCTAACGTCATTTATGTGACGGGCCTGCTCGAGCAGACGCACGAGCTGACCGAGAAGCTGCGCAGCTTCTTGACGCGCGGTGTGCGGGACGCCAAGCAGGCCCTGGAGACCAGGGACTACGACAAAGTGCAGACGTTGCTGGATGAGCTCAAAGACGGTCAGCCACCCACCCAGACAAACAAACACCACGCTCACCTTGATGTGCTGCTATGTGCTGTGCTGTGTGTGTTGCGTGTGTGCGGTTGTAGGGATGCCAGAGAAGTGGCACCGATTGGTCCGGCAGGTAGAGATGGTGTCGCACGAGCTGGCCGAGCAGCGCAGCGGGAAGGGCTACCCCTCCGAGATGCCGCCCAAGGTGGAGGTGCCCATACCGGTCGGCGGGCGCAAGAAGATGCTCGGGTGGAAAGTGGGTCTGCCCAACCCAAAACCTGTTGAATGAGCTGACCTGAGCCGGGTCAGTTGCTGCTGTGATGTGAGCGGTCTGTCACAGTGATCTTGCGGATCTCTGCGTCAATGCACCTCAATGGGTCTGGGCATGAGATTTATCTTTCCGGGATTCATGTCAAGATTGACATTTCCCTCCCTTCCGCCAGCAAGTCGGTCATCAGGTGAATGACTGACTGACTGACTGAATGAATGGACGCCAATAGAATGGATGGACGTCTGCACTACTGACATTTCCTTGCGGCCCTCGCCTTCACACGTTACACACAAAGTCCTCTTCGTGCCTCTTGCGCCTAGGACATTGCGTGAAACCGCTCGTGAATCCAAATTGGCTGATGAAGCGTGCTGCAGCCGCTGCGCCATCCAGCAGACGTGGCAAGGCGCCGCGCCGTGATAGTAGCCGGCCGGAGGTGTCATCAGCAGCTGCTGCTCGTGGTCCCTTCGACGCGGCTGAGTATCGTCCCGGCGGCAGCTTCGGCACATCGCAGCTTCGGTTTGGCACGTCAGGATACCACTTCGGTACGCTCTGCATGCATCGGCGCGGACACACAAACAGACAACAAGGATGGACAGCGCACCCGGTCCGGCAGATCTACGGGCTTGATCATTGTGCTGCATGCGCTGGTGTGTGCAGAGCACTGGTGTGGGACGTACTACCCCGACAATCTCAAGAAGAAGCCCAAAGAGCAGTTCAAATGGTGAGGCATTCTCTCTCTCTCGCTGGTGTGCGCCTGCACTGACCTGCCTCTCTTTGTGTATGCAAACAGGTATGCGGCCGAGTTCGATTGTGTGGAGATCAACGCCACCTTCTACACGATCCCTGAAGCCTCGCAGTGGCGCAACTGGAAGGTGTGGACGGGCTCACGGGCAGACACCGTGGCTGTGCTGGTGTGTGTCACCTGTCTGTCTGTCTGTCCGTCCGTCTGTCTGTCTGTCGTGCAGGCCTCTGCACCCCGGGAGTCGTTCATGTACATCATCAAGGCCAACAAGGTCTGTCAATCGACTCACACAGAGACCGAGCCGACCTGACGCATACGTATGAGTGTGTGTGTTCTGCAGTACTTCACCCACCAGAAGAAGTTGATAGCCGACGAGGCCTTCACGGAGAGGTGGGAGACCTTCTACAGCCGCTGCCAGCTGCTGGGCGACCACCTGGGGCCCATCCTGTTCCAACTGCCGCCCGCATTCAAGTGCAACGCCCAGCGACTTGCCGACCTGGCCACCGTTCTGCCCAAAGACGGTAGGCACGCGAGCTGCAGACACTTGACACACCCACACACACAATGACCTATGTCTGTGTGTGTGTTTGGTGTTTTGTGTGCAGGTCGTTTCGTGTTTGAGTTTCGCCATCCGTCGTGGTTTTGCGAGGAGGTGTACAGCGTGCTGCGGGCCAACGACTGGTGCCTGGCGCAGATTCACCTTCACAACTGCAGCGAGGGCGGCGGGGGCAAAATGTGGGCCGGCGACATGCAGAGCGGTGGGTCCTTCGCCCAGCCATGCACACCATTCAGCCACCCACGTCATCCTCTGTGTCGATGTGTGTGTCAGGGTGGCACCCGAAGCGCGAGGAGCACTCGTGCTGCTCGTGGGGGCTCTATTACCGCCTGCACGGGCCGAGCGGCCAGTACATCGGCAGCTACGACGCACAGGAGATGCAGGCAGTAGCGATGGAGATGCTCGCCTTCACGTCTGGCCAGGGCCAGGAGAGCACCACCCAGCGGCGGGCCTTCTGCCTCTTCAACAACACCGACGCCGGCACGCCGCCCGGCGCCATAAGCGACTGCCGCACCGTGGCTCACTTCTGCGCCAACCCTGGTATGTTGGATGGATGGATGGATGGATGTGTCTTATGTGTCCTGTGTGTCATTTGTGCAGGTCAGTTGGGTTAGCGTTAGTGGTTGGCCTCCCACCTAGCAGAGCACACGGCCGATTGAGAGGTCAGATATATAGAGGGAGGAGTGACGACCGGTCTGACACACAAACAAGGGAGACAGACAGTTGCGGGGACCTGATGGAGGGGCTCTGGGCTGACTGGGTGCGCCATAGTAGAGGCGGCCGGGCGGGGACGGAGGGAGAGGGGTGTCGACTGGCTTGTGTGTGTATATCTATCCGTATTTGTTGTCGTCTGTAGAGAAAGCAAGGTGGCATTATGTGGGTGGGGGGTGTGTGGAGGCTGACACACCTCACAAATGGTCGGCCGTATGTACCTCTTTATTCCCGTGTGCCTTGATGTATGGTATGTGGGTATGTTTGCAATGGACCTCACACCACATACTGATGAGTGGCTTGAATGCGGTCTGTCTACCAGGGTCAAAGTCAGCTGCGCCATGCATGATACACGGACACAAATGCATAAACGTACCGAGGCGCTCTGTCTAGCCAGGTGAGGTCAGGCCAGGCCAGGCAGACACCACCGTGACGAAGAAACCCCACTCACTCATATACATCGCTGCGACCATCGATCGAGCCCATCCATCCACCAGACTGCAAACCGAAAAGACACATTCCTTCATTCATTGATTGGATCTTTGACATGGTTGGTTCATCTCAATGAATGTCCGTCAAGCTGACATCGGATATGCAGAAGACGATAGCTCGCCAGTCATGTCGTCACTAAAGACACGAACTGTACAAACAGACCTCTATGTGTCCAACAGACAGCGACTGCCAGAGCGACAAGGTATACACAGCAGGGCCATCATGGCAGCAGCCACATCCCTTCTCGCCACACGACACCATCAGCGTACAGCTATGCGGCCCAAATAGCTAGCTAGCTACATAAACGTACCGCGACGAATTATTCAACACCCATTGGCTGATTCTACGCATCAGGCGATCCATCCCTTCTGCGCCGCACCGACCTCCAAAGTCAGTCACCGCGCCACCCAATCCCTCGGGTGTGTATACAGACAGGGAGAGCGAGAAATGTATCCGCCCATCGACTCACTCCCCGACCACGTGCACCACCTCTATCTCATCCGCATGGAAGTGCTCCGACCCGCCCATCCTCCCCCGTACACCCCACATGCAAATCATCGCTCCAGGTGTACTGACTGCACGCAGCTGCGGATGCCGGGACACTCACCGGCGCGTCGGACAGACACCCCATCCCACCCAGACGCAACAGAAAGTCACACATCGGTCCATCCACTCACATGAACCACAGGCAAACAGATCGCTCTCTCTCTGCATGTGCCTGTCCATTCCCTCGCCCGCCCCCCTGTGCGCATCTCTTTCACCGCCCGGCAACCCTAAAGCACCAACACCCTTCGTGGGCTGACGCTCCAGATTGCCGACCGACATCAGAGATGCCCACAGAGAG
>CDMY01000217.1:136814-159990 GCA_001179505.1 Vitrella brassicaformis
GACCAAAAGGCGACAGAGTGAGAGATTCAGTTCACTTCAGTCAGCCCGTCCGTCGGCTCATCGGCCGATCTCTCTCCCTTCAGCACACATCATCGCCGTCAGCGCGTCGAAGCCATCAGAGAGCCACTCAGACAGACACACGTGCACACACTGAGGACACACAGACAGACAGACATCTGTGTGTGTGAGTCCTGCCTTTGTCCCAATGTGTGTGTGTGCCCATCTCTCTCGGCGTACCAGTTGGTCGAGTGCAGTGTCGTCGCCAAGCACCGCCACACGACATCTGCAGCACACCACACACACAGACAGATGACAACCACCACCGCCCGTCATCACAGCGCCATGCATCACCTCGGCGTGTCACTCACCAGTCATGTGCATCAATCGCCCCGTGTGTGTGTGTGTCGGTACGAGCGCCCGAGAACAGAGAACCGAGAACCGAGGGAGGGAGGGATGGAGGGAGGGCAGATGACAGATCTCGTGCAGGCCGTCACGGAGGGCTGACAACGGGCCGACAAGGGGCGGGGCAGGGCGACCAGAGGGTTTGAGGGGTCAAGGGTAGGCTCGCATGAAAGGAGGCCCCAGCCTTTGCCGCATTCTTTTCGCCTGTTTGTCTCTTCTGCCGTGTCAATGGTCTCACTGCGGAGCGGTCAATGCGATGAAAGGAGAAAACGAATTGCGTAAGTCGGTGATCGAGTGAGGATCGAATTGCCCTGTTTCTCGAAGCTCACACATTCGTTTGGCCGTTTCGGTGCACGAGATTGTCCAGTGAGAGTCCAGAGGACCAGTGTGAGAGAATGGAGGGCTGAGAGAGGAAAAGCTTGTTCCTCCAGCTCGCACCGCCCTCTTCCCGAGTTTGGAGGATGCTCATAGGGCGGCCAATCCGGACATAGGTGGGAAGAGAGAGCCAATCGAAAGTCAATAGGACACAATCACGCCTCTGTTCTCTTCTATTTGCTCGTCTGTTTGCAGTCATCCACCACGGCTGTGAGGGCCGTGATGAGTAGGCTACTGTCTTGGAAATGGCGCGTCAGCATTGCGAGTGGGTGCCCAAAGTCTGACGCCTCAAGGCATTCTGCTGATGAGATGATTCCTGCTGACGTCCTGGGCCGAGTGTTCGCGTCCTTTCTGTCTGTCGACGATGCGCTGAGGGCCCGGGCGGTCGGCAAGACATACGGCGCTCTGCTCATCGATGAGGCCTTCCTGATGCGCCGCATCGCCAGCTCCCTCGCCCAGCAGCAGCTTACCGGCCTAATCGAGGTGGACGGAGAGGGCGGCATTGAGGCCTCGTCGGCCCTCTCGCGATTTGGGTACCTGGCTCGCTGTGCCTATGTCATCGAACAGACTGCCAGATGGCCGATGATGGCCACACTCATCAAGGCGGCGAGTGCGTGCGGTCTGGCGGGCCAGATGCCTTTGGTGCTGTCCGCCGAGTGGCTGCCGGGCGTCCTGCCCGACAAGGCCAGCTTCCATCGGCTGCCTATTGCGATGGCCCTCTACAAGACACTGGGCCATCCGCTTGGCCGCACTGCCCGCTCCAACAACCTGGCAGAGCGGCTTCGGCTGACGGAGGTTTATCACAAGAAGGATATCCTTATCGCCCGCTTGCTGCTTGTGGCATCCTACATCGTCTTCCTCCTCTTGCTCGTGGCGATCGGTTATATCTGCGTCAAGCTGCTGATGCCGTTAACGTGTCGCGTCTGGGATTTGCTTGAGGAGGTGAATCAGGTGGTGGATGAGCTGTTGGATCCCCCGCTCGAGCGCTCCTTGGTATGTCGGTACACCATTGACGCCATTCCTATCGTAATGAGTTACGGGGTGGTACTGCTCATGGTGGTCCTCCTAACAGCGACTTACGTGGTGGCACTGCCCATGGAGGTCCACTTAACACTCGCAGCCATGCATGCCAGCTACGCAGCAGGACTGGTGCGGCAAAAGCTCGTCCAGTACTACCGCATCGGCGGGAGAACGTTTCGCGTCATCGGTCAGCGCGAGGAATCCTGCCGCGGCCAATGGAGGTATTCCGAGAGCGACCCGCCCGTCAACTCAAATGGCCGCATTTATCGCTCATTCAGCGCACTCGCCCTTGACGCACTGTGGGAAGCCACATCTTTCAGCCACACGACGGTGCTCGAGGCCGAAGTGGGCCAAGGCCATGGCGGCTATCGGCGATTATTGTGTGATCCCTTGACGAGCGGCCAACTCGATTTGTCGGTCATCGATTGGCGAGCGGCACACATGGGGACAGCCCGGGTGGTGGTGCTGCTGGTCGGTGGCCTCTCTGTGGTGGCCTCCGTATCGCTCTTTGGCGGGCGCGTCATGATCAAGACGACTGAGAGGAAGGCGGTGGGCGGCTCGTCTGTCGATGAGCGGTTCCCTCTCACGATGGCTGCCGTGCGGCAGCTTCTGAGGCGATTTGGACTTGAAGACAACACGGTCGGCCCGCTGCAACCTTGACTGACCGTCAGTTGTGTGGGGGAATGAGAGAGAGGGGGCGAGAGAGGGGGCTGCTCGGTGTGCTGGGGGTGCTGTCACGTCTAAATTGACGGATTGCGACTGCAGGAATGTGTGATGGACCTTCCATATTGGCCAAGAAATGCATTGCGATGCATTGATGGATAAAAGGGGTATGCACACCCTCTTGCTGTCCGTCCATCCATCCACTTTCCTCACATTACATATTTACACGCCCGACACCATCACAGGCAGTTTGCACATAAGAAAACGCACGAACGTGTGGAGCCGTCAGTGACGCATAGAGAAGCGAATGATCATACCTTCGATGCATCCCCTTCCCTCTCTCATTCCCCACACGCCTATATATGTCACCTACTGCCCGGCCGCCACATGCAGCACCTCGAGATCATCAGCCATGAACTCTACCGACACGCCCAGATAACCATGGCCAAAGCCCGCAAGCGCATTGGGGCCGGGGTGGTTCTGACGGCAGCTGCGCATGTCGGCAGTCAGCTCTTCACTGCTATGGCCCAGCCACAGATACCCACCGATCCGCACCTTAGTGTCAGACACGATACAACACACCAGACAGAGACAGAGGGAAATCCATCCAACCATCTCACAGAGAGTGGGGGGCGGCACAGTCAACGTGTCAGATGTCCGCATGGCAGCAGAAAGCCAGCACACCGACACACACAGGCCGCACCAGACAACACGTATCCGTCCCACTCGCAAATGCCACTCACACAATACACAAAGTCTTTCTCCCATCGGCCGCCCACATCGGTCCAGCGGCGCGTGTGTGTCGATGTCTCTCTCTGTGCGCCTCTCTGTCACCGCCCGGCAACCCTAAAGCACCAACACCCTTCATGGGCTGACGCTCTCCAGTTGACGGACGGCAACCAAGATGCCCACAGAGAGGGAGGAGGACACACACGCAAAGAAAACCATACACAGCTGGCAAAACCAAAACGGTCTCTCTCTGAGTGTGTGTGCGTGTCGGCCTGTCCGTCTGTCTGTGAGCCGGCCGTGTGTGACGGATGCATCGACGAGAGATCAACACACTCTCGCGAGCATGCGTCAAACACGCGCAGCTCACAGACAGACGGCCACCGCCACCCCACACAGCGATTCCTTTGTGCAGCCAGCCAATCCTCCCTCCCTCCCTCCCTCCCTGTCTGTCTGTCTGTCTGTCTGTCTGTCTGTCATCTCTCCCCCGCCCCCCACTCATCAGCCGACACACTCATCGCAGCAGACGACCAGGACGACATGACAATGGCAGCCAGACCGACCGACACGCAAAGCCCCACAACACAACACAGTGAGATCGACGCACATACGACCAAAAGGCGACATACTGAGAGATTCAGTTCAGTTCAGTCAGCCCGTCCGTCGGCTCATCGGCCGATCTCTCTCCCTTCAGCACACATCATCGCCGTCAGCCACCTGCATCCGTTCAGATGACACACGCCACACAGAGAGGAGACATCTGTGCGTGTGAGTCCCGCCTGTCCCGCTGTGTGCCCATCTGTCTCGGCGTACCAGTTGTTGGAGTGCCCTCACTCCTTTGTCACACCGCTGCACCTCTCACACCACACGACGTCTGCAGCACCCCACACACAGATCCAGGCACCAACCGTCCAGACAGCACATGCATCATTTCGGCGTGTCACGCGCCCGCCGTGTGCATGACGTCCGCCTTGATTACGCACCTGCCTGTGCCGCCAGCAGCCGCCTGTGTGCCGACAGAGAGAGGGGACAGCTGACAGATCTCGTGCAGTGGGCCGTGAGCAAGGCTGACAAGGAGCCAATTGGCAGACCCGCGCGGTGGGGTGGGGCGCTGAAGAGGGTGACAGGGTAGGGTTTAAACCCTGAACCCTACGAGGTTTCATCTTGCAGCGCTCCTGTGCCTTTCGGACAGCTGTGCGTTGGGAGTGTGAGGCATTCGGCCGAGAGAGCGGCTTAGCGAATCAGTGGAGTCATCCGTCACACCGTCGCCCTGTCGACTGGTGTGGTGGGATGGCGGGCCGCTGAGCTGACAGAAAGAGTGAGGGCTGCAGTGAGGCCCACAGACACTCTCGGCCGCACACATTGGCTCTGCAATGACTGCAGATCTGAGGCGACCGGTGGATGGGCGCAGTGAGGCGATAGCATAGACACTGAGGGCACATCAGCTGCAGGTGAGATGATTCAATGGACTCATCCATCTATTCATCTCAATGCCTCTGTGTGTGTGTTTGGTTCGTGCAGCTTGGTTGCCGCATCACAATGGCGGCCTCTGCTGGTGCTGGTGGTGGTGGTGGTGTTAGTATCATAATGCCCAAGTGCAGTGTGTGTGATGACGACTACCAATCGCATGGCGACAAGGCGCCCGACCAGCTCAGATGCGGTGAGCAATGCACACACACGGCACACAAGGCCAACAGGATGATGATCAGTGTGGCTCTGTCTGGTGTGTTTGGCGGTTTCTGTTTGCTTAGGTCATTCCTTCTGTGCGGCGGTGAGTGAGTGGGCACTGGAGAGGGTGTTGGTGACAATGGCATGCCATGTGTTTGTCTGCAGTGCGTCAGAGGGCTCATCCGCCATCACCCCTACGGCCGTCGTGCTGCCAAGTGCGCCATCTGCAGGTAAACTAAGACATCAAGGCGACACACATATGGGTCGTTCGACGTGCCCCCCTCCCTTCGTGTGTGCGTTGTCTTGATCAGGGCGGCGACTGCGGAGGTCGACGTCCGTCCCAACCACGGCATGAGAGAGGCCATGGCGTCGCTGCTGGCGATTCGCATGCAGACGGTGCGAACAATCTGACAGACGCCATGACTTCGGCAGCCATCGTCGCATATGTGTGTGTGTGGCTGGTCAGGTGAGTCTGCCGGAGGGCACTTCACTGACTCGACAGGAGTACTACGGCCTTCTGGGACTGCTGGGCGACCACAGCATGAAGCTTCAGTCCATCTACCGGTATGTATGCAGCCGACACGCACACTCACACACACTCACACTATCCATCCATGTGACAATGATGGTGAATTCGGTTTTCTTTTTTTTTTGTCTCTGTGTGTGTGTGTGTGTGCATCAGGGCGTCGCGTGACGGCACCACCTACGACGATTTGCTGCGTTGTGTTTGCGACAAGACCGGCCTGGCCTTCATCATCCGGAAGGGCGAGTACGTTTTCGGCGCCTTCATCAGTGCCGGCATCCGACTGCCTGACGACCCGACCGACACCAACCGGTACGACTGTGACGTCTGGCATTTCTCGCTGGCCGGCCACTTCGCCCAGCCCACCAAGATAGAGATCAGCCGATTGGCGCAGTATGTGGCGGTGGCGGGGAGGGAGGGTCGTGTGTGGGGTGCGAAGGTGTGGATCGGTGGGGACCTGTGGTTGGGTGACGGCCGTGGCAGTGGTCGGCCGGCTGCCGACATCCGCAGCTGCTACCAGTCCACCGACAGGAACGAGGTGCCTGAGGGCTATGTGGGGGCGAGGAATAGCTATGGCAGTGCTCTGCTGGGCGGGTCATTCTTCTTCGATGCGGATGAGATAGAGGTGCTGCACGTGGGCGGGCAGTGAGTGTCTGTTTGGGGTGCATTTGCTTCTCGACGTGGGCGGGGCATGAGGGCGGTGTGTCAGTGACAGAGGGAGGGGGAGGATGTGTGTGTGTGTGAGGTGTCTGTCATGGGATTGCTCTCTTCTCCCCATCCCACGCTGCACAGACATTCCTATGGACAGGAGGGCTCTTCGGATATGTGTGTGTGTATGTGCCGCCCGAGCTGTCTGTGTGCACAGCTTATTATATATATATTCATCCCATCGCTTCTGAGACCCAAAGAGACTGACTTACTGATGTGATCGACTCAATTCACCTGTGGCATCTGTCGTGTTGATCTCTGTGTGTGTGTCTCCAGCTAATGGCCACGGCCCACTCTCTGACTCCGTGTCCGTATGCCCCACACACACAAACAGACAGAAACAATCGACACAGACACACCAAAAAGAACCCAAACCACACACACACGACCAGCCGAGCAGAGCGCACAGACAGACAACCATTGGATGTCTCTCTGTGTCTCTCACTCAGAGCAGAGACCCACATAAGATCGTTCCCCTGTCTGTCATAGATATCATTTCTCAGCCGGCGATCGGCTTGGGCACTGATGTGAGGCCGATGCAGTGCACTGGGGCCGCCTTAGCTATGGCGCCGCTGGACGGCCGGATGGGCTAAATTGTGGGCGTCAGTCAGGTGAGCGCATTGACTGTCATAATGACTTGGCCGGCAATGGCATAGTCTGCACACCGACGAGTGGCCTGGCCACTCCTCTGTGTGAGTGTGTGTGTCTGTCTGTCAGCTGCTCGATGGCCACCGCACACAGAGAGTGACGATCAACACTCACTGTGTAAGTTGACAATCGAGCGCACGAGAGACAGCACACAAACACACGAGTATCACACCACAGCAGAACCAAACCGTCGTCTCACCTGTTTGGCTGTGTCCTCACTGTCCACACCAGTCAGCACCCCCCAATGCAGCGGACATGTCAGCCACTCAGTCAATCAGATGCCACACATACACAACCAGGAAAGTGAGTGTCACACAAACCATCAGCAGTGAGTGAGTGAGTGAGTGTATTCTTATACCAGGCAGACAGATAGACAGACAGAGGGAAGGAATCCACCCACCCAAGCGACACATATCAGCAGCTGCCGGCCAGCCAGGCGGAATACACAGAAAGCAGCTCGTTGTTCCTTTCCCTTCGTGTGTTTGTCTCTGTCAGTCGGCCGCTCGATGGCCACCGCACACAGAGAGCGATGCTAAACACTCAATGCATTGTGACGTGACCAGGCACGGTGACAGTCAGCACACCAACACACGCAGGCACGACAGACGCTTGTGTCGGTCAACGGGCCACAAGAAGAGGCGTACGTGCGTGCAATGCAGACAGACAGACATCCATCCACTCATTCATGTATGTGTGTGTGCGCGGATCGACAAATGGAATGAACAGCCACACACACACTCACAGGCGAGTGCATCAGACACACAGACAGATAAAGGAAGAAACAGATCTCTCTCTTTCCCATCCACAATGAGGCATCCAGGCAGATGTGGGAGCAACACAATACAGTCGACACAACACACCAAAAGCAGGCGCTGTTCCTTTCTGTGTGTGTGTGGTGTCTGTATGTCTGTCTGTCGGCCGGCCAAGGGCCACCACACACAGAGCGATGATCAGCAGTCACTGTGTGAGATGACTAAGAAGCACTCGACAGTCAGCACACCGACACACACAGGCAGCATCAAACAAGCGTGTTGATCCCATCTCTCTCTCTCTCTCTCTGTGTATGTGTGTGTGTGTGTCCATCTCATTCCCTCGCCCCCCCCTCTGGCGCATCTCTGTCACCGCCCGGCAACCCTAAAGCGCCAACACCCTTCACGGGCTGACGCTCTTGGGTACACGGACGGTCATACAGATGCCCACAGAGGGAGGGAGGCGGACACACACAAGGGGAAACCGAAACTCTCTCTCTCTCTCTCAGCCAGACAGACTATCTCTGTGTGTGTGTGTCGGTCTGGCTGTCTGTGAGCCGGCCATGTGTGACGGATGCATCGACGAGAGACCAACACACTCTCGCCAGCAGCCGTGACACCTCGGCGACATACAGACAGACGGCCACCGCCACCCCACACAGCGATTCCTTTGTGCAGCCAGCCAGCCAATCCTCCCTCTCTGTCTGTCTGTCTGTCTGTCATCTCTCCCCCGCCCCCCACTCATCAGCCGACACACTCATCGCAGCAGACGGCCGACGAGTTTGAGATCGAGAAGCTATGACGATGGCAGCCAGACCGACCGACACGCAAAGCGCCACAACACAACACAGTGAGATCGACGCACATACGACCAAAAGGCGACATAGTGAGGGATTCAGTTCAGTTCAGTCAGCCCGTCCGTCGGCTCATCGGCCGATCTCTCTCCCTTCAGCACACATCATCGCCATCAGCGCGTCGGAGCCATCAGAGAGCCACTCAGACAGCCACACACTGAGGACAGACTGAGGACACACAGACAGACAGACAGACAGACAGACAGACATCTGTGTGTGTGAGTCCTGCCTGTGTCCCAATGTGTGTGTGTGCCCATCTCCCTCTGCGTACCAGTTCGTCGAGTGCAGTGTTGTCGCCAAGCACCGCCGCCCCGCACCGCCACACGACATCTGCAGCACACCACACACACAGACAGATGACAACCACCACCACCCGTCATCACAGCGCCATGCATCACCTCGGCGTGTCACGCACAGTCCCGTGTGTGTCGTGCGAGCGCACGAGAACCGAGGGAGGGAGAGAGAGAGGGAGAGAGGAAGGGGTGAGGGCAGATGAAAGATCTCGTGCAGTGGGCCGTCAGGAGGCCGACAAGGGGCGGGGCGGGGCGGCCAGAGGGTTTGAGGGGTCAAGGGTAGGGTTTCAAACCTAACCCCACGGGCGCCAGCTCGCATGAAAGGCCCCCACCAGACCCCCAGCCTTTGCCGCATTCTTTTCGCCTGTTTGTCTCGCCTGTCGTCAATGGTCTCACTGCGGAGCGGTTAATGTGATGAAATAAGAGAACGAATTTGTGGAAGTCGGTGATCGAGTGAGGATCGAATTGCCGTTTTTCTCGAAGCTCACACATTCGTTTGGCCATTTCGGTGCAGAGATTGTCCAGTGAGAGTCGAGAGGGGAGTGAGAGAATGGAGGGCTGAGAGAGGAAAAGCTTGTTCCTCCAGCTCGCACCGCCCTTCGGGGTTCACGCATTGCCGAAACATTCGGTTTCTTACTTTTTTTCGGACACGCCTGCCCTTTAGGCAGGCAGGCACTTCCTTTTCCCTAGCTGGCTTGTCGCTCACGCGTGCGCTCACATCCAAGATGCACGTGTCAAGGCACAAGAGAGATCCGGCTGTGTGTTGCTGCAGCACATTCACTCGCTGACCCCGAGTCGTGACCGAGTCATGTCCTATCGGCTCCCGGACACTTATACACTCCCTGACGACGTCTGTCCTATTTGCTGCGAGCGCCTGGCGGAAGTGGTTGACGTCGCGAGGCTTGGATGTGGCCATTTCTTCTGCTTCCAGGTGGGTGCGTCCGTGTGTGGCTGATTGGAGATGATTGACTCATGGGGACACGCTTGCTTTGCTTGTTGCGCTGTGCCGGCCGTCCTGCCTGGCTGCAGTGTCTGAAGGATGAGGGGTCGGCGACACTAGAAGAACTTGGCAGATAGGAGATCCACTTTGGTTCAAGTTTGTCTTTTGTGTCTTCTGCAGGGCCTCGTTCTATGCTGATTCTGATGAGCGGCCGACCGGCACACGCACACTCCTTAAGCTCTTCCCCTGCCCTACCTGTCGCCTAGTAAGTCACCAAGACAAACCAAGACACACGCCAAGGGCCACCGACTGGTGTGTCTGCACTGATCAGGGTTGCCACTTGGTTGAGCGCATCAAGAGGCGATCAGAGCCCTCTGAGCTGGTGACCGATCCCCTCGACGGACCGTGGCGTGAGGTGACCGTCACGCAGGCTGGCGATATCGGGGATGAGACTTGGCTGGCCACCTACTACAGTCCCCACGCTTTCTGGGACGACTTCATGGGCCTGAACAACACGAGATGCGTCGACGTGCTTCAGGAGAGACTGGTGTGGTTTCAGCGCATTGCTGTGGTAACTCGGCGGGACCTGGCTGAATCGTGGGAGAAGATGGCTGTGACTGGTATGCGCAAGTGGACCCAACTGAAGATACGCAGCACTGCCGACCAGAGGAGGGAGGCCGTGGCGGACTTTTTCAAGTGGGATGTGGGTGCTGAGACAATGAGGGCAGACCTGCGCCATATTGAAGCCGGGCTGTCTGCCTGTCGGGAGCGGATCAGACGGCTGAGCGGCAGCAAGGACAGGTACTCAACTGACGTGTCGATATGTCACTTTGCAGCTCCATATGCCTCTGTAGGTCTGGTGAGTCTGCGGAGCCGTTCAGTGTTGGCGATGAGGTGTGGGTGTGTGGTTTGGCGAAGCGGCCAGAGTATAATGGGCTTCCTGGTTCTGTCGAGGAGGTCCTTCCGCCCCGCACCCAAGACAACAAGACGGACGTCACTCGGTCAGTGAGGTGCAGGGGAAAGCATGAAGGAGACTAAATGTTGGGTGTGTGTTTCTCCGTTCCTCCATCCCTATGCTCTGCGTGTGTGGGAATGCAGGTACAAGGTGGCATTGTCTGTAGGCGGCATCGTGTTGTCGTTGCGGAAAGAGAACATCCATATCGTCGACTTCAAGATGAGTGCTTCCGAGCTCGACCAACTAAGGGACTTCATGGGCACTTTGAAGCTCGACCCAACCTCCAGCCCGCCAGCTGATCCTGACAATTCCCTTGGTCGTCGGACCCAGCAAAGCGATGACCGTAGCGTCCCCTCAAGCCGTCCTGTTCGCACATTTGTACCCTTTTGGTATCGGTCAGCCGTCGGGCGTCAAACAACAGCTGACCTCAACCAACAATGTCAAGCACGTGCTCAACCGACTCGACAAGAGGACGATCTGCCCAGCCACCAAGCCACACGTCCAGAAGCCACCGATGACCCCGCCCGCCGACAGACGAGCGTGACTGACTTGATGTCTGGTCTGGAGGCAGCGTCTCTGCCGGAAAGGGGCCGGACGTGGATGAAGACATGTGTGGTTTGGGTCGTGTCTCGATACTTGGAAGTGTGTGTCCTGGTGATTACGTGTACCATGCTCTTTTTCGCAACACATCTGTGGTACGTATTCTGTGGAGTGAGTGACTCTTTTTGAGATGGAGGGATGCGCTTGACGAGCGGGTCGGATTTGTTGTTCGAGTGGGTGGATGGATGGATGGATGGCTGGTCGTCAAGTAGACGGGAGGGAGGATAGATCTGTCGACTTGACTTCCGTGAGAAGGCACTATGTCTGTGGGGGCAAAGGCTCAGCTCAGCTGTCTCTTCATGTCTGTGCCATCAATGACAGAGTCACCCTGACATGTGATACGTACATGGACATCAATCGACGCAGATCGGTGAAATGAGCCATCCATCAGTGCAAATCGGTGACAGTTTCACTGCATGCCGTGTCTTGTCACTGTCTTGTCCTTCGGAAGCTTAGTGAGTGGAGGGCAGGGAGGGAATCCGGGAGGGAGGGAGAGAGGGGGGTATTTCTGGTTGGTTAGGTAGGTGTAGCGCCAAATGCAAGGTGGACAGCGAGACGGAATGACCCGAGCCATCTGTCTGAACGGAATGACTGACAGGCTGACTGCCTGGCTGACGTACCGTGTGTCATGGTGTGCTGCGGTGTGCTGTGGCTGGTGTGTGGCGGATGGAGCTCTCATGACATGACAATTGTGTGTCGAGATGGATGTGCGTCGTGTCATGGCCCTGGTGCGGTTGATGGACTGACTGACCTCTGCCTCGTCCGTCCAGGCTCGGCGATTACACAAAAACGCGTCCGCTGCACTCAGTATAAATCGCAGTCAGTCCACTCGATCACACGAACACAACACAACACACAGATCACCCCCTACGAACATACAACGCCTCAGTGGGATCTTGCCCCCCGCCGCTATGCAAGTGCGCTACACAGAACTGCCGCGTCAGCCATCCATCCATCCATCCATCCACACAGACACGCATAGGAATTGACCTAGGCACTTCACCCGACAGCCATCTGCACAACCAATTGATTAATTAACACGCAGACAGACACCCCATGGAAACGTGCAAAGATGAACATGGTGCCATGCAAAGGACGGAGCTACCGGCTCACAGACAGGTGTGGAATGTCTGTCTGTCTGTCTGTCTCTCTGTGCTCTCAAGGGGACAGAGAGAAGAGAAGAGCATTAATAGGTGTGTGGATGAGTGTGGACTGACGATGGGGTGTGAAAACCGGCCATGGACACCTAAAATGTGGGGAAGAGAGATACAGAGGGCAGCCAGAGGGACGACGGCCACACACACACACACACACACTCATGGATGTTATGTACAGGTGAGCACGTGTGTGTGTATATGGGTCTGTGGCTGGGGAGATGGCTGTCGGCAAAATCGCCGCTACGCCCCACCTGTGTATATCTGTGTGGGCGGCACATAAGAGAGGGACAGAAAAGAGACGAGAGCGAGAGTAAGTCAGCCGGCCAGGAGACACAGATCACCGAGTTCCCTCCCTCTTTTCCTCCCTCTATGAACACACACAGTCGAGCCGCCGTTTCAGCCGACTGACTCTCACATGCCATCCATGCCCCCCACGCAATTGTCGTGCGATTCTCTCTGTACACCACACGCCGCGTGGCTTGTGTGTGCTGTGTGCAGACGATGGGAGCCGTAGAGATAGAGAGACGTAGAGACCGGTGAGTCTCTATCTCTATCTCTATCTCTGCGGCTCCCATCCTCTGCACACAAAGAACACACAGAAAGGCCTTCTCGGGCGCCAGGAACTGTTTCTCTCACTCAATGCTGTCTGTCTGTGTTTGCGCTCTGAGTCTGTCTGTCTGTCTGTCTGTTTGGGCGCCGAGGGCATCGGCACCTACTGCCCTCTCACTTCAATGAACTTGAACCTAACGACACACAACCAGAGCCCTCGGACTGCACCACCCCCATCCCATCAATCCACCACGGTGGCTCGCTGCACCTACCCGTTGCGCAGGTGTTGCTTCAGCACTCTCTTGCACGCATCAGCATGAAGCAGCTTCCAGTCGTTGGTATCCATCGGGAATGTGTTGCCGCTCTTGGGGGCGATGAGTGTGTCGTCGAGGTCGAGCCCAAACACCTTGTCCGATCCCGTCGAGCCATAGTCCCTCCAGTAGACGCTATCATCTCGCTGCTCAACCAAGCGGCACACACACAGACAGACACACACCAAGAACCGCGGGATAGATGGTCCATGTTGTTTGGCGCGTGTCTGCGCGTCCGTCCTACCGAGCGCCATTCTGTGCTGGGCTTGCTCTTCTTGGCAGCAGGGCGGCCGTCAGGACCCTGATCTAGACAACGCCTGCTCATGCTCGGCAAACAACGGTCTGCCGCTCGGAGAAAGAACAGACAGATTGCCTCCGTGCGTGGCAGAAGTCATCGCTCGCTCACCTTCTGGCCGTGCCGATGGATCTGATGCGCTTGAGGGAACACGGCTGTGCTGCAAACCAACGAGATCTCGTCCAGAAGGTAGTTAGAGGTCCGCTGAGTCAGGGGCGCGTGAAACCATGCCGGGGAACCACTCCCCGGCCCAGCTTCATCCACTTCCCCCGCCCGGTGCCGTGCTGTCGCATTCCTGGGCGGAGAGAAGAGAAAGGGTGAGCCCCGCGCACAGAGGGAGGAGTTGCGAGCTGGGATGATGGAGATGGATAGGAGAAGGGAACTGCCTCATTCCAAGCCCATTCTCGATGACTGAAGGCGGCACAGGGCCGTGGGAAGGATGTTGCGGCCCTGAGGATGGTGCGCGCAAATGGCATACACGACTGAGGAGCTACGCAGCACCGCAGAGCTCGGCAGATAGGGCTCATCGGCGCACTCGTGCTGCAGCGTCGTAAGGTGGTCTTGCGGACCAACGAAAACCGTCATCACATGAAAGGTATGCAAACAAACAATATGGCAGAGAGTCCCTGCGTCGCTGCTCCATGATCTCTCTCATGCGTGAATGTTGCATCGTGTTTGCAGCGCCACTCGGGAGTCGCTGATCGAAGGCCTGCTCGCCAACGAGCCTCTGCTCACGGCCCTGCTCAGCCAAAGCCATGCCATCCCAAAGCAGGCCGAGCGCCCCATCGAGAGGCTCATCCACGCCCTCCTGTGTAGCCCGTCGTCTATCGGCCGCCTGAAGGCCCTCCTCATTCGCAAGCTGCAGGCGCCGGCACCACCATCGGCGGCCCTCTTCCCGCTCAGCCGTGAGGTGCGTCGACAGCGGTGCCTGCAGCTGCTGGCATGGCTCGAGAGGGGCACATCGAAGGACGCTTGTGATGGTGGCCATGGTGGCCATCGTTCTGATGAACCATCACCGGTCGTGCAGCAGCATCAGCAGGCTAGGGATGGTGATGATAGCACTGGTTTGGTGGAGGATGGCGACTCGATGGAGGGCGGGGATGGCTGTGCAGTTGTCGCCGATCGAGACGGAGAAGATGCAAGGGCAGCGTACAGCAAACAGGTAGGTGGGTCATTCGTTGATCAAACAGACAATGAATGTCTGGCCGTACACGTGTGAGTGAATGTGTGTGTGCGTGGTCCAGTTGTCGTTCAGCTCGTGGAGAGGCTCATCCTGCAGAAGGAAAGGTGGAAGCACGCACCCACCAGTCAGCCAATCGCCCAACCAGGGTGTCGACTCTTGTCTCTTGGCTCTTGTCCACCTGCTATGGATGCTTGCAGACAGAGGGAGGCAGCTCTCCACCTCATACAAAGGTCCACAAGACACACACAGACGACGACAGACAGACCCTTACGCCACATGTGCGTGTATGCTTCTCTCCCTCTCCGTCTGTCTGTCTGGCCATAGACGTCAGCACCGGCTGCTCCGCACCGCTCTGCAAAGGCTGAGACCACACACAGATGGTGCCCACAACACACCAGGTGAGTAACTGAGGACAGAACGACAGAAAATCTACCGGGATGAGGTGTTGGGTTGTTGTACTGTCAGATGGTGCTGCATCTGGCGGTGGCCGTGAGGGCGATCGTTGCGATAGTGTTGGTCGGCAGCATCAGCATCCAAGCTGCAGCACCAGGCTTTGGGTGTGTGGGACCGGCACACCGTCGCCAGGTCGCTGGTGCGCAAGAACATGCTGCTGGCAGCCAAGTGAGCACTCTCTCTCCCTCGCACCAACCAAGGCACGCCCCGCTTTTCGCCCTCATTGCGTCTTGTCTTGATTGTGGTGCAGCTATGCGGCACTGCGTGCGTGCGAAAAGGCAATAGGCAAGTGGCGACACTATGCTGGTACGGAGGAGGAGACAGGAGCGGAACAACAGCCCATATGGTCGCTGTGTGCGTGGGGGGGGTGGATGGACGGACGGACGGACGGACGAATGCAATGCAGAGCAGCAGTGGCGTTGGCATCAGATCGATCGCATGACCTCCTCTTTCTCCCACGAGCGGGCACTAGATCGCTCCATGGCGAGGTGGAAGGCCTACTGCTCCGGGCGGAGGCGACACGCCGCTGGCTGTGGGCTCGCCAACAGCCACTATAGGTGCGCTGCCATGCCTGTCATGGGTCATCGTCGCGTGTCTGCATTGCATGTGTGTGGGGTTGTCGTTGGTGTGTGCTGTGCAGCAACAGACTGATGAAGCGTGCGTTTCGAAGCCTTGTCCGCTACACGAGTAAGTGCACACTGCACCTGTCCGTCCAGCAATCGAATGATTTGCCGTGTCATATGGACACCCAGGGGTGCGGCGGATCAAGAACAGGCGGAACGCATTCGCCTTCTCCCGCTGGAAGGTATGCCGGCAGGCAGGCAGACCCGCAGACAGGAAGACTGACAAACCACAAGTCCATTGCTCGATGACTCCAGTGTGTTCTTCCCTCTGCGCCCCTTCAGCGGTGTCTGTTGTCGCGGACGGTGGCCTCGTGGCACGCCGCGGCCCTGCTATCGGTAGCCAAAGTGAGAGTCATGGCCGACACACTCACAGGTAGACCACCAAACACACAAACAAACAAACAGCACGGGCATCTCCGTGATCGTGATACGATGCCTTGTTTCCTTCTTTGGGATCAGCTGTGTATTGGCACTGCGTGGAGTCGGCCTTCGATCGGCTGGCACTGGCCAGACCCAAGCCACCCCCACCCCCACTCCATGAGCATGTCGGGAAGCCCCCGCTGCCCCCCATGAGGCTGCCACTGCACCTGGTCAACAGGTCATCCCGCCCCCAGGAGATGAGTGCCCGTGGACTGGATGAGGAGCGGCCGAGGAGATGGGAGTCGCAGCTGAGGGGGCGGGGCAGTGCCGTGACGACCCCACGCGAGAGGGGATGCTCCACCTTGCCAGCTGAACCAAGGTGAGCAGACATGAAATCCAATGATCGAGTGGTGCATTGTGGGTGCTCGGTTTGTCCCTTGTTCCGTTGCCGCTTGCAGAGGTCTGTCATGGCGCAGGCTGGCGAAGGACGCCAGGGACTCGTCTCGGTCGATACCGACCCCCCGCTGCAACCCGCCGTCTCCCAAATCTCCCACTCCATCTGCCCCTCCCCCCCTCTCGTATCGGCCACCCTCATCCCGCCCCCCAGCACACAGGAGAAGACCGCCCCTGCCCCCACCACCCCCAGCCCGGCCACACGAGCCTCCCCACATAGCGCCGTCGACCGAGACGTTGCGGCGGCTGAATGAGTTTCTCAAGGGCGTTCACAGGAAATGTGAAGAGATCATTGATCAAGGTGGAGGTGATGTGGCGGCGAATGAGGAGAGGTCGGCGTATGCATCGTTTGTGCGTGAGCTGCGAGTGAGGAAGGGGAGGGCACAGATGAGGAAGCAAGGGAGGGTGGGCGGCGGGCGGAGGATGCCGTGAGCGAGTGGTGACTGACTGGTGTCTGAGGGGTCTGCCTTGCCTGTTGTGTTGTGGTGTGGTGTGAGTTGTGTGGGGTGAATGTGTATGTGCATACAGACAGGCGCATGCCAGGAGTTGGCTGGCATGGTTCGTATATACAATTCTGGGAGAACTGGGAGAAAAGAATAGGAAGGATGGGTTGGTTGCACACGGGAGGGGAGCGGCCCACCCAAACCTGGCCGCAAACGCGCAAATGTCAAAAGTTTCCCCCAGAGAGCTTGTTGCTTGTCGAGGGCAAAGGAGAAAGGGTGATGGGCCTCGTCCGTCGTTTGTGCGGTGAATCCGAGTCGACATGTCAAGAAAGCTCGCAGTCTCCCCCAAAGGCCCACAGGTTTCCCCTTCAAGAAGCAAGAGAAACACGATGATGAAGAACCTTGTGAAGAAGCCCTCTATGGGATTCGGGGGTGTTCCGCCAGAGGACCAGGCAAGCAATGACTGATAGCTGTCACACTGCCAGTCATTCACTCATTCACTCATTTTGTTGTCTTCGCTCCCCCTGCACTGACGCAGGAGCACGACAGCGATGACGAGCAGCAGCTGGGTGCCTTCTTGCCGCCCAGCGCTCATTACCAGCTCCACCAGGGAGAACAACAGGAGTTAGAGGAGCGACGCGCCCTCGCCCTTCGCCAGGAGCAGGAAAAGGCGTCACAAGAGGTGAGTGAGTGTGAGTGCAGCACAGCAGAGCAGACTTGCACGACATACACGAGAGAGAGTCGGGCAGGGCAGCAATCCAGCTAGGCCAGGCAGCCCGCAGTTGTGACTGAGTGAGGCAGGTAAGATCAGTGCATGTGGTGCGGTGCGGTGCGTGAATGAATGCAGGAGGCAGCGAGGATGAAGGACCGACAGGAGGCGACAGAGAAGCAGCTCAGGGCAGCACGGTACGGTCAGGCAACCACCTGGCAGCCGATAGAGAACCCACACAGTCACTCCACTCACTCATTCCATGTCTACCTCGTTGTGTGTGTCACCAGGTTGCACGAGCGGCATCTCAAGAGCAAGATCAGCCGCCAGGCTGAGGATATCCTCGACAAGACGACGGAGATAGACGAGCTACGCAAACGCGCCAACAAGAGAACAAGGTACCCAGCCCAGCCCCTCCCCCCCTCCCCCCCCGCCAACCCCACGCCAATCACCTGTTGCCTGTGTGTGTGCGCCTGTGGCCCACCTGCTGGTTTGGTGGCTTCAGCGATGATACGAGGCCGGGGCGGTTGGCAGGCGTTTTGATGGCCTCACCACACCGCCTGCAGCCACTCAGCGGTACGCATCGCGCTCTCACCGATTCTGTCACCTTTTATCTGACTGTCTGTGTGTTGGTCAATCAGATAGCCGGCACCGCCAGATGGACGACGTCAATGACAAGGAAGATTTCGAGGACGTAGGCACGGCACTCCACGGCAGGGCGCACACACACTTCCACTCTTACCGGCGTGTACGGTCAGGTGCATTTTCTCCCCCACCCTGTGCACCACAACCGCCACCAGCGGAGCCCCTCGCTGCCCCCGCCAGCCCTTCCCAAACTCAACCTCAAAGAGGTCCACGAGGTAGGCACACAGACCGGCACTCGTCCTCACATCCACACAGTCGTCAGTGTGTGTGTGTGTGTGTTGTGGTCTCAGGAACGTGATCGCAACTACCCGCCAGACCAAGTGGCAGCAGCCGCAGCCGCAGCGCCCGGTGTTGACGCTGCAGGCAAGGGAGGCAGCAGCAGTGCCAGCAGTGCGAGTGACGATGACGAGTGGTGCCGCGATATGGCCGCAGTGGCAGCCCCCACCACACACAAACGGCAGGACACGGACAGACAGGTGCGCGCCACACTGTGACGCACACACAGAACTGAGGGAAAGATATCGACTGCACCTCTCTCTCTCTCTCTCTGTGGGTATGTGTGGTGTGTTGTCTGCAGGAGAGCGATGACGATGATTTCGACGCAGACAACCGCCTCATGGGCGAGAGCACGGCGCGGTACTACATGAGGAAGTACGACGACGTCAAGAACCGATACGATGCCATCAAAGACATGTACCACCACCAAGAGAAGACGATAGCGGAGCTGAGGTCGCACCTTGCAGCTGCGGGTGATAACAAGGTCAGTGAGAGACTGAGTGAGGAACACATGTGTGTATAGGCGCACAAATGCACATCGGCGTGATGTGTTGTGCTGTGCTGTGTTGTGTGTAGACCAAGCTGCTGGCTGACAAGGATGCGGCGGCTGCCAAGGCGGCCGATGAGTGGTTCAAAATGGAGCACGTCCTCCGCACCACCATCGGCAAACAGCAGCGGGAGCTGGTCAGTGAGGGCCTACGTGTCCTCCACCAACAGAGGCCCACTGATGAAGGGTGTCTGATTGTGTGTCTGTATGCAGGACATGGTCAATGCAAAACTCCAGGAAGCCGAGAGAACCAAGGCCACTGATGCGGTTAGTCAGCACAGCCACACACCATCCAATCCAGTCACGGGCTCTCCTCCTCACTCCACTGATGTCAGGTACAGGAGCCGTCTGCTGGGGATCGCGTCGCCAAGGATCAGTACGACGAGTTGCAGGCCCGGCTGGACGAGCTTCAGGAGAAATACAGCCAGCTGATGGAAGAGGCGGTGAGGTAGCCACACAGAAGCACCCTTCCAATATTGGCACACTGATGCCTGTGGGGTCTTGTGTGTCATGGCTGCCTGCCTCACCCAGGAGCGTCTCAAGAAGGTCGCCGCCGCCAATGTGGACAAATTGGCTGTGGCTGGTGGGGAGACCGACGTGCCCACAGGTGAGGAGGGGAGGGAGGAGGTGGGCGACACGCACACGCACACCACACCGACAGAGAGACAGAGACAGATGTTCATTCCCTATGTGTGTGTGGGGGTGTGTGTGTGCATCTGTGTAGACGGTGATTTGGCGCGTCTTTTGTCCGGTTGCGATTTGCCGCCCGAGGTGACGGCCGCCGTCCACAGAGTTGACCAAACACTCGACGGAGAAGTGGTGAGATGGGGCGGGGCGTGGGCATACACACCACGAACTCACATCACCCTACAGTCGTCACACGGTCATTGTGGGGTGTGTTCCTCGTGTTGCCATTCCATCCATCCATCAGGTACGTGCGGACCGTTTGGCTCGCGAGGCCACGAGCCTGCGCAAGATGGCCGAGCAGAAGGAAGAAGTCAACGTGTAAGCTGACATCACAGCAAGCCAGATCACACATAACAACCTCTTCCACGCGCTCTTTGTGTTGTCTGGTGTGGTGTGTCGGTGTGCAGCACCGACGAGGCCAGGCAGGAGGCAATTCGCCACAGCCACGACGATGAACAGGACCGAAGGCTGCAGCAGGTGAGTCCGTCCGTCATATGCCGAGAAGACCACTTTCGTCACTTTCACTCTCCCCCTCCCTCCGTCCCCTATGTGTGTGTAGATTGCAAAGCTGCAGAGGGAGAGGGACGGTCTGCAGCGGGAGAAGGAACGGCTCGAACGTACGGAAGAGTACACAATGGACAATCGACGGATGGCATTCTGCCCACACACATTGTGTGTATCTGATGCGCGCACCGCACGGATGGATGGATGCAGAGGACAAGGCACAGTTGGTGAGTGTCCTTCGGGCGTACCAACAGCACCTCAAGGCTGCTGGCGGTGTCCCAGTGGCAGGGGCTGCCCGACTGCTCAGCCACAAATCGCAGATCCAGGTACGGTACGGTACGGTACGTGGGGCAGACAGACAGATATCATAAACACACGAGACACTCACTCACCCACCCATATGTGGGCGTGTATGGGTGCCCTCGGTGTTTCTGCATCCATCCACCAGGGCCGTGCCATGCGTGGGGGCGCCAGCAGAGGCGAAGGCCGGTGGCCATCGGCTGGCGTATCGCATTTTACTAACGGCAGGAGACAGCAGCAGGTGTGCAGGCAGAACTCACAAACATACACAAACAAAGACAGACCCCCGATCTCCCTGCCTGTCTGTGTGTATGTGTGTCTGTGTGTCTGTGTGTGTATGTCAGACACATTCGACTAGTGGTGGCCGCGGTGCGAGCATTGGGGCGGTCAAACTGGGGCACAAGGCCCCCCCTGCTGCTGCCATCTCCACTGGCCCTGGCGCCAGGGTGGCCTCACATGCAGACGTCGTCGGCGTCGACGGCCGCATCGCCACGCCCCCCACAGACGTCAGGGTACACGCCAGGAAACAGCGATCGGACACAGCTAGTGCAGGTGGTCGGCGAAAGTGGCCCTCGCCACCCCAGACGGCCAATGGTCCACCTGGTGGTGTTGAGAGAAGTCATGGCGGCGAGACTGCCGCAATGATCGGACCAGGGGTCGGCATCCGCACAGGAGGTGAGAGAGAGAGAGAGAGAGAGAGGGAGGGGGAGGGAGAGGGAGGAGGACCAACACGCGGTATGACACATATTCGTGTGTGTGTCACTCGTTGATTGATGTGTGCAGGCGGCAGCGGTGACCCTTTTGCTGCCCTGGCCGGCATGATAGGGGCATCCGGCACCAAAGCCCCCCGCCCCTTCACCGCCCTAACAGCATCGGACGCCCCCAAGACACTCGCAGTCACACAAGACCACCGTCAGAAGACCGCCCCAGCGCTCAAGAAAGCCGAGCAGCCGAGGCTGTCGATTGTCATGACCCGCATCGCTAACGAGCCGCCCTCATTTGACGTGGCCAAGACGCGCCTGCCGGTGGTGGGGGAGGGAGTGGTCGATACATCCGAGCGGCACACACCCAAGCAAGAAGAGCAGCCTGATGACCACCTGAAGAGCGCCCCGATGGTCAAGAAAGCCGAGCGGCCGAAGCTGTCTATTGTCATGACCCGCATCGCCAACGAGCCGCCCTCATTTGACGTGGCCAAGACGCGCCTGCCAGTGGTGGGAGAGGGAGTGGGCATCGACATAGAGGCCGACAGGGTGGGGGCTCGGCTGTGGAATGGCAAGGGCATCCCGCCTGTCGTCCACCACTCGTTTGCCGAGCACCACAGGCACCACCCCAAGTGCGGCCCGCTGACGCCCGCCAACGCACTCATTCTCAAGCTGCAACAGGCCCAGACTCAAGGGAAAGCGGACACCAACAAACGTAAGCACGCAATCGCAGCTAGAGGGAAAAACGCGGTATCGATGGATCCCATCTGTCTCTGTGGGTGTTGTGTGTGACAGGTGCTGTTGGTGTGATCATGAGCGGCCAGCCGCTGTCGCCGCCCCTTCTCCATGCCAAAGCCCATGCCGCATCGGCCACCATGCCGCGGCGCATCCCCGATCTCCGCCTCCCCGCCACCATCTCGGCACAGTCCCGTCAGCATGGCCATCGCCAGCAGCAGCAGCGATACATCCAACCACCCTTGCCGGAGCCGCCCCCTGCCATGGCCTTTGCACCTCCGCCGCCCTATGCGACGATCGGCCAGCCCTTGTTCTATGCGCTGCGCCACACCCACCTCACATCATGATGATGGCCACTCACAAGGGAAGCCCCACCGGTCGGTGAGTCGAGTCAAGTGGAGACCTCTAGGCGGCTGTAGGGTAGGCTGGCAGGGCCTGGGTAGGAGAGGACGCTGGCGGCTGTGATGAGTGGCGATTTATGGCGGTCGGTTGTTGTGTTGTGTTGATATGATACGTGAATGGCTGGTTGTGCGTATGTGGACCGCATGGATACGTTGATCGTGCATGGGCTGCATGACATGACGTTGTCCTTCGCCTGAGAGACTGAGAACGTTAGATCAAGATCGTATCGTCGCATTAATCCCTCCCTGTGTGTGAGAGGACCACTGGTGGCCGACACTTTGACATCTGTATACGTACAGCCATTTATGTATACGGACCATGCCAACCAACTCATTATTGCCCTGTGTCTGTCCGAATGCATGGGTGGGTGTCACTGATCATTATTGTGTGTGTATGAGTGTGTGAGTGTGTGGATGGACACACGGGTTACGGTTGAATGAGACAGAGGGACATCTTGATACCACGGGAATCAACACCAGCGTGAGAAATGTGAAACGCAGACATCCACACACGTGTAGCTATGCAGCAGGGTCAAGAGAGAGACGACGAGAGGCTATGTACACCGCACAAGGACCTGTAAACACACACACACACACAGAAGGCCGAGTGTTTCTCTAGGCAGACACAGCACAGCACACCAAACAGCAGCACCACCACATGGCGAAACACACACACACACCCATGTGCCCCCCCCCCCCCCCCCCCCCCCCCCCCCCTCC
>CDMY01000218.1:0-12244 GCA_001179505.1 Vitrella brassicaformis
GCCTGCGATGGGGAAGATCCATCATTGTCGAATGCATCGAATTTGGCTTCCTGGTGGTCTTACCTCTCCCTCGTTGGTTGGCCGCCGTCCCGACCGATAGATCAAACGAAAAGACGTGCCTGGCGTGCCTATCGGCGTGCCCGCCATCCTGCACACACCACATCCGCAGAGCATGAGAATGACTGGAGGGGCTCAACTTAGGAGTGAGTGCTCGGCTCACCTGCATACTAGGTATTAGTTTAAGAGGCGAGATGCTAAGATCTACCACGACGTCTTGACGGGTCAAGGATAATGGATCACACCCGTAGCGTCAGGGAGGTGTAGCTCAACTGACAGGGGGAGCCCGAAAGGCTCTGGGTTAAACCCGCCGCCCTCGTACAATGTGGGTTCGACCCCGCCGCCTTCCACCTATGAGGCGTTCAGTGGAAATTCGCCACAGCAAGTTCTTGCCTTCTTGGCTCATCTGCAGCGCCCGTGGTTTGCCTGTTTCCGTTTGCAAGCAACTTGCAGCTTGCACGATCGCAAGCTCGCTGGGAAGAGTGTCGATTCCAAAGTTCTGATGCTCTGCCGGTGCTGGACTGAAGCCCCGAGTGGTCGTCCGGCGAGATCTTTCTCCGGCACGCCGTGGTAATGAGATTTTCTTCATCATTGTGCTTGGTTGGCGTGTTGGTGGCTGCTCCGGCCTACAGGCGGTGCTGCCGTCACAGAGATGAGGGCAACACCACACAGACACGCACACACACATGTGGGATGAATCAGACCAGCGCAGAACTGACACGGCCGTCCGGTTTGGTTGCCTTTGTGTGTGTGTCTGCAGGTGTATTTGGCCACTGCAGAGGGCGTGGGCTCTGGCGAAACACGCACCTGCCAGGTGGACTAGTGAAATGCACGACAGAAGCGCACACACACAGACACACATGGGGTGCGCCTGTGTGTGTGGTGTCAGTTGGCTGTGGGTGGGGGCGGTCAGCTGCCCTTTGGTGAGGGTAATCTCGATTTGCGTGTGGAGATCGCCGTCACAAAGTCGAGAGACTGCGAAAGGGTACGCACACACACGAGAGGCATGTCGATTTGTGTGTGTGTTAATTGGCTGGGGCGTGTGTGTGTGTCTGGGCACTGTGTTATGTTCCAGAAGATGGCACCGTCGTACGACGAGCAACTCCCAATCTGCCTGATGTGTGGCGTGTTACCTTGTTGTGTGCGCGGTCGGACTTCGGTGTGTGGCACCGCAACGAGATGAGTGGAGCCCTCCGCGGCCTCACGCGCGTCCGCCGCTTGAAAACAGCAGGACGACGCCACCCGGCCAAATCGTCGCACGCACAACAAGAAACACACAAACAAGACAGAGAGAGAAGCGTTCAGAAACAATCATGTGTGTGTGTGGCTGAGTTGGACTTTTTGTCCTCTTCGTCTACAAGCGCTTTGGCTTCGACTTCTTGTAGAAAGAGAGGCGATCAATGGCTGCACTGTCTTCTGTTCCCTGTTGATCCACAGGGGATACTGAGCTGTGGGATAAGGCTGAGAGCGCGCTGGAACAGGCTCTCAACGCCGGTAGGGGATCTGCTCACAGCAACGTCGCCCCCGCCGTCCTACGCCCTGCCGCTGCACGTGACCATCCGGCCGCGGACATCCTGCTCGGTGGTGCTCTCTGTGACGAAATAAATGAGTCACAGACAGGCAGACACAGTGGGTGGGATGGCGGGATTCGGGGGTGCGGCGCGCGGGTTTGTTTGTATACATGTGATTGGTTGGTTGCCAGTGGGTGGACAGCGGGATGAGAGAACCACAAGACTTTGTGTGACTGCGTGATCGTGGCCAAGGGTGTGTAAGGGTCAAGCGAGAATTGAAAAACAGCACACACGCGTCAGCTATCAATCCATCCATCAAAGTCAGCACTGATCCATCTGTCAACCCATCGCCAACTCAGCTCGCCACCCCCACTACCCTCCCAGTCGGTCAACAGACAGCTACCGTCCCCCCCGTCGGACAGCCGGCTCGCGACGCCTCTCAGCACAGACAGACAGACAGACAGACGGTGTGGTGCCTGACGCACAGCAAACAAGGAGAGGGAGGGGAGAGCAGACATACACCAAGGTTGCACTGATACCTCCTCCCCCATATGTCGTGTCATCCGACCTCCGTCAGATGGCTGACGGCAGCGCCAGGGCGGGGCCGTCCATCTTGTTGCGGGCCTTGGCCACTGTCCGCGAGAAGGCAGCAGGACCACTGCCGCCCGGCTGGGGCGCCTCGGTGGTGCGGAGGTCGATGTATGTCAGCCCATCAGGCCACTTGATCATCCTGATGGATGCCGCGAAGTCGTCGCCCTCCTCCTCGCCACACAGTATGACGAGTCGGTATGAGGGGCCGATAGTGTTGTAGTGGTAGTCGATGGTGCGGCAGCCGTCCCACAGGGGCGGCTCCTGGTCCACCAGGGCACAGATGCGACGATACTCGGCAGAGGACGGACTGTAGGACCGATCCGACACCAAACGCGACGACAGCAATGCCAACCTGAAAGAGCAGGGAGCGAAAAGGCAGACAACTCGACGCATTGCTGTGGTGTGTTCTCTCATTTGAGTCGCTGCATACCTGTTGATGACCAACCCACGGAAGCTGCCACACTCGAGAGCATCGTCTGCAGACACACAGACACACAGCGGCAGACACCATCCAGGTCAAGTTGCCTCTCCTGTGGCTTTGCCCTCCCATCTTACAATGGCACGGGGGATCGGCGGCATCGAAGCGATCTCGATACCTCACCGGAACCGTCTGCTTTGTGTGCACCGTCACCACATACCGGTCCAGCCTGTCCCGCCCGTTGGCCGTACGCCTCAGCTGCATCCAATTGCCCAGTCGGTGGCTGAAGAGGGCGTATTGCCTCATGCTGGGCGGCCGGCTGTCGATGACGGCCTTGCTGCCCGCACGCCGCAGGTCGTTTTTCCTCAGCTGGATGGGCAGCTGCTGCACTCGTCCACAGCTCTCGGCGATCCGCAGCAGCGGCACGTTGCCCGTCCAGTCGCCCCCCGTCACCATCAGGTAGTGGAGGCGGATCAGCCGGAATGGCCGACGGACGCCGGTCGACCGGCGCAGTGGGGCGTAGCCGATGACGCCTGTGAGGCCGTCGCGGCGAATGATGCTGTCGATGTCGGCGACCAGGGCGGCCGCGACTGTGCTGCTGACCGCCTCGGATGTGCGGCAGAGGGCGATTGTGTTGTGTGGGGTGAGGGTGGCGGGATCGTCACGGTGGCCGCTGATGAAGGGCAGCAGGGTGCCGCCCATGACATCGGTGGGAATGTCGGGCAGCCCGGGTAGGAAGGGCGGGTCGGCAGCACCAGACGGCTCTACGGGCGGCGCGTCAATACGGCGGCGCTTCGCATCGACCTCAACCTGCACACACATCACACCACACACACATTGGCCGGCATGGTGATGGCGACTTGGTGCAGCAGCCGTACCTTCTTCTTTGTTTGAGTGGTCTCTGTGGTTTTCTCAGCGACGGCATTGGCCTCCTCATCGTCTGGCGTGACCAGGGCGAAGGTCTTGGAATGGCCTTCCAGCTAAACCACACACATACACACGCACGCACACCAACACAGTCAGGAGACGACACACACACTTATCCATTAGTCGAAGTGTACCAGTGCCACGCCATTGAGTCCTCTGAGTCCGTCCTTCAGGGGGCCGAGTGCGTCGGAGATGTCTGCAGTGGCCCTCTCGAGCATCGCCAGACGCCTCCCACAAACAGAGCCCTGCACACACAGACCACACACATAGGAACGGAAGACACATTGTGAGTGTTCAGACGCAGTCGTCGACTCACTGACCTTCGCAGCTAAATGTCTGATCGTATCGCCCATCTGCACACACCGCACACACGACACACATGTCACGTCACCCACCACCACCTGGGTGCATGGCTTCTCACCTGCGTCTGCAGCGCAATGAAGTGCTCATGCAGGGTAAGCAGCCGCCCAAACGAAGCACAGAACCTCTGCAAGGGCACACGACACCACGAGATGATCATGAGAAGCAGACAGAAACATGACGGTCTTTGCATGTCTGTGTGTCTGCACATCATGGCTCACCGACTGCTCATCTCCTTGGGTGCCGCTATGATTGATGAACCCAAAGATATTGCTATATCCACCACCGCCTGGCCAACACCCAAACCACGCCACACATGAGAATTCCTCCCCGCCCTCGCTCAGTCAGTTCTGTCAGCCCACCTGCGGCAGCTGATGCCGATGCTGATGGGCCGCTCATGCCGCCCGCTGCGGCTATGCTAACGGGAACCTCAAGCAATGTCTGAAGACCATCGCACCACGACGCAATGAGTGTGTGCTTTGTACGTCTGTGATCTCTCGTGCATTTGCTTACCGCTGAGAGGGCAGCGAATGTCCGACGAGCAAATCACTCAATCGATGAGTCAATGAGCCTATTGACATGGGTGAACAGCGGTGTTTGTGTGGCGAGGCGCCGCTCTCCTCTCATGTGCGGCTTACATGCACTGGCTGAGGTCATACACCCGCAACTGGACGCTGCTTTTCGCCATCTTGAACACACAAGCGAAAACGCCCCAGGCTGCCGGAGCCATGAAGCTCGCAAAAGAAGTCGAGATTTTCCGTCGAGAATTCTCGCGAGACGCCCTTCGCGCGTCCCGCTCCTGCAAAGACGCTTTTCGCCTCGCCATGCCCCTGTTTGTTCCGTTTTCTTGCCTGCCAGGCGCCCTCCTCCCTCTCTCGGCCTTCTTCCTCCACACGCCTTTCATGGCGGTGCCATTCATTAACCGGCCACGTGTGGTCATGATGCAGCAACAAGAGATCAACGCCGTCCGCCAGAAGATCGACTCTCTGACCATTTTGACCGACGAAAACAAAGGAATTGTGACGCCCAAGAAGCTGGTCAGATGGCCGTGCAGACGTGCTGAAGGAGCTCTACGACGCAGGGAAGCTCAAACTAGTGTGTGTCGACGAGGTACGCCTTTCCGCCTTGCCTCTGTCTGTGTGTGCGTGGGGTGCATTGTCTTGCGTGTGTGTTGTTGCTGTATATGTGTGCAGGCCCATTGTGTATGTCAGTGGGGGAGGGAGTTCAGGGACGACTATCGCAAGTTGGGTCTATCAAGAAGATGGCCCCCAAGACGCCGATGCTCGCCCGTCTGCTGTGCTGCTTCGATCGATTTTATGAGGGTGAGCAGGTCAAGTCCCATTTCATGGTAGCGCCGCTACTAGCGCGTGTGTTTGATTTCGTCTGTCCTGCTGCGACCAGCACCCCGGTGGTCATCCCTGGCACCCCGCTGTCGCGCCTGAGCCCGCCCACCAGCCGTACGACCCACACACACCGATACACACACCGATACACACGATTGGGCAACGACTGACTTTGTCACTGTGTCTGCTCCAATGATATCAGCGAACCGATGGCCGGGGGAGTTCGCCATGGACGACGCGCTGGAGGCCGCCAACGCCCGCATGCTGCCGCTGCCGCCCGGCTGGCAGCCGCCCCCCACCCCTCCCGGACTCGCCGCACTGTGCGACCGGGAGCGGCAGCGGCACTACGAGCAGTTCGAGGAGGGAGCCGGCCCCGCCCCCATATACCGTCCAGCCACCACCGCACCTCGATGCCGTCCAAGGCAAGCCCATGCCGCCGTCGCCCACGGCCACATACCCTCCTCCCGCCCAGCCGGTGGGGGTGGAGTGGGAGCGGGTGGCGTGGGAGGCGGTGGAGTTCACCTTTACCGCCCCCCACGGCGAGGTCGCAGTGCAGGGGGGCTGGGTGGTGCGGGAGGGCAGCGGCTGGGGCAGCTGGAGGGAGCTCCTCTTCCTGCCGGCGGCGGTGGCGCAGCGGCACAGAGTGTCGCAGTGGGTGCGGTTGGCGGAGGTGTCGGGGTGGCGGCGATACTTTGCCTGCTGCTCACAGCCCCGGCTGTGAGCAGCACCCACCTCACCCTCACTCACAGATGCCTAAGGAGGGGCGGGGGGGCAGTCACCGATTTTTTTTTTTCCGAGTCACCACCACCGTCTGTCCGCCCGTCTGCTGTGTCTGCTGCGTCTGCTTCGACGATTACACATAGGTCAAGTCCCATTTCATTTTAGCGCGAGTGTTGTATTTCGTCTGTCCTGCTGCTAATATGTGTAACTGTGGTGTGTTTTTGGGTTCATGATGGCCTGGCTGGTCTTATGTGTATTATGGCTTTTTTCTTGGGTGGGCGTCCGTATCTTTTTTGCACCCACAGAGCAGTCTCTCACACACCCACACACGCACAGCCCCTCCCATCGCACACATCTATCTCACTTACATACAATGGCAGCGGGTTTTTTTCAAAGTAGAGATATGGATGGATGGCCTGGGTGTGTTTTCACAATCTGGGGAGAGAGGGATGAGGGAGAGAGGGAGAGAGTACCGGCATCTCGACAACATCCTCCTCGACGTGAGAACAGCTGCAGGGTTCACGCGCGTCAAGGGCCGGCAGGCAGGCGTCTCCGCTGTCTGGTCCGTTGAGGCCGCGAACTGGTGTCCCGCTGAGCTTCTCATCCACCCACACCACAGGACAGCCAAATCCACCCACAACCACAACCACAACCGGGGTCAGAAGCGTGGTAGGTCCGAAGCGTCCCGGACGGCTGCTGCGGAGTGGTGAGTACGGGTCGCAAGAGACAGAGAGAGGGAGACATCGCTGACTACATTTTATATCTGTGGGGTGTTTCTCTGCTGACCATGCATGGGTGCAGTAGAGACGCAGGGTCAGAGCAACGCACACACGATAACCAACCAGCCGACCACCACACGCACACACGGATGGGGACGGGTCGATGGATGGATGGATGTGACGATCGCTGTCTGCATTTTATATTCCGCATGCCTTGTCTCTCTCCTTGACGTTATGTCTCACTCACTCTTCAGTGACGTGTGTGATCTGTTCAACGCTCTCTTATGGACACTATGGACACCAACTTCAGCAGTTCTACAGACACTACACACAGCTAAGCAGACTAAGCAGACTGCAAAGCTCTCTCTTCTCTCTCCTCTACTGGTGGGTGCATCGCGTCACGCGTCATGCGCTCCAGTCAGAGTCGCCACCTTCGGAGCCCCATCCATAGCCATCCGAATATCCTCCATCCTGCGACACACCACACCACACATCAACCAGCCCACGCAATCCACAATCTTCGTGTCATTCAAGCGTACGTCAGCCGCCCCATAGGCATCGCCATCGTTGCCCCCGTAGTCGTATTCTGGGTCGCCACCGCCCTCCTCCGCACCATCGGCTGCAGCCGCTGCGGCATCTGACTGATCGACGTGCTCCTCAACTACTGCAGGCACCAGGCGAGAGACGGGAGCAAAAGAGAGACAGTGAGGGTGATGTCGGTGGTGAGGGGACTCGCTTCCCCTTTACCTTCGTACGAGCCATATCCATCGTCATGCGAGCCGCTATTGACTTCGCTCTCCTCCCCCTCGTCATCCTCGCTATCTTGGTCTCCATACGATCGGCCAGCCGAGAGAGCCTCAGCGGGCTGCTCGTCGACGATGTAGAACCCGCCAATGTGCCCCACATAAGACGGCTCGTCATCTGCTGGTACGCCACAGAAAGCGAAAGCAGGAAAGCAGTTGTGGTGTATATATCCGTGTGTTGATGAGTGCATCAGTCTTCTCTCGTCTGTCTCACCGTACGGGCCGTTCGCCGCTGGGTCCTGGTCGTCATCCACCATCCACAGCCCGCCAGTATGAGCAACCTCGTTCTCGTAATCATTCTCTGCATACATACACGCACAGATGGATGGACGGATGGATGGATGGATGCATGGATGGCCCGTCCTGTGTTTGTTCGCCCACCATATGTGTCATCTGGCTCGTCATCTAAGACGGTAAACCCGCCAACACGGTACACAGGAGACTCTGCGCCATCCGGCGGATCCGCCCAATCGTAGCTGGGCTCGTCGTACCCACCATCCCCTATCACACACACACACACACACAGAGACACACACAGAGAGAGAGAGAGAGAGAAAATGGAAATGTGCGCACCAGTGAATGGAAATGGGCGCACCAGTTCATCCGCGCCACATGATCCCTCTCTCTATGTGATTCTCTGCTTACCGGCCGTCGATGAGTGCACCGGCCTCCCGGTCGCGTACAGCTCGTCCATGCGCCCCTCGACCTGGTAATACCCCTCCATGGCCTCACGAAAGTCCCTGACGCCCAATGACTGCGCCATATCCCGCGCGTCGCCCTCGTCAATGTCCAACTCGTCCAGCAGCTCGCTCAGCGGCACCCTGTCCACGATGCACTGGGCGGGGATGCACGAGTCGAACACCACCTCCTCGCTCGCATCTGCAAAGTTGTGGGCCCTCTGGTCAGGGAGGCGGCCGCTCACGTCGTGGCCTCGATTGCCATCGTCCGGGCGGATGACGAGCAGCGTTTTGTCGCGGATGTTCTCGTCGCGCAGGCCGTAGTAGAGTGCGGCAGAGGGGGACTTGCTGGTGGAGATCCATGTGCTGCGCTGCTGGGAGCCGAACCGGACGTGGTCTTCCAGGGCTGTCCGCTGATAGCCGTATCTCTCCAGATCACCGCCTCGCCGCACACCAGGGTCATCGTCTACACGGTAAAGGACACCTGGCTGAGGCCGCGCAGCCATTTCAGGAAGGGAAGAGAATCCTCCTCTGCGAGCTCAGAAATGGCGAGATCACCCGTGGTTCTGAGTTCTGTATCCGGGCATCCACGTTTCGAAGCATCTGGGTGCGCGAGGGAGGTGTGCTCTTTGAAAACGAGAATCTGTCGAGTGTGCGTGAAGATCACTCATCGGCAGGTGTCCGGGTGTTCCGCCGTGATGGCTGCATGACAGATCAGGTACGCTGCATGATCTGCACGCTCTTTGATGGGTTTCATGCTGTCATCGAGAGGACAGGCAGAATGAAGCACTCGCCGATGTGATGTGTGCGCGTATGTGTGGTGTGTGTATGTGTGTTTCTCAGGTATCGGCACAGTCACAAGCACATTGTCACTCATGAGGATGCTGACAACGGCCAGCCGGTTTCTCGGCGCGCTGTTCCCTGTGCTGATCCTGACATGCTCGCTGCTGGCCACCCTCCCCTCCCTCCCCTCCCTGCTGACCTTCCTCACGGCCCTCCTCACCATCAACCTCTCCCTCCTCCTCCCGCCGTCGCGCCACTGGACCGCATCAGTGGCCGCCCTGGCCGTCAGCTCGTGCATCGTCCTTGCTAAGGTGATTGCTTGTGGGGCGATTGGCGCCACTGGCGAAGGGGCAGGGCCTGAGTGGGTCAAGACCATTGGGATCGGCCCCTTTCCAAGTACGAGCGAGGTGCTGGCCGTGGTGCGGTTTGTGGTGCCTGACGCGATTTTCCTGATACTGTCGGTGTGCTGGGTGTGTGTGGTGGTGGTACGGAGGAGGCGGGCTGCGAGGAGCATGACCATGCGCAGCGAGGGGGACTCCAGCTACACCAGCTTCACGGCCCTCCAGCCACAGGCGGCATCGCAGCTCAGCGTGACGAAACGGTTTGTGGTGATGGTTATCCTTTACGTCTACATCGTGCTCTCGCCCAATGTGCTGGCGCTGCCCTACGCCCTCACGGTGCTGATCGTCCTGGTGCGGACTGCCTTCGCCTATAAGGACCCTTTCCCGCTGACCCCGATGGCCTACGCCCTGCACGGCTGCTCGAACGCCGTGATCGTCCTGCACTTCCTGTGCACCTTCTCGTTCGTCTCGCCGAGCCTGACGCCGTCAGTCGCCAGCTTTATCGGCGTGTTTCCCTCTGCAGAGGCCATGGTCCTCTCGTCAACACCGGCAGCATCTGGTGAGGCGCTGACAGAGCAGCGCGACGCGGGTCTGTTCGTCTTCGGCCAGTACTGCGTCAACCTGCTGCTGGTGGTGCTGCTGTCCCACTGGCTGCCGGCCATGAAGGAGCGGACGAGCGAACGACAAGAAGACGAAGACGAAGACGAAGAGGAAGAAGAGAGCAATGACGATGCCAACGGCGGCGACGAGGCCACGGAAAATGGCAACGAGCCCCCTGCTGCTGCTGCTGCGGCAGCAGCCAGTGGTGGTGGTGGGTATCAGTGGGCCACCAGTGCTGGGTCGGGGATGATGACGTTCAGCGACCGGACGGTGACGGCTGGTGATCTGGCGAGTGTGGTGCTGGGGCACCACGAGGCAAGGAGCGTGTTTGGGCGGCTGCTGCACTGGGTGTTCTTCGCAGTACTCACCAACTACACCGGTCTGTAGGCACCGCACCTGTGTGTCGTGTCCTGTTGTGTTGTGTGTGGGTGTGGCTGTGGCTGTGCACACACACACACACTCTCTCTCTCCCTCTGTGTGTGTGTGTTGGTGCAGGTCTGTTGTTTGTTGCCTCTCTGCTGGTGTGGTCTTTGCTATACCCATCGCTGATGTCGTTTGTGCTGCTGGCGACGGCCTTCGCCGCGCTGCTGATGATCGAGGCCTTCGGCATCACCAGCAACAAGTACACTGTCAAGCCGGTGTTTATCTACGCCACCCTCTTCTACATGACGCAATACCGTAGGCCAAACACACACAGACACACGCACACACACAGAGAGAGAGAGAGAGAGTGACCCCCTGTGTGTGTGTGTGTGTGTGTGTGTCAGTGTTCAATGTCCGCGGCCCGTGGCTGGACGCCTCCTCGTCCAAGCCGTCCAACATCCCCCTCACCTACACGGCCATCGAGAAGGTCGGCCTCTGGGACCTGCTCAACCTGCCCTCCTCGCCGGCAGCCAGTGCCGGCAACTCTGCCGACGTACGCAGCCCCTCACCCACACCCACACCCCCTTCTGGGCTCCATCGCGCTCTCTCTGTGCGTGCGTGTTCGGTTCTGTCCTTCAGAGTGGCCTTCCTCCGTTGGCGAGTGCGTCGGACAGTGCGTGGGGCCGGTTGTGGATCTTGGCCATCACTTTGGTGCTGCTATCCTGCCTGGCCGTTGTGGGATGGGTTCAGTCGGTTCGCAAAGAGGGTGAAGAACAGCAGCAGCAGCAGCAGGGGCAACAGCAGCAGCAGAGAGAGGGGGGCGAGGAGGGGTCACGGCACGAGACAGAGAGGGATCTGGAACAGGTGCGTGTCTTGTGTGTATGTGTGTGTATGTGTGTGTATCAAACAGAATGCCTCTCTCTCTCTCTCTCTGTGTGTGTGTGTGTGTGTGTGGGTGTGTAGGGTATGCCCTCCTACTTGCCGCAGCAGTCGATGGACGAGTCAGAGATCTCCAGCACACTCTTCCCTGCCAGCGAACCCGGCACCGTGCCGCCACACATAGAGGTCCGTAAGGGTGTGGAAGAAGACACATACACACACACACACACACACACAGAGAGAGAGAGAGAGAGAGAGGTTCCCTACTCCATGTGTCTGTCTGTCTGAGTGGGTGCAGGTACAAGTGAGTCCCCCCAGCACCCTCCCCCACATCTCTGCGTCTCTCCCGCCATCCGGCTTCAAAGCGCAGCACGTACGTCTCTGTGCGTGTGTGTTTAGAACAGCACACGGACACCCACCTCTTTCTGTGTGTGTTGGCCGGCTGTGTGTGTGTGTCAGTACGCCGAGCGAGGTGAGATTGGCCAGCATGGCGCCGTGCCGGACAGCTACAACGAGAACGACCAGCCAGATAGAGACGACGATTCATCGCCACAGTTCCAACACAGGCAGGACACAGACACACACACACACCGGCACACCAACCGCACACACAGACACAGACATCCACTCTCTCTCTCCTCTGTCTCCCTTTGTCTGCAGGTCGATAACCCAGCGTCTCGACGCCCGTGCCTCTGCGTGGAAGGAGACCTTGCGCAAGGGCTGGGGCTGGGTCAAGAAGGGCGTCAGCCGACTGTTCCTGCTCTTCGTGCTGTATTCCGACAAGGTCACCGTGCTGGTGATCCTACTGATACTCTTCCCCCTGCTCTCGAGGTCACACACTGGGGGCGATGCGACGCCCGTCAGACATACGAGCCTTATTAGGTTAGACAGACGGAGGGAGGGAGGGAGGGGGGGAGAGAGGGAGAGAGAGAGAGAGGGAGGTGCTTGTGTGTCTGTCTGCTCAGGGTCGGTTATTTGTTGTGGTTTTATCTGCTGCTGTTTTTCCGCAAGTATCCCCGGCCCATCTGGCGGGGGCTACTCTGCTACTGTCAGGCAGTCATCTGCGCATTGGTACACACACACGGACGAAGCAAGTTACCTCACTCACTCACAGACAGCAACCCCCCCCCCCCCCCCCCCCCCCCCCCCCCG
>CDMY01000218.1:12544-33004 GCA_001179505.1 Vitrella brassicaformis
CCCCCCGCCCGCGCGTGTGTGTGGTGTGTGTGTCAGTTTCTTTGGCAAGTGCTGTCCAGGGGCGACTCTCGGTGAGTGCCTCAGCACCGTGCCCCTCTGTGTGGGGTTTTGGTGCGGTTTATGTGTGTGTTTGTGTGTGTGACGGTTGTGTGTGCAGGTATGTGTGGATCGGCCTGGTGCGGAGCGACCGGATTGACCTCTTTGCATCGCTCGCCTACGCCCTCATACTGCTGGCGTGCTCACAGATACAGATCCTGCTGTTCTTATCCAAGTGAACCACACACCACACACACACACAGAGAGAGAGAGAGACCCCCTGTGTGTGTGTGTGTGGATGGATGACAACAGGTCCTACAAGTTGGCCGTGCAGATGGCCGAAGGCACTGCAGACGGTGCTGGTGGTGCCACTGCAACACCCCCGGACACACAGCCACAGCCACAGCCACAGCCACAGCAGCAGCCATCGGAGCCTGACGACAACCTCACCACCCCTGCCACCAATCAGCAGCAACAGGAGATCGTGGCCGCAGCGGCGGCGGCTGCTGTGGCGCCATCGCGGTCCACCGCTGGGGGAGGGGGAGGATCGGTCGCTTCCAGCAGAGTGAGATCAGATATACCACACCACACACAGACACTTACAGACACAGACACACACCGCCTCTGTTGTGTGTGTGTCGGCCAGCGGTCTACAGCGAATGAGTCTGTGCTGACCCACGCGGCGGCCACGTTAGACACTGGGCAGAAACTGTGGGTGCTGCAGCTCTATGACCGGATCGGGTGAGAGCACACACACACACGCAGAGAGAGAGAGGGAGAGAGAGAGAGAGAGATGGAGGGAGGGAGAGAGATCCTATGCCTTTCTGCTTCTGTTTCTGTGTGTGGTTGTGGTTGTGGTTGTGTGTTTGATCGGTTCACCAGAATCTGGGTGGTGTTTGCGTTGACCCTGACGGTTGTGCTGCTGCCGCCGGCCTCGCTCGACAGCTTCTTTTTCCTGGTGGTCCTCGTGGCCGGCGTGGCGCTGCTACAGACCAGCGGATACAAGTGACTTAACCTGACGAGCCGATACTAGCTGTCTGTAATGGCGCATTGGCACTCTCTCTCTCTCCGTGTCTGTGTCTGTGTCTGTGTCTTGTCTGTGTTGTGGGTGTGTAGGTACCTGCACATAGCATGGTGGATCCAGGCGACCTTCGCGGCGGCCATCGTGCTCTTCAGATACGTCGTGCTGCTCAAACCAGGTCTCACGAGGGTGTCTGCAGGCCGCACATCCATCCGTCTATCCATCCATCCATGTGTGTGTGTGTGTGTATGTGTCAGTGTATGAGGCAATCGAGAGCGAGTACAAGGCTGCCGCCGGCCGTGGCGGGTGGGTCTTCACTCTGGAGGAGTGGGGCATCTCCATCGAGGACAACCATCTCCTCAAACTCTTCTTTGAGGCCATTCTGCTCGGTGCGCGCACACGCCCCTCTACACACGCCTAACACTCGCATGTCGACAGAGAGATGCATGTGTGTGTGTGTGTGTGTGGATCTCTGTGTGTGAGCAGGGCTGACTGTGTACCAGATCTCGCTCGAGTACGAGATTCAGACGGAGGAGAGGCGCGCAGCGCGCACCCAGCAGCAGCAGCGGCAGCGGCAGCAGCGACAGGCAGCCCACGAGATCAGCCTGACGGGCCGCTCGGTGGGGGTGGGGATGATGAGCACCATTGTCGAGGAGAGGGAGAGCTACCTGGGCGACACCACGGCCACACAGCTAATCACCGGTAGTACCCAATGCCCCCCCGCACACCAACACACTCGCGAAGAAGCGGCACAGACAACAAGTGCATCAATCTCCCCCCTCTCTCTCCCTCTCCCTCTCCCTGTGTGTGTGTGTGTGGGTGCAGGTCCGCCCAATGGTGACTCTGACGCCGCCACGGCCCCGTCCACCCAGGTCACCGAGCCCTCACCCCCCACCATGCCACGCACCAAGCAGCAAGACGAGCCGACGTCTGTGTCGATGCGGCAGCCACTGCTGCCCCTGCAAGCGGTTGCACCGCCACCACCACCGGCACCACCGGCAAGAGCACCTGACCTGGTGAGTCTGTATATGTGTGTGTGTGGCGTGCAGAGGGACAGACAGACACACAGACAGACAGACAGACAGACAGAGAGGGGAGGGCGGCATCCATCCATCCCCCTCTCTCTCTGTGTGTGTGTGTCTGTGTGTGTCTGTGTGTGTAGGTGCTTCCCCCACCACCACCACAACCACCAGCAGCAGCAGCAGTAGCAGTAGCAGTAACCGGCGGCATAGACATGGTTCTCCCGTCGGTGCCGGTGCCCCTGCACGAGTGGGTGGACGAGCGAATGCGCGACCTGAGTCGGCACGCGGCCAAGGTGCTGATGCTTGTGGTCTTCCTCTGCTCCCTCGACGTCCACTTCCTCAACCTCGTCACCGTACTCGTGCTCTTCTCGCTCATCTGCGCCGGTGGGTCTGGCTGTGGGTGTGGCTGTGTGGGTGTGCACTCGTCCACTCATCAACACACACACACACACACACGTCTGTCTGTCTGCCTCTTATGTGTGGTGGGTGCAGGTCGTGGGTGGAAGCACGCGGGGGTGTTCTTTTCGTTCACTTCGATGTTCATTCTCATCGCCCAATACGCCTGCCGCTTCGACGTGGCGCAGACGCACCTCGGGGACGACAAGATCGCCTACTGGGGTTTCGCCTGGACAGGTAGGTAAACCCACCCTGTCTGTGTCTGTGTATGTGGGCGCGCGTGTGTGTGTGTTGGGTATATCCTCTCTCTCTCTCTGTGTGTGTGTGTGTGTGTGTGTGCAGGTGTGCGCGGTGCCGAGACGGCCTTTCCCTCGTGGACGCGGAACCTGCTAATCATCCTGTGTGCCATTATCCAGCGATCGCTGCACTTCCACTTCCCCTACACGCGCAAGGAGGGGCCGCTGTCACAGTTCTTTACGTGAGAGACAGAGGAGGGAGGGAGAGAGTTCTCACACACACACACACACACGGATCCCTTCCTCTCTCTCTCTCTCTCTCCCTCTCTCTGTGTGTGTGTGTTGCAACAGGTATTACGGCGTGCAGATCGGCCTGTCAGTGCTGCTGCTGGTCGGCCTGTTCCGTGTGAATGCCTTGGCAGTGGTGTACGCCCTCTTCGCGTGTGTGTTTGTGTGGGGCGCCAAGCCGTACCGCACCAAGTGGGCCGTCATGGCGTGGCTGCAAGTCGCTGCTGTAAGATCACACACACACACACACAGAGAGAGAGAGAGAGAGAGTGACCCCCTGTGTGTGTGTGTGTGTGTGTGTGTGTAGGTGATTCTGTCACTATCGATTTTATACCAGTACATCTGGCGACTATGGCTCCCACCAGGTGGGTACCCTCCCCCTCCCCCCCTCCCCCTCCAACACACACAAACACACTCCTGTGGACAGGTCTGCACATCGGCCGTGTGCGGCGAGTCGACTTCCGCGCCCTGTGCCACGCGCTCAAGTACAACCAGCAGCACCTCGACTCGTGCGAAGAAGACTGGATGAGGTGCGCACCCCCCCTCCGCCGCCCACGAGCGGGGCCCCCATCCTTGTGTGTGTGTGTGTATTGGTCGTCGTTCCTCTGCGCACTCCGTGTGTGTGTGCAGCTGGCTGGAGATCCCGCAGCGCTCGAGCGGTGTCATGGAGGGGCCCGTCGAGATCGCTGTCGCCGTGCCGGTGCGCACACCAACACACACACACACCCAGACACCCACACATGGACACACACAGAGGTGCATTCTCTCTCTCTCTCCCTGTCGCTGCTTGTAGGAGTTCCTCGCTCTCATGGTGTGTGGCATTATCATGCGAGCGACACGGCGGACTCCGCTCATCCTCCCAGCCACAAGGCCGCCGCCCCCATCGCCGCCGGAGCACTCCTACTCGCCGTCCCGGGCGGCGCACACCACCCCAGCGCTCTCCTCCTCCCTATTCTACTTCTTCTACCTCTGCCCCTGTGTGCTGTGGCTGCTGCTGCTGGTCAATGCCACTGTCAACTTGGGGGTCATCTCGATCGCTTACACGGTGCTGCTGTGTGTGAGCCTGCTGCAAGTTGATGCGGTAAGTGGGTGGACAGAGAGGGAGGGAGGGAGGGAGGTGTGGGTGTGACGGTGAGTGGATGCATGCAGCCTTTGCGGAAGGAGAGGGTCCGGCTGACGGCGATCCGGTCGATCAACGTGTTTGTGGTGCTGCTGCTGACGGTCTACCAGGCGCCCTTCTTCCCATGCCCTTACGCCACCGACGAGACACCGAACGCACTGGACAAGCTGCCCATTGGGTGCGTTAGCGTTATGCGTTGCGTCATGCGCACAGACACATGGAGTGCATTCTCCATCCCCCTGTGTGTGTGTGTGTGTGTGTTGGTCATAGCACATTCCTCTCTCGCCCGCAGCAGTCCAGGAGGGCACCGAGAGCAGCAGCGGGTATGCTGTGCTGTGCTGTGCAGCCACACACAAGACGCATACAGACCTGTGTGTCCCTCTCTCTCTCTGTGTGTGTGGTGGTGGTGGGTGAAGATGAAGACGAGAACGAGCCGGAGGGGACTGCCTGGTTGGGCCACGAGAACTGCCAGCGGCTGCAGTCACTCGTCAATGAGCCACACAGGTACCACACACACACACACACACAGAGACAGAGAGAGAGAGAAGGCCTACACACACATGGATGGCTTTGTCTGTCTGTGTGTGTCTGTATGGCCTAGGTCTAAGGACGAGTGGTACACGACGGGCCTGCAGGTGCTGGGAGTGCTCAAGCTGGAGGGCCTCAGTTTTCGCGACGGGGTCTTCCTCTGGAACCTACTGCTCTTCATCGTCGCCATGATACAGGTGGGTGCGCATTATCTGAGTGTGCTGATTGCTCTCTGAGTGTGTGTGGTAATGGTCAGTATAATGTGCTGTACCATCCGGGCTACGAGACGGGCATGGTGGCCTTCATCCGGCAGGAGGCCAAACTCAGAGCCGTCAGAGCAAAGTCAGTCAGCCCGCATGTGGCAGTGGCACACACATGCACCCACACACACACATCCGTGTGTGTGTGTGTCCAGGCGGTTCATCGAAATGTTCCACGTCAAGCGGATACTCAGATGCAGACAGCAGGAGATCGTCAAAGCAGGTAGGTACCCACCCCTCCGCACACACGCAGAGAGAGAGACAATGCACACCTCTCTCTCTCTCTCTCTGTGTGTGTGTGTGTGTGTGTGTGTGTGTCTTCAGTGCTCATCGACCGTCTTCAGCGCGTGACGGCCCACTTGGCTCGTCTGCAGCAGATATGGCGACGGGAGGCGGAGCCCATCACTGAGGAGGAGGAGACGGAGCGGCAGAAAGTCATACTGGTACACACACACATAAGACACAAAGACGGAGAGGGAGGCCTACCGACCTGCCTGTGTGTTAGGTGGAGAACATATCTCTGAAGGGCTACGCCCCCGCCCTCTCCGCCGAGGCGCTGGAGCGGTTTGGCTACATCGAACCTCTCGCTCTCGAGTGCCTTCAGATGTAAATTCTGTCATATGTCATGCGCGCCTTCCCCCTACACCCACCGCTCTCTCTCTCTGTGTGTGTGGGTGTCTCTACTGCAGGCTCGAGCAGCACCAACTCGGCCTCATCACCGAGCAGGAGGCCCTCAGGCGAGAGCAGGACCTCATCCGCCGCGCCAAGGAGCGCGGTGCCACATCTGACTACCTCGACATAGCGGAGTTGTCCATAGAGTCGGCCATGTCGAAGCTCACACAGGGGTCGCCGCCCACGTCGCCTGTGGTGCAGCAAATGGCGGCAGAGGGAGAGGGACAGGGAGAGGGAGAGAGAGATGAGGCGAAGGAGGGGATTATAAGGAAAATGGAGAGCGAGCCGGCCGTGGTGTCGCCGGAAAGTGGTGGCAGTGGGCAGCCGATGCCGATGGTACCCGTGTCCGCGTCGTCCCTCTCGATGCCTGCTGGCAGGTGCGCACTTGTGTGGGTGCCGCCAGCCATCCCTCTGACGCCCGTGTGGTGTGTCGGTGTTTTTCAGGGGTCCTGGCAGCCACATGGGCATGGCAATGACCATGGTGGAGCTGCTGCGCGAGAGGACGTCGCAAGTGCGCCTCAGGAGACAGCGGGAAAGGCACCTGCGCCTCAGGAGACACGGGGAGGGGGAGGAGGTGCCACACACAATGATGCCGCACCCCCTCCCCCTGCCCCTGCCCAGGCCACACACGCCGGCAGCTACGCCCACCCCGCTCAACATCGACAAGAGAAGACCTTCTGCAGGGGGAACAGCCATGCAGCGGCCTCCAGTGCCCATTGGCGAGGTCAGGGAGAGGGAGAGGGGGGGTGGCAACACAGAGAGACACACAAATGGATGCTGTGGGTGGGAAATGGTAGGTTGACGAGAGCGACGAGCATGAAGACCTTGACCTGTGGTATGAGGTGGGCGGAGGGTGGGACTACAACAGCCCCCTACAGGCAGCCAGGGACGCCGTCAGGTGAGTGCGCTCGGGGCACACACACACACACACACACTCCATCACACCACCTTCGCGTGTGTCCATGTGTCTGTGCAGGGCCGTCTCCCGCTACAGTGCCTTCGGCCAACTCGACTCGCCATCAGGGGTACGTGACGCACACACACAGGGAGAGGCGGAGGATGTCTGTCTGTCTGTCTGCCGATGCATCAGCCTGGTCCCTCACCGCCCTCCCCCTCTTCGCCCCCCGCCCCACCAGCACATGAAGGCAATGCACTCGCCGTGTCGGGCAGCAGCGTCCCGCAGCTGCCGCAGTCGCTCGAGCCATCCACACCACCACCAGGGGCCACCAGCAGCGACACCCTGCGGCTGCGCAGGGCGGAAGGGGAGAGAGAGGGAGAGGGAGAGGACACAGAAGACCACCACCGACAGCAGCAGCAGCAGCAGCAGGCCCCTTGTCGCAACTCTGGTGGCCTGTTCGGGTGGCTCTTCCCCACCATAGGCAGCAGCAACAGGCAGACACAACAGCAGCAGCAGCAGCGCAGAAAGCCCCATTCCAGCAAAAGGCGAAGGGTGGTCATTCTCGAGTGGCTCTCCTGGCTGGACAAGCGCATCAAGCAGGCCATGCAGACGCGCATCGTCGACACGGCCTTTGTGCAGTCGATGAGGGAGCCGCTGCCCAAGCACCGAGAGGGCAATGGGGCCTTTATGCTGGTGTGGAAGGCGCTCTTCAGCTACACCTTGTTCTATGTGGCGGTGGCGGCCGCGTTGCAGTTCGCCAATGGCCGCACTGTGCTGAGCGCTTTATCAGTACGGAGGGGACACACACACAGACACCCACACAGGGAGGGCGGGGAGGAGAGGGTCGTGCGCTGGATGGGCCACACACACGCGCGCCATACCTCTCGCTGTCCTTTATCTGTCTCGCTCTCTCTCTCTCTCTCTCTGTGTGTGTGTCTGTGTGTGTCTCTGTGTGTGTGTGTGTTGCAACAAACAGGGTCTGGCCATCATCTGCTACGGGCTGATCGTGTACCCCATGGCGGCCCACGGCTTCTGGGTCGGCATGATCGGCTACACCCTCGCCATAGTGCTCCTGAAGACCTGCTACCAGCTGAGCTTCTTCTGTGCGGAGCTGGTCTTCGACCTGCCCTGCCAGGCACCCCTCAACGTCACATGGTACACAGAGAACACAACACCACACAAGACACATGCCTCTCCAAGCGCCACTCTCCCTCTCTCTCTCTCTCTCTCTCCGTGTGTGTGTGCTGCAGGGATGTGATCATCGGCGTCTACAAGGTGCGCGGCCTCTCGTCCCTCCGAGAAGTCTCCCTCTTCAACGCCGTGTGGGCCGACTACCTCCTCCTCGCTACCCTCTGCCTCCACTTCATGTTCCTCCGCAAGACGGGCCTCTGGCAGTACTCCGAAGTCGACAGGGGGCTGCAGTACAAGCCGCCCTCGGTGCAGGTGGTGCCGTCTTTGCAGCAGAGGAGAGAGAGGGGTGTGCACCATCACCATCGCGTGGGCGTGCATCGGAGACGGAGAGACAGGGAGAGGGACAGGGAGAGGAACAGGGGGAGAGAGAGACGGCGAGAGAGGGAGAGGGAGAGGAGGGAGAAGCAGCGGGAGGATGGGATGGATGTCTGGAGCGACGACAACGTCCTCAGCGGCGTGGAAATGCCGGCAGGTACCTGACACACACACACACACATATACACGTGGTTGCCCGTGTGTCTTCGTGCATGATTCAGACGATTCCTCCTTCCCGATGGTGACCTTCGCCCTCTCTCCCCGGTCGCCAGGATCGCCCCCACTGCTGCCCCTCCCCTCCCTCCCCCCACACCCCACCTCCTCGTCCATCGTCTCCTCCATATCCCACCCACCAGGCGAGAGCATGCCCATCATCCCCGCCATGCCAATGCTCCCCAGGGACACGGACAAGACCAGCAGCAGCCGCCTCACCACGGCACCGTCAGAGCCCCGTGTGCCGCGGTATATGAGCGACCCTGAGATCAGCAAGGCGACGAAGAGGCGGAGAGGCAGGGGCCGGTGGGGGGTGCGTGGCGGCGGCCGTGGCGGTGCTGCTGGTGGTGGGAGGGAGAGAAAGAGGCGAGACGAAAGACGAGCTGGTGGTGGTGGTGCTAGTGGGGCTAAGGAGGGCACACCAGCAGGAGGAGACGGGCAGCAGAGAGGCCTCACGCTGATGAGCCTGTGGAACAGGAGCATCATGGGTACGACGACCGTCGACAGGGGGAGGGAGGGAGGGAGGGAGGCACTGTATGTCCGAGTGGTGTGGGTATGGTATGTGTGTGTCGGCTGTGTGTGCTGTGCAGGTGGGGGCAAGGTGAAGAAGCCGGGCGTGGACCTGTACCCCTGGATGTTCACCTTCTCCCTCTGCCAGCTGCTGATCGTCCTCATATCATATAGCGTCATCTGGGGCGCAGGTGCGTCTGCACGCCTCTCTGCCTCTCTGCCTGCCTAGATTTCCTGGATTTGTGAATGTGGGGTGGTTACGTGTGTGGTTATGTGTGTGTGTGTGTAGGTGAGACATTGACAGAGAGCCTCCGGAGGAACCAGTTCGGGCAGGGGATGGTTCTGGTGATGATTGTCCACATCGCTATCATCATCATCGACAGGATGTTCTACAGGCAAGCGGGCGCAGTCAAGTCAATGGTTGGCGTCCATGGGCCGGTTTGTGTTTGCGTGTGTCGGTGGTCAGGCTGTCCTTCAAAGAGATCGACTCATCCCTTCCCCCCCGGCAAAGAAGGGTGTACAAAACCGTCAAGGCTGCAAAGGTACCCATACCCCCCTCTCCCTCTCTCCCACCTCTCTCTCTCTCTCTCTGCGTGTGTGTGTGGTGTGCAGGTGATTCTGCTCATAGCGGAGGTGTTGGCGATCCACATCCTCTTCATCCACCGCATGGCCCAGCCCGACCAGGACGTTACCGACCTGGAGATCGGCATGTGGGGCAACCCCGCCATGCTCATCTACTACTTTCTGATCTACGCCTACTTCGTCCTGCTGGCCAGGCAGATCCACCACGACCTGCCCGCCTCCACGGGGGGGCACAATCTGACGTCGTCGACACATTTGTTCAACCGCACTGTGTAAGCACACACACACACACACACACATGGCTGGACGGCTCTGCTTCTCTCTGCTTTGGTCAGGTATAGAGTATACCGATCCATCCCGCTGCTAGAGGAGATCCGGATTTTGCTCGACTGGACGGTCGCCAAGACGTCCCTCGACACGTTCATGTGGTTCAAGCTAGAGGACGCCTACAGCAGCCTCTACTTCGTCAAGGGCGACATGACGGTCCGCAAAATGTACTACCCGGCGGAGCACAGGTGGTTATCTGAGAAGATCGGACTCGTGAGCAATCAAGAGGGAGGGATGAGGTCGGGAGATGGGGATTGCGTGTGTGGAGTGTGGTGTGTGTGGATGGTTTAGGGGCTGTGCGGCATTGTGGGCCTGGTGCTGCTGCTCCTAGCGCCCATCCTGCTGTTCTCCTCCTTCAATCCCGTAAGCTGCCCCCTCCTCCCCCACCTCACACACACACAGGCAGACAGACAGCCACACACGATCTTGACGCACTGATCCACTGATGAGCGTATGTGCAGGTGCGCATTTCCAACCGCGTCGATGACGCCACCTCGACCGTCAGCCTGCGGGTCGAGTCCAGCACCGACACACTCGTGGTGCCGCTCTACGAAGCGTCAAGCGCCGTCACAATCAGAGGTATGCTATGCTATGCAGCCCTTTCTCTCCCTCTCCCACTCATGTGTGTGTGTGTGTTTGTGTGTGTGTGTGCAGATTTCAGCAAGTGCGAGATTCGCAGGTACCTCCGGAGTTTCCCTCTGACGGAGAGCAACGCCGACATACAGTCGGTCGTATTCCCCGAGGCCTCCACGACGCCCTTTCTCGTCTCGCCCGCACTCATACAAGCCACCGTTGACGCTCTCAGCGTAGAAACACACACACAGACTCACAGACACACACATTTGACACATCCTAATGGGTGTGGGTGTGTGGCTGGTATGGGTGCAGGAGCCCCGGTCGGCTCAGCTGGAGCTATCTTATGAGTTGAAGGGCCGCAACACCAAGACGTTCGTCGAAGGTATGAAGCGCTTCCCGATAGACACACATATAGAGAGAGGCAGAGGGATGCACAGACAGAGAAAGGGATGTGTGTGAGCACTCGTGCGGTATCTGTGTGTGTGTGTGTGCAGGTGGCCAGACGACCGACGTGCTGCGCTTTGCGGACCAGCTGAAGGCCCTCCTCAACGGCACCCGAACCGAACTCACCGGTACCCCTCCCCCCACCCACCTCCACACACGCACCATCCTGCCATCTCTCCATCCATTTGTGTGTGTTTGTATGTGTCAACCAACACAACCACCAGTGGATCGCTTCTATAACCCCTATGCCGAGCTCGGCGAGACCGGCGTGTCGAGCATCCACGGCGAGCGGAGAAACGCCACGCTCTTCCTCCTCACCTCCAACGACACCTTCTCGGGCTCGCAGCAGCACTACTGGATCATCAACGGCACCAACACACGCAGCAGCGCCTCACGCGGCCAATCGGACAAGTGCCCCGACACCAGCGACCCCAGGGGGCGGTTCACGCTCGTGGTGGTGTCGCCCCCCGTGCTGCCCTTCTCGTCTGGGAGCGCGCAGGGGGGCGGTGGGGGGCAGAACCTCAGTGTGGTGGGGCTGTATATCACGGTGGTATTGGCCATTGGGCGGTTCCTGCGGCTCATGTGCCAGGGGGCGTCGCAGCGGGTCATCTACGAGGAGATGCCCAACGTGGATCTGTTTGTGGACATTTGTAATGGCGTCTACACCGCCAGGCAAGTCAAGTCGGTCGATCGAGTGCAATCAATCATGGGACGGACCTGTGTGTGTGTGTGTGTGTGGTCCAGGTTGCGTGGTGATTTGGTCAAGGAGTACAAGCTGTACTTCACGCTTATCAAGCTATACCGATCGCCAGAGCTGCTGCTGCAGGTCCAGCCACATGTGGAGTGGATTGTGGGCGTCACGTCACACTCGTGTCTCTGTGTGTGTGTGTTGTGTGTGTGTGTGTGTGTGTGTGCAGGTGTCAGGTGGCGAGCTGCATGGCCACCGCCCCTACCCACCTGGCGCCCCAAAGGTCGAATGAACGAACAAATCATCAGTCAAGAGAAAACCAGGTGTCAGTCAGGGCATAGCTGAGTGGAATAATGGAGTCAGTCGGGTCGGTGAAGCGCTGCATGTCACAAGGGGGGAGACAGACAGAGAGGCGTTTGTTTGTGAGTTTTATTGTTCATTACGATGGGCGTGTCATGTGAGTGTGTGTGTGGTGTGAGTGCTGAATTGCATGTGTGTGTGTGTGTGAGGTGTTTGTTTATTAGGTCGTCCGTCCATGAAGGCACTGACTTTCTAGCCGCCTGTTGTTTATTGCTCATAGCTCATACACCACACACACGTGGATGTCTGTTTGTCTGTCTGTCTGTGTTCTTCGTCCGTTTATGTGTGCCTGACTGCCGTGTGTATGTTATGTGGGATCCATCCATCCATCTATCTTTGATCAACGGCCGATGCAGTCAGTAGGACGTCTTCACCGTTGAGGAGGAAAGAAGGGAAGAAGGAGAGAGGGCAACTCGCAAGCTGAAGCTCGCAGAGATCTGCAAGCTTTTCCCATGAAAAACGTAGCAGAGTCGTGTTGGTGATAATGGCATCGCACCAAGAGGATTTGTTTGCCCAAAAGCGGCGACTCTCCGTGGTAAGGCTGTTCTCATGACCTCCCGACTTTCCCTCTCACTTCACACACTCTCGCTGGCTTGTGCGTGTGGTTTTGCGTGCGGCTGCTCGTGTCAGAGTCAGCTGAAAGAGCAGCTTAGAGAGAGGGGCCTCCCCGTGTCCGGCAGCAAGAACGTGTTGGTAGAACGCCTCGTCAGCAGCATCACGTGAGCTATCGAGGCAACCACCTCACCTCATGTGGGCTGCCATGCCAATCTCTCTCTGTGTGCGTGTGTGTGTGTGTGTGTGTGTTTGTGATTGCTCGCAGCCATGAGCCGCCGGATCAGGGCGAAGTACCAGCGGCCGCGTCACTTCACCCTCACCCACCCATGAATCTACAGCAGCCACCGCGACCGTTCCCTCGCCATTTGCGGCCACCATTCGTCCAGCGACCGCCCCCCCTCCCAGCCGTGGCTGCCCGTCCGCCCCGTGGCGGCCGTGCCCGTCGTGATCCTTCTGACCGCGAGGAGAACTCGGACACGACTGAGCGGCTCAATGGCGAAGGTGAGGGTGAGGGCGAGAATGGTGACGAGATGGAGCCATACGACGACGACGAGGATGAGATGCCGATGGACTATGATGATGAGCACTATGACGATGAGGACGAGATGGACGAGATGGACGAGCTGGAGGATTACGGCTTCTTGCCTATTCAGCCGCCAGCTGCCGCTGCGGCAGCGGCTGGCGGTGGCGGTGGCGGGGCTCACCCTTCACACCCCTTCCACCCGCGCTCGCCCCCCTTCCCTCCCCCCCGTCCACCACACCCACACGACGACTCACCAATGGCGAGGCGGCGGGCGAGCAAGATGCGGCGGTCGGCGCATCAGCAGCCACCGGGCGATGGGCGGTCAGGAAGGGCCAGGAGGGGCGGCGGACCGGGTGCCTTCCTGGGGCGTGGCGGACACTTTGGTGGTGGCTTCGGTGGGATGATGCTGCCGCATATGGAGATGCTTCAGCAGGCGGCACTCATGCAGGAGTGAGTGGGCGAGCAGACCCGACCGGAGCAGAGCGACCATCTAGTCTATCCCCCCTTGTGTTTTGGTTTGCCTGGATGGTATGGTATCAGGTTTGCGCCCTTTGCTCGGCTGGCTCCTCCTATGCTGCCTCCCGGCGCGCCCTGTCCGCTGTGCAAGGATCAGGGCACCTTCCAGTGGACACTCAACGCACACATAGCCAACAACTTGTAAGTGACCACACTCACTCACAGACACACGCCACACAGCTGCACACAGACCAGCCGTCATGTTTTTGCAGGCAGCAGCTGTACCAGATAACCATCCCCAGTCAGACGATTCGCTGCAACTGGTGCGACAAGAAGAAGAAGCGCCAGCAGCAGGGGGCCGCCGGGGGAAATCCCAATGCCGCTGCTGCTGCTGCGGCTAGTAGTGCGGCCGCTGCTGCTGCTGGTGCCGGTGGTGGTGGTGACAGTGGTGGTGGTGAGAGTGCAAGTGCTGGCCAATGGTTTGGGTTTGGCGTGTTGGGTGCGGTGAGCGGCCACACGGGGCGTGAGGACGACCCTATCGATCTCGATAGCGATGAGGACGAGGGCAGGAAGGGCGACGCGGACCCCAACAAGTGAGAGCATGGTGTGGATGTGTCGATTCATGTGTGTGTGTGTGTGTTGTGTACGTGTCTGCGTCTGCGTCTGTGTCTATGTGTGTGTCTGTGATAGGGTGAAGAAGGAGGATGGTGCTGACGTCCTCAAGACAGAGGACGGGGTGCCCCCTGGGGTCACCGTCTATGCAGTGCCGGGCGAGGAACGAGGCAAGCGATCCCCCCGAGCCCCCGCCCCTCCAGAAAGAGACAGCACCCCTGCTGTCTGTGTCTGCAGTGAATCTGCTGTGTCTGTCGTCCTTGCTGCAATTGGGTTACAACTACAAGGACTCGGTCGAGTCGCTGCTGCAGTTCCCCCTCCCACAGCACTTCCACCTCGCCAAGCAGATGGCACAAGCCAAGTCAACCGACGTGTACGAGGCGCTCGGCATACGGGAGGCGCAGCGGCAGTCCGAGGAGGCCAAGAAGGAGGTGCGCTGCGATGCGCTGCGCTGTCAGAGATGCTGATGTCACAAAAGTGTGTGTGTGTGTGAGTAGGACGAGAAGCAGCGCAAGGTCAAGCAGATGACACTCATACAAGACCCACACAAATGGCGAGAGGGTGAGGGAGAGAAAGTGCGGGTGGAACTTTGTGTGTTCGTGTCTGTATGTCTTTCTGTCTGGCTATGTGTGATGGGATTGGTCAGCGTACGACGGGTGTGACCCCTGTCTGACGAGCAAGGTGTTGAGCTGCAGCGCCATAGTCCACTGGCTCACACACGACGCAGAGAGGCGCAAAACGGTCAGCCACACAAACCTGCTGGGCTGTGCTGTGTTGCCCTGCCGTCATATGTGTGTGTGTGTGTTTGCTCTGTCGCCAATCTATCAGCTGCACAGCCTGCTGGAGATGAAGGGCCAGGCCGTCAAGTGGTACAAGAAAGAAGCGCTCTCATACTTCCAGGTCACGAGGTCATCCACACACACACGATGGGCACATCGCTCTCTCTCTCTCTCTCTGTGTGTGTGTGTGTCTGCGTCTGTGTGTGTGTGTGCAGTTGTTTGAGGAGGACTTGGACGAGTTCATCGGCACACTGTCCAGCGCCGATGACGCCACCGTCTCGCAATACGTCAACGACAAACTCCAGGCACGCTCTCCCCCCACCTGACACACACACTCACGAGAAGCATATGCACCGCCCCAAACCATGTGTGTGTGTGTGTGTGTGTGCAGGTGCTGACATCTGCTCTGTATGACCTCCCCGAGTTCTCGAGCAGTATCCCGGCCATCTTCAGAGACGCTCACCAGACCCTCAGACAGCGACGGAAGCAGCAGAGGGAGCAGCAGCGGCTCGCACAGGCGGCCCCCCCAGGGCCTCCGCCCCCCATGCCTGCAGCAGCATCTGCTGCTGCTGCCTCTGCATCGGCCGCCGCACCACCCAGGGAGGACACTGACAGTGTTTGTGTGGACCTGACGGGCGACTCGGACGAGGAGTGGCCTGCTGCTACTGGTGGTGCAGGTGCTGGAGGTGAGAGTGGGTATGAGAGCCAGGAGGACGGGATGGGCGAGGGCGAGGGCGACGATGTGGTGTTGGACCACATTGAGAGCCGCCAGTCGAGACGCAGGCACGCCGACGTCATCGATCTTGACGATGACTGACAGACAGACAGACAGAGGGGGGCCAACGGGCAAGCTGTTTGGTCGGTTTGGGTGTCCATTTGATTGGATTGCACGGAGGCGATGCAAGCAGAGATTGAGCAGCAGAGGCTTCTGTGCATGGTGTGTGTGGTTTGGCGAGCTAGCAAGCAAGAAGAATCAGCCGTTTTTGCCATAATGGCGCCACGCCATGGCACCCTCTGTCTTCAACAATTCCTCGACTGAGTCCAACCCACACGTAATCGATGGTGGATGGGGTGAATGTACGATAGATCCACGAGCAGTCGCAGTGGGGTGCGGGGCACAGCAGCGAGGAGAGGCCAGGCGGACACAGCCACCACAAATAAATAGCACTCACACAAACGAAGAACAGGCACACGCATACGACGAGTCCACAGGCATCAGACGGCACAAAAAAGATGTGTGTCATCGCAGTGCCTACTATTATTCTACATGCAGCTGTGCTACAGGCAAGCAGGCAGACTGAGATCTCGCTTGGCTGGCTCCCAAAGTGACCCCCGTAGAAAGCCCCAAGTTCGTCAAGCGCCGTGATGCTGATGCTCTGACGAGAGAGCCGCGAGATTGAGATATCGCGACCGTCTCGGCTTGGCAGGCGTCTTGGGGGGCGACGGCAGCACGCCACCTGCACGAAACAAACACACACACACACACACACACAGACAAGATGATCACATACAGATGCCTGCACACGATTCCATTCCGCTGTTTGCACCTGGCTGCACTCGTGTCTGTGTGGCCGTGAGGCGTTTCCATGGCGACCGGCACAGTGGGCAGCGGAAGCCCTGACGCTCCACTCGCTGACACGCACTGATGCACTCGCTGTGGTAGTTCCCGCCACACGTCTGAGCGAGCCAATGCAGCCGCACAGAGACAGAACGATGTCATTCAATCGCATGTGTGTGTGTGTGTGTATGTGTGTGTGCGTGTCCCTCTCACTTGGCAGTAGGCGAGCAGGTTCCGCGCCTCCTCGTTGGCCTGGAAATCCTCGTAACACACAGGGCAACGCTCACCTGACGACAGATATGGAGGCCCCACACACACCATCTGGTGGTCACTCTTGTCTCTCTGGCTGGTACACGCCTACGCCTACCAATGATCTCTTTGCGATGGATGACGTGTTCAGGTTGAGCGCCCTCCATCGGCAGCCCTGCACACCAGGTGGCCAAGGAGGAATAGCCCAGTCGATGAATGCTCTAATCAATCCTGCAGCCTTGGCTGGCTGACGGAGGCACCTACCGGTGGCTTCGCTGTACCCTTTTCGGACTTCCAGGTCGGCCAGCACGTGTGTGGGTGCTATCTGGGCGACCTGCCCCACCCGCTCCATGATGCCGCTGAGCTCACTCGACAACTGACACACACACACAGACAAGGAGAGAGACAGGGAGAGGAGGAGCCATCCATCCATCCATCCGGGCTCATTCCCTCCCTCCCTCCCTTCGTGTGTTCCTCACCAGTGCATTCTGCCACACGCGGCTGTCATTGCGGTCGAGCCGCAGCACCCTGACCACAAACAACACATGAAACGCACATCCGTCCGTCCATCCATCCATCCATTTGTCCATCTGTCGCGCATTGAGTGATGCCTTTCTGCGGCGACCCACCCACCTGATGTAGACGAACAGTATGTGCTTGCATACGCCTGTGCCCCTCGCCCGCCGCATCCGGAAGTCCACGCAAGTGCACCTGGGCTCTCGAGCGAGGGTCACTGCATCCACACACACACGCGCAGCGCACATCCGTGGCTCATGAATGTATCCCCGCGGCCTCTGGTGAGTGCGTGACATAATACCATCGTACACATTGCCTGTATGTCCTGAGGCACACACAGACCCACCACAACCAGAGCCACAACAATTGCACGATGGATCGATGGCTGCGCGACGAGTGTGAGGAATGTGTCCCCCTCCCACCCCCGGGCCACCCATGTGTAGTGTACCCAGAACAGCGAATCGCGCCTCCTCGTCTGACATCAGGGAGGCTCGGATGAGGAACAGCCGATGACGGAACGCACTACACACAGCACACGGCGCACACACAGAAGCCAACCCAAGCTATACACATGGCACCGAAGAGAGACAGCCACACTGGGCTTGCCGTTCGATGCGATCGAGGACAGCCTGGTTCGGCGCACTCACTCTCCGCGCCTTGCGACGCTCACGAGGGGCAGGTGAAGACGAAGAGGCTGCTGCTGCGGCAGCGCTTGTTGAACGGGAGCGACGCTGCCGACTGGCACGTGTGTGTGTACCGTCCTGGGCCTCCTCCTCCCCAGCCTCACTCCGCCGTCGCCTGGTGCCCCGCCGAGGGGTCGCTGGCTGGGGAGAAGGAGCCCTGACAGCCGTGGCGGGTCTGCGGAGGAGCCGTGCTGACCGTCTGACAAGGGATCTCCGGGCGTCTCGTTGTTCCAGAGCATCCAGGCTGCTCATTCTGCTTTTTCCGTGGATGAATGAATCTCCTTCTCCGTCTGCAGCTTGGCTTCAGCAAACTTCACGGAAGTGAGAGCGCTTTAACACATTTCAACCACTCATGTGTTGCAGTTCGGACAATCGGCTGATCTGCACAGCACCGAATGTATAAAAGCACATGCACGAGACAAAATATGCATTCTACACCACAATCGGCTGATCTGCAATGGGCAGCCTCACACTCAGCACAGCAAAAAGCGCTGTGCATCATGAGGTGACATCCACTTCTGTGTCATTCCGCGAGCACGTAACACACACGATGAGTGCAGGCATTCCCTCTCACTCCGTCAGTACAGAGCTTGAGGTGCTGCTCCCCGACCAGCCTGAGAAGCCACCCTCAAGCCTGACATTCCAACCGCCCTGGCCACTCTGAACGCACGGCCCACAGTACAACACCGAAGGCCGGCCACAGGAGCTAGAGGACGTCTCGCTGAACACCGCAGCATGCATGATAGCCAGCCACAAAAAGCGCACACAGAGGATGGACAACCAGGTACGAGCAACACACGCACTTCGCTATCTGTCATTCCGCGAGGACAGAGCATGACGTTGTGCCCCCCGACCAGACAGGCGCGACAGGCGCAACAGTGACCGAGAACGATCCTTGACCGGCCTGGCGGCACGACCCACAGTGCCATGCCGAAGGCCCCGCTCCACAGTGTGGGCATTTCACGCTCGTCACGCCCTTTTCCACCATCTCGTCCTTCACGGACCCCCCCAAAGCGCGACACCGGCCGCAGCAGCTGCTGAATATCGATGCGATGGTACAGCCCCGCTGGCTGCTGCAGATGAGCCTCTTCTTCTCACATCCCAGGAGGATGCCGAGGGATTTCACGTCTGCGTTGAGCGCCTTGATATGCTCCTCCACTGCTTTCTTCTGGGCGTCCGCCGTCTGGTTGATGGTCGTCTTCTCGAGCTCGCCCAGTTCGCAGTGGATCATGTCGATGTTCTCCTTGAACTTGCCCAACACCTGCAGGCACACCGTAGGCAAGGGCAAATGGATGCATGCGACTTTGGTCCACTCGTTGGCGACACGTGCTGACCTCCAGGGAGTCGCCGCACCCGCCATAGTGGCCCCAGTTCTCGCATGCGGACATCATCGCCGTGTTGAGCCTTTTCAGGTCGGCGGAGGTCTTGCACTGATACCAGATGTTGTCCTTGAAGGGATCGGCTGTGATGACGTTCAGCTTGGCCTCGACCACGTGACCGTCGATGAATGCCCCCACGGGCGTGGTGACGTTGCTCCACGTGACGACGAACGTGCCATTGTTGAAGCTTGTATTGGCCCTCTGCCCCACAACGACGTTCGTGTTTGCTGCCCTCTTCTGGTCAATGCGCGTGATGATCTCACTGTTGACCTGCACAAGAGCAACCACAGCAAGAGGGGATGGCAGGGACATGCATGGCGGACTCCATCCGTTCTCTCTCACCTTCTGGCGGTCTCGTATTGTCGTCAACAGGCTGTTGGCTTGCTCCTGCCTCACAGCGAGACAGTTGCACATATTGCCTGAGGCGCGGTCAGCCATTCTGGACGAAGATCTGCCTCTGAAATTCCGTGCAACTTCACGCCCTAACACCTTTGCGAGCTTCGTTCCTTTTGTGTTGGGGAGGTTTGAGCGCTCGGCCGGGCATAGCGCGTATCGTAAGGTTGCTAGGCGGCGTTTCGGCGGCGGTTCATCATGCCTCACTACCGTAAGCCGCCACGTCAGCAACAGCGCATTTCATTGAGAAGAGCCCATGACATGGCACTGTGTCGTTGCTCTATGATGTGTGGTGTGCAGCGGACGAGATAGAGTACAGCGAGAAGTATGACGACGGCCTGTATGAGTATCGCCACGTCATCCTGCCCAGGAAGGTCGTCAGACCACTCAGTTCACTCCACAAACAGCCGGATGATGGCGTTGTATGCATGCAATCTGCTTTGGGTGCCTGGCCTCTGTGGTGGGGTGTTCAGATCTATAAGAAGGCTGTGGACGCGCGCAACCGAACAGGGAGCCAACTGCTGAGCGGTATGTGTGATGATGGATGGATGGATGGATGGCATGCTCAGTTGTTTCTGCTCTGCCCTGCTTTCCCTGTTGTGGCTGTGTTGGTTTCCCCAGAGGCCGCTTGGCGAAGCCTGGGCGTTCAGCAGTCCAGTGAGCATACCAGCCGAGAACCATCCACGACACATCCATCCGACCATTACGCTTCCTTCCCTGTGTCTGTGGCTGTGGCTGTGGCATCGCTCACAGTGGGCTGGGAGAACTACGAAGTGTCGGTGGCCCCAACTCAACTCACATATATCCCACACACACGTCACACACCTCTCTCACTCACATGGCCTTCTCTTTGTCTGCCTTTCGTCTGTGCATCAGGTTCGAGCCGGAGCCGCACATTCTGTTGTTCCGCCGCCCTCTGCGGCGCGACAACATTGCCGCCCAGCAGCAACTGCAGCACATGCAGCAGATGCAGCAGCAGATGCAGCAGATGCAGCAAATGCAGCAGGTGCAGTACGCCGCCGCCCACGGCGCTGGTGTTGTGGGCGGTCGGCAGATGAACTAACTCATGGGAGG
>CDMY01000218.1:37722-51490 GCA_001179505.1 Vitrella brassicaformis
CCCCCCCCCCCCCCCCTTCAAAGGGGGGGGGGGGGGATTGCATCGCTCCTCTCGTCGAAGCCTTTGTCATTGCAGCCTTCCTATCCCCCAACACTCACCGCATGCACTCAGCAAACAGAACGATAAACTTGGAACAAAGCGAGTTTCTGTGCACCAAACGTGAATTCTGCTGAAACTTCTGGCGTCTCCTCTTTTCCAGCCCTTCTGAGATACGTACTCAACCTCACTCAACCTCAAGGCGATCAAAAATCACTCTCGACAAACTGTGTATATTTGTTGCCCGGAAATTTCGTATGCTCTCCGTCTGCCCGATCGCCTCCCATTACTCGGGGGCCCCTCCCTCCTGTAACAGTTCGTCGACACGCATTCGCGTGGGGTCCCATCGAACGGATGGAGGAGCTGACTTGATGTTTGAGCACAGCCGCCGGCGTGCCATTCCTGCGAGTGAAGATCTCCAGTCGGCGAATGTGTCGTCTCCGAGCAAGTGAGAGATCTCCGCCACTGCTGCATCATCACAACCATGGAATCGTCGAGCTCATGTGACCATAATACTCTCCCACAGGTGTGAAGAGAGAGCACAGGGCCACACAGCACATTCTGACTGACTCTCCTCTTTGGTTGTTTTTTCCTCAGGCCACTGCCGCCCCACCGCCGCCCTTCTCTATCCTCGACGCCTTTGTTGAGCAGGAGGGTCTCGGGCCTTATGAGGTGCAGGCTCTGTCTGACCGCATCCGCCGGCTGCTGGGGAGAGAGGGCTGTGCCGAGCTCTTCGGTGCCACTCGCATTCTCGCACTCAGCGACGCCATCGCCGAGAGCATCGGACGGCACATCGACCAGCTGCTGCGCGACAACCAGGTCGACAGAGTGCTCAGCTACCCCCAGCAGCAGCGGCAGCAGCCCGACGGGGATTTCTGGTGCGCCTGTGGTGGGTGCTGGTCAATGGCGGGCAGTGGGCGGCGAACGAGCCAATCCTGCGCCTGGCCAGGAGCAGTGGCTGTCTGGCGTCGCTTCCACTCATCATCACAGCAGCCGACGTGCAGCAGGCGACGGCCGACAAGACCGTCTTCCTCAACCGCCCAGAGGCCATCTGCCAATACAGCCTTTACGCCCACCAACTGGGCCAGAACACGCAGCTGACGCGCACGGCCAACTGGCGGGACGAGCTGGGCTGGTGGGTGGTGAGGGTGCACAGCGATCAGGAGACGGAGGAGCAAACGGTGCCGGCCGAGTATGCGGAGCAATTCGATGCCGCCGATCCCCCGTGCCGACGTGAGAGAGGAAGGTTAAAACAGTGAATGGGGAACTTGGCATGGATCGATGGTGTTTGCCGATCGATGGTGTTTGCCGTTGTGTGTTTGTGTGTCTGCAGACTTCCGCGACGTGATTATCCAGGAGTATTCAGCGACTCAAATGAGAGAAGGAACACAACAGCGATGTGTCGTGTGCGCTGCCTTCCTGCTCTTTCAGGTTGACATGGTCGTCGCGTTGTGCGTCGCTTCAGTTCTGGCATCCGCCCTCTGGTCAGTCTTTCCACATTTATGAGCTGATCGACCAGCAGCCGCCCCTGTGGGGCTGCCGCACCATCGTCGACTACACCAGCGACCACAGCAGATTCGGCAACTTACCCCGCCGACTCGTCATTCTGTGTGGCGACGAGGAGGGCGATGACTTTGCGGCCTTCATCAGGATGTTCAAGCACCCTGATGGGCTGACATCCATCGAGCTCCTCACGACAGAGGTGCCCCAGCGGGGCGTCAGTGGTCCGGGTGCCCTCTCCCAGACACTGGCTTTGGGTCTGCTCAATTGGGTCTGCTGGTGCGAACGCGACACATGAGGGGGCCGGGAAGCCTTGGAGTCTGCTGTGGGTGCATGTCTGCCCTCTTCTCCCTGTTCTTTGTCCTTTGTGTGTGTCAGGCATCACACCAGCAGCATCGGCGAGTGGGTGAGGGCTGGCGTAATCGACAGGAATGAGGGTATGTAGCTGCTGGCTGACTGAGCGGCGTGGTGGTTAAGTGACTTTGGTAGCCCGGTGTACATAATATGGATCAGATCAACGGATGGTGCGTGATTGCCAGCTGTTTTTGAGTGTTCGTACGATAGACCCACCCCCTGTGTGCCCACGTGTCTGTCGTGTGTAAATGGATGTGATGTGTGGCTCCCTCCGCTTCGTCCGTCGCCACAAGTGCAATGCACACCTGTCAGTCAATTAACTCACTCCACGCATCAACAGTCCCCCACACAAGTGTACTGTGCGTATGCATCGCTATCTCAAGGTCACGGCAACGGGAAAAGAGCGATTAACGCTCCACACCCACCTCTCTCTCCCTCCCTCCCTCCCTCCCTCCCTCTATAGAAGCACGCCGCACACCGACTGCCGATGATCCTTGCACCCATCTACTCTGTCACGGTGAGTCGTCTCCGTCTTTGTTGGGCGGCAGCTTGAATGGCTTGCTCATGCCGGGCCGCTTGGGCATCTTGTTCTCGCTCAGGAACTCGTCCTGCATCTCCTGCGCTCGGTCACCCAACCCACACATCTGCACACACACACACATAGAGACAATACACACAGGCAGGAAGGCACCCAGGCAGCAATGGTGTGTGTGGTGGGTGTGCCGCTCACCTCGGCCATCAGGAAGAGCTGGTCCACTGTGGCAAACTTCAACTTATTCACGGCTACAATCCTGCACGCAATCACACACACACACACACGAGTGGATGAATAAATGCAGCTCCCACCCTCCCTCCCTCCCTGTCTGCCTGCCTGCCTGCCTGCCTGCCTGCCTCTCTCCCTGCTTACTTTTCCCTGAGCAAGGGGTCGTGTCTGATGGCCTCGCTGATCATGGTCTTGAGGGCCGCCCTCCTGGCCTCGCCCAGCCGCGGCTTGGTCGTCTGGATGTCCCCCCCCATCGAGATGCTCGCCACGCGCGGACGGAACCCTGGGGACGACCGGTGCTTGCCCTTGTTGGCCCCCTTGCCGCCCGCCTTGCGCTTGGCCGCCGCCCGCCGCGTGTTGGGGCGCCTCCTACTGCCCTTTGCCAGCTGGTCGCTGTCGTCATGCATGTCAGCGTCGTGGTCCTTGTCTGAGGCATTCACGTCAGAGGTGCGCAGGCGCCTGCTGGTGGGGGAGGGGCTGCTGTCGTCTCTGAGCATCATGTCAGATTCACTCTGGTCGGTCTGCGATGATTTGGGGTGGTGGGAGAGGGTGGCGGCCACGGGCAGGTGGGCGTAGCGCTTGCGATAGGCCTCGTAGGTCTGCAGGGGGTGGGCGGCCGACTCGGTGGCCGACAGGGGGGACCCGCCGCCGCCGCCGCCGCCGCAATCGATGCTGTCTGAGGGGGGGCTGGTGAAGCTCGTCTGCTCGCCCGCCCCTCCCCCTAGACCATCCCCACTGGTCGGCGACGCGCCGCCCTCTCCAGCACCCTTGGACACTGGCCGACTCTGAACGGATTGATGAACCAAACACAGACACACACACACACCAGTATTGATTGATCCTTCAGCAAGGCTTCCTTGTGTGCGTCTTTTCATGCATACCTTGTGCAGTTCCAGCACGGCACACGCCGCCCTGACGGCCCCGGCGGCGTGCATGTCCCTCATATCTTCGGTGAACGTCCCGTCGGCCCACCGGCGATGCGCCTCGGTGACGAACACGGCCAAATCGGGCAGGGCGAGGAGGGTCTCGACCACTTCTCCCGCCAGCAGCCTGTCGTTGCTGGCGAACTTGGCCTTCATGTGGTTGGCTGCCGGGACGAGCCAGGCCAGCAGAGGCGAGAGGTCCTTGGCTGCGATGCCGCGCACCACGGTGTGGGCGGAGGGCGAGTGGTAGTGCCCAGAGGAAATGTAGACGTCCATTACGCCACGGGCGATCTCCAGCAGCTGCTGAGGGTACAAATCCCACGGCGACGGTCCCGCTGGGGAGGCAGAGACGGTTGCCACGACCGATGGCTGGCTCGGACAGACCAAGGCGGGAGGCACTTGCTCCACAACGGGCTCCGACTGGCCATCCATGGTAATCGATGACCTCACGGGATGCTAGAATGCCAGAAATACTCTCCTTGGACCGAACTCTGCTGATCGTCAAACCCGAGATCTGTAGGGTTTCTCGAAGGGAAGGCAAAGAGCTCTCAGGCTCCTTTCTCGCAGGATTCGCAACTCGTCTGAGTACAGCGGCTGCCTTTTCACCGTAAGCACAGCACGAACCATGACATTCATCCATCGGAAACACCAGACTCCCACGGCTTCATCGTGGGATGGCCTTCAGGCATTGCTTGAGGTTCCCGTGAGCATAGCCGGCAGCGGGCGCGATGAACGGCCCATCGGCGTCGGCATCAGCTGCCGCAGGTGGGCTGACAGAACTGACTGGGCGAGGGCGGGAAGGAATTCTCATGTGGGGTGGTTTGTGTGTTGGCCAGGCGGTGGTGGACGTAGCGGTGTGATTGGCTTCATCAATCATAGCACCATACAGAGTGACGGGCTGCCGGTGAGCCATCAAGCCATCACAGCCACACAGCGCGGAGAGCACCGCACGGGGTGTCGGTGTGTTCATAGTGATCTGTGTGTGTGCCTGCCTGCCTTTGCAGCTGTCCTCTGATGTGTTGGCGCAGCTGTCGAAAGTCAAAACACAGTTAGCCGTGTTGGACTCAAAGGTGAGAGGACAGCACAGAGGGAGGGAGAGGGCGGCTGACTTATGTGTGTGTGTGTGTGGTGTGTGCAGTTTGTCAAGAAGATGGGCATCTCTGACACTATCGATTACCTCACTGCGAAGGTCGTCAGTCAGCGCATAGCTGACCTCCCTTCGTGTGATATTCTGTGGTCTGTGGCTGTGTGCAGGGGTCTGTTGGTGAGAGGCACCTGCCCATGGTGGAAGGGGCCGCGTCAGAGATCTTTGGTGCGCTGGGCGACCTGGAGAGGGAACTCAAACGACTCAACGGCGCGGCACTGGTACGCACAGACACATCTACTGTCGGTCCTTCAACTGGTGGATGAGTGTATGTGTCTTCTCCTGCCTGTGTGTGTGTGTGTGTGTGTGTGTATCAGCTGGGGGGCCACTTCAAGAGCTTCGCATTTGTCCCCCCAGCCGCTAAGAAGACCACCACAGAGACCACTGACACACTCAAGAAGGTACGACCGCTGCACGGTGAAGCCATCATGACGGCCAAAACTATGGCGTGATGTGTGCAGGAAACTGTTGCAGACAGCACATCCTGCCCGAGTCGTCAAGTGCTGCGGCCCCGCGCTTCTTGCCCGGCCTGTCCCTGCCCACCGACGTCCTCCGCGGCACCCTGCTGCCCTTCATCAGCGGCCACCGTGACGATCCCGCCACCCTCACCCCACACAACACAATCGCCCTCTGCCGCACATCCGAGGCGGTCAGCAGCGCAGTCGAGGCCGACCTGGTCGCCGACATTGACAGCATCATCCAGCGCGACGGACTCACAGGCGCCATCGGCTACGCCCCGCTGCGTCAGTCGAGCCATGGCAGTCGTCTGGTGCGCCGGATGCGGCTGATCCGCCTCCACTACGTGATAGTGAAGGGGGGCGACTGGCGGGGCAACGTGCTGGTGCTGCGGATGGCCAACAGCTGCGGACGAGTGCAGTAGCTGCCCGTCGAGCTGACGGAGGACGACCTGCAGCACGTGGGCAGCAAGGCCATCGTCGACAGCCGGCCGCCCAGCATGAGACAATACGGCCTCTACGGCAACCGGCTGGGCGAGAGGATGCGGCTGACGCGCACTACCAACGGGCGGGAGATGCTGGGCGGGTATGTGCAGGTGACGGTGCACACCGAGCAGACGGTGCCCCGCAGGTATCGAGATCGATTCAATGCGGCCGATCCCCCGTGTGAACGTGAGAGAGAGAGAGGGGAAAGCACCACAGGGGAGGCGACCTGGCATGGATGGCGTCTGCCGCTGTGTGTGTGTGTGTGTCTGCAGACTATTTGGGTGAAGAGCATGGCAGCTTCCGTGAGGTGGCCATCAAGAGGTGTGCAGCGACTGAAATGAGAGAACACAACACACCAATGTGTCGTGTTGTGTCTGCCTTTTCCCTCCCTGCTCTTTCAGGTTGGCATCGCTGTCGTCGCATTTTGTGTCGGATCACTGGTGGGATCCGCCCTCTCCTGAGTCTGACCGCATCGGTGCCCTGATCGACCAGCCGCCGCCCGTGTGGGACGGCTGCCGCACCATCGACTACACCAGCGACTACACCACCGGCGGCACACGCCGACTCGTCATACTGTGTGGCGAGGAGGATGGCGACGACTTCATGGCCCACATCGAGGTGCACAAGCGGCCTCACGGGTCGGCATCCATCGCCCTCTACACCACCGAGGCGCCCCAGAAGATCGGCAGTGGCCCTGCTGTCTTCCCGCGGGCAGTCGACATCGCCCGCAACAAGATGCGCGACGCCATCACAGTACTCCCACAGGTCAACGAGGCCATCAACACTGGTACACGCGCACGAGAACACCAGATGAGTCAACACAAGAGTGAGACTGTCTCTTGTTTCATGACTGCAGCTGTCGGGTTGGCGTCGACGTGACTCAGGTGGACGGCGGCACACACGAAGACATCGGAGGTAGCTGACATGCAGTGGGGCGGCAACGGCCACTGCACGGGGAGAAGTTAGTGTTGAGGGGCGTGGCGTGCGTGTGCAGCGGTGGGGTGGCATTGGAGGTAGCTGGGTGCAGCCGTTGGGGCGGCAGCAGAGGGGATGCAACACACCAGGACGGGGACGGAGATGCGGCACCCCAGCTCCCTCGTAGCTAATCGACCCCTCCGTCTACCTGGCTGCCTCTTTTCTGGCTCTGTCAATGCTGTCTATCGTGCTGTGTACCGAGCCTAGCCTGACTTGCGCTTCCATGCGTGTGGGATCCATTCACATGAGCGAAAGACTGACTCATTGGATAGCGGGTGCGGTGCATGCCTTGGCATCAACGCATACTCATGTCTGAGAGGCAACAGTTGACATGCGACGCGACGTACAACGGGCAAAAAAACGCACAAAGCAATACGCACACACACACACACGCATGCCGGCAATGTGTGAGAGAGAAAAGGGATACAGAGGGGGTCCACGGTAAGATGCGCCTGCCTGCTGCTGCGTGCATGTAGGCAGTAAGACTTAAAAGGCAGCATCCATCCATCCATTCATCCATCCGTCCATCCGTCCACCGATACAGTCCTACAAAGACGCGCATCACCCAATGTCCATCTACACACCTAAGAGCTGCCCCTGCCCTCAGCACATCTCAATGGGAGCGTACAGATTATTCTGCGCAGCGATCCTTGCGCAGAATGACCTGCACGTCCGCTCTGAAATGTGCCCCGAGCCCGGCGACACACTGCAGCCATAGATCAATTTGCTCACTCAGGTCAGCCAAGTGAAGCACGGGACCGAAAAAATCCCCCGCTATCTATCGCTCTCTCATCGCCTCGATCTGTGTATCTATCTAGCAGTAGACACAGAACACTCCCCTCTGTGTGTCAGGTCGGTCGCCCGAGGTCACTTGGCCGGCTGCACCTGTCCGCCCGACACGTCGGCCCATCGCTTGAGCATCAACTTCTGCACACACAGCAACGCCTCGCGAGCAACGTCCCTGACGCACACAGACATCAGACAGAGAGGGACAGGGAGAGGGAGAGGGGCATGTGCAGCCGTGGTGGTGGTGGTGGTGGCTGGTATGCTGACTTGTTCTTGTGTGACAGCAGCATTAGGAGAAACTGCTTGGCCTTCAGCCGGTCCAGCACCCTGACACACGCACACACGCACATCGATCCATGAGATCCACCAGCACCAAAGAGCTCTGTGTGTGCTGGCCCGCTCACTTTTTGCCGGTGGGGTAGAGTCTGGCGAATTCTCCCAGGTCGTGGCAGGCCACGGCGACGGTCTCCAAATCGTCGGCCACCAGCAGCTTCATCAACACCTTCACGACCTGCATCATCGGCCACCAGATGGGACAGAGAGAGGAGGGGGTGGTGTGTTCTGCTGTGTGTGAAGGTCTCCCTCCCTCCCTCTGGTTTCGTGGCTGACTCTGAAGTCGTCTTCGCCGAACTTCTCGATGTTCTCGTGGAAGAACTTCTCTGCAACAACAATGGGTGCATGGATGGATGGATGGATGGGTGTGTGGGCGGTGTGTGTGGGTCCAGAGCCATCTCACCTTGGTGCAGGTGTGACCATCTGAGTTTGCCGTTGGCGAGCTCCTTCTCGTAACGCTCAAAATTGCTGCAGGCAGGCAGGCAGGCAGGCACAACGACACAAAAACCAACCACACACATGCCCGCTCTTCTCTCCCCTCTGTGTGGCTGGGAGTGTGGCACCGACCTGTATTGTTTGACTTTTGACTGTAGGGTGTAGAGTGTCTGTCTGATCTCCTCGTACAGCTCGGCGTCGCGCCACTTCTCGTACTCGAGCAGCTGCAGCACCTGCAAAGTGTTGCGCTCCAGCAGATCCTCAACCGCCTTGTCCTCCTCCAACAACGCCTGACGGACCAACACACGCTCACACAGATGGACAAAGTGACCAATGGCTGGGTGTTTGGCTGACCGGCAGTGTGTGTATGCAGACGCGGACGACCTTCTCCACTCGACTGTCGCCCAGCACCTTGCGCAGCGCCAGCACCACACCCCGGTCTGTGCAGCACAAAGGCGGGTGGGGGCAACATGGCATCGATCGCAACCTGGTGTGTGTGTCGGTGTGTCTGTGTGTGTGTGTGGGTGAGAGCCTGACCGATGAGTTGTTTGAGAAGGTCAGGTCTGAAGCTGCTGAGCCACACGCAGAAACACGCCTTGTAGAGGTTGGGCGCCGGTCGCTCGGGGTCGACGTTCTTCAGAATCCTATGGCCATGCAATGCCACACACCCCCGGCACACGCAACCCTTTGCACAGCGTCATTGCCCCCATGTAGCGAACGAAGCTGCTCACATGTCAGTGACGCCCCGGGCCTCGAAAACGGTGTTCCGATACGCATCTGACATCAAACAACACAACGGATGGATGGATGGATGGTGCCGTGTGTCGTGTCCTCACTGTTTTTGAGGAGGTTGCAGAAGCTCTCGAGCTTGCCCAGCTCCGTCATGGTGTAGGACGCTGGCACACACACATACACTGACCGCATGTGTGTTGGTCTATGTGTGTGTGGGCTGCCTTTGCTGCCTGCGGACCGTTGACGATTGAGGTGACGAATGTGGTGACCTGCGACTCGCTGAACTTCTTGCTGCCGCCACGGCTGACATCCACACACACACACACACACACGCAGGCAGGCAGGCAGGCAGGCAGAACAGCTGTATCTATCTATCTATGTGTGTGTGTGTGTGTGTATGTGGTGTGTGTTTGGGTGGGTGGCTGACCACATGAACCCCGAGAGCAGGTAGGCGGCCTTGTCTGACGTGGCCGTGTCCACATCCTGACGACTCAACGTCCTGACGCACACACACACACACATAGATTATTGGATGGATGGATGGATGGATGGAGAGAGAGAGAGAGAGAGAGGGAAGGCACTTCACTTATCCCCTTTTGTGTCTGTGCATGTGCCTACTTGTGGAATGGGGTGAATATGTCCGCGTCGGGGAGGCAGCCCATCAGCACGTCGTAGCGACTCCCATCATCTGAACCGCAGACACACACACACAGAACCATAAAACCCTTTGTGTGAGCGCATGTGTGTGCATGGCTCGGTGTGCCGTTTGGTGTGTGTGTCTGACCTCTGACGACTTCCATGATGAGTGTGATGATGTACTGGATGGCCTGCAGGTCCATCAGATTCAACACACTAAACACCACCGGAGGCACCTCGCTGTGCTGCACCACACACAACCAAGAACCATCAGAGGGAGAAACCAGAAGAGCCTTTCTCCTTCCCCTCTCTCTCTGTATCTCTAATCGCCCAGCCACCCGCCCCACCGTGAGTATGTGGTTGGCCCGCTCTTCGCTGGGCATATTGTGGAGCATCTGCAGCACCGAGGCGCTCCCCGGTTTGAGCAGATGGCTTTGCTCATACTTGTGCCAGCCAATGTCGGCCGACAGGACGCTGTCCTCCTGACCAATCGACGCCCCGGCGGTCTCGGCCTGCGCGAGGGACAAGAGCCGCTGCTGCTCTTCGCTCGACTGGAGGGTGCGCGCCATGGATGGTGGTGATCCGGGACGATGGTGAGGCAGAGGATGGTCAAAAGGGGGTGGAAATGGGAGACCTGGCGGTTCTTTTGATCTGCCGTCGACGTTTGCGAGCTTAGCTGAGGGGGGATTGAACTGATGTGTAAGGGTATTTGTGAGGATTGGCGCTGTGTGTGCCAGCTGGATGGCTAGACAGATGGATGAATGCAGTCGAGTGAATACAGTCGATTTCGTCAAGTGTTGGTATCAATCAATTCATGAGTGAGGGAGTGCTCTGTCTGTGTCTGTCTGTCTGTATGGCTGCCTGCCTGCCTGCCTGCCTGCCTACCAGTTCCATCACGCCATGCCCATGCATCATGCATCCCATTCAATGACACAGCCACACCCGTCGCTATCATCCCTGAAAGCCTGGACCGCTCCCCGACCCTCAAACTGAGAAGCACCAGTCGTTAGTTACTATTACAGGCAGTGCAGGCCACGCATACATCGCATGGTGGGTGGATGGATGCTACACACAGGGCAATGCCACCCAGTTGGTTAGTTAGTTGGCTGGCCGGCTGGCGCGGTGCGTATGCGGCACCACTCAGCCGCCCAGTCACTACAGCAGTCGTGCAAATGGGTCAACCACAGCTACCTACCAGTACAGCCACACGTGTGCAGGCGAGTGTGTGTGCGCGTGTGTGTGTATGTCTCCACACGTGAAAACATCTGGCTGGTGCAAAGAAACAGGAGAGAAAGTGTTTCAGTCCAAAGCACACAACAAAGTATGGGTAGTGGAGTCAGTCGAATGAACCGTGGACCAAAAATACAACAGATACGCAGTCAGTCAGTAGTGGTAAGTCGACATGGATGCACACGGGTATGGCGGTACGCTCACACCTCTACACGCATCTCACGCATCCACGAGCCATGCATGGGTCACGATTGTCACCACATGAGAGTGAATTCGTCTGTCATCCATCCATCCATCTATCCATCCATCCAGACACACACCCCCCGACACGCTGGCTGCATCACAGTCAGTCACCGGGCAGGCATGGGCCTCATCCATCCATTCTGGCAGCCAGTCATTCACAAATAAGCCAGTCACGCAACCAGAAAGTACCCACCAGACGGCATTCGACACTCTGACAAACGTCACGCCACCCACACCCATTGCCAGCCCCGGGCCGACACCATCCATCCATCCATCCACCCACCCTCCACCAACCGACCTCCCGCCCCCGACAAGCTCCACCACCACCACCACCACCAACCGATTGTTTCGGTCAACGAGAACACCGCCGACGCACATAAGAAGTAGACAGACGGGGAGTAGACAGCGACACACCACACCCACGCACACGAACGAAAAGGGAGTGTCTGCACCATACGGAGAGACAAAAAGAATACGACAAAGCAGTGTCTGCACCATACGGAGAGACAAAAAGGATACGACAAAGCAGTGTCTGCACCATACGGAGAGACAAAAAGAATACGACAAAGCAGTGTCTGCACCATACGGAGAGACGAAAAGAACACGACAAAGCAGTGTCTGCACCATACGGAGAGACAAAAAGAATACGACAAAGGCGAAGAAAAGGCAACGGGTAGGGCTGCTGACTCAAAAGCAATACAATACACTCATAGACAAAAAGAAAGAAACGGCCATCCTCTCCCGTCTGTCTACATATGGGTGCGTGGGGGCCTCCTCTCGTGTGGTGGCGGTGGGTGGTGGGTGGGGTGCTCCTCGTCGCACACGCTGCCCTTGTCGGCGGCCGGAGAGGGCATGGACGGGGCTGCACGGGACGACGTGTCACTTGGGGGTATTGGTGGGGGCCGGTGCGAACCCAGGCATGCCCGCTGCATAGGCTGCTGGTGGTGCGGGTGGTGCGAATGCGGGTGCAGGCGCTGCCTGTGGTGCTGGCGGGGTCGGTGAAGGGAAGAGCATGGCCGGCAGTCCGTAGCCCCCTGCTGTGCGTGTGCAAATGGCGGTGGCTGGTGCACTGGTGGCCCTTCGCCCTTGGCAAGGCTGATCAGCGGGTTGTTGGTCATGTCAACACCCACACCACGCATACCACCCACACCAGGCATTCCCATCGGCATCGGCCCTGGTGGAACGAAAGGGCCATGTGGGTGTCCGAAGGGCAGGGCCGGTGGCGGCATAGACGACTGGGCCGGCGACGGGGGCGGAGTGGGCCTCGGGCGGGGCTGCGGCGAGTTGGGCGGGTACAACAGGTGTGAGAGCGTCGTCTTGGTGGGCGACATGCCGGGCGAGCCCGCAGGCGCAGGCAGTGGCGCGGAGGGGGGCGGGGGGGCCGGTGCGACAATCACGCGCGGCGGAGGCGAGTACTCCTGCGCAGAGAGACACACACAGGGAGGGAGGGAGAGACACAGACACGATGACCGACCAGTGGCGTCATCCTGCTCGCTGTGTTGCTTCGCTTCCTTACCTTGTCCCGCTGTGTGGCCAGGGGTTCGACATGGGCGTCGTGTGAGAAGGTGGGGTTCACGTTGTGCAGAGTGGCCTTCCTCTTCTGGGGGCTGCTGTTGGACTCGCTCCCCATCTGACTCACGTTCGTGCGCCCCGACGGGGTCACGGGCGCGCCAGACGAGATCTGAGGCTTCAGCTGCTGCCAGAGGTGGGGAGGGGGCGGGGGACCCCCACGCCGCACGTCGTGCGCGAAGGGGTGCTCGGGCAGCAGCGGCAGAAACCCATGTATCGGCATTATGTGCTGCATGTGTGGGGGCGGGGGCGGCATCGCGCCCATCCCGCCCTCAGGCACCGCATTGCCCACGGCGAACCCCTGAGCCACAAACGGGCCCGGCCCCATGGCGCCCGGCGGAGCGACTTGAAAGAAGTGCGGCGGCATGGGTGGGGGGCGCTGGTCGGTTGCCGCGTGGATGCCCTTCTTTTTCTGTATCTTGAGCGGCGCCGGCCTGAAGCCTGCCTTGAGCCCCTTGCCCCTCCCGGCGCCCTTCTTCTTGCCGCCCTTGCCGCCACCAGCCCCACCCACACCCAGATCGCCCTCGAACGCCGCCAGGGAGTCATCGGCCTTGGCGCCAGGCCACGCGGGATGGTGGTAGAAGGGCGGGGCGGGTACGCTGACGGCGACGGGGACGGCCGGCTCGGCGGCCTCGCCCTGCTGCTGGCCGTCTGCGCCCTCTGCGCCCTCTGAGCGTGCAGCGTGCCTGGAGCCGACCTTGTGGATGGGCATCTTGGGCAGCGGGGACGGGGAAGGGCTGGGGCTGGGCAGCTCGTCCTCCGCGGCCTCGGTCGCAGCTGAGAGACAGATGGACCAGCAGGCAGAGACAGACAACAGGTGGTGTGGTGTTCCGTGGCTGTGTGGACAGGACAGCGTACCCCATTTGGCGGCAGTTTCAGAGGTCATGAACTCGTAGCCCAGGTCGTCGAGTGAGTCGACGGGTCCGCCCCGGTTGGGGCCGCGGATGAGCTCCTCGAGATGCTCGCCTTGCAGCGCCACCCAACGGAACGCACCCGCATCACGCTGATGGATGGACACACGAATGAACCACACACACACACACACGACAGAGACGGTGAGCTTTGGTTGGTCTCGGTGTGTGTCTGTCGACATGTGTGTGTGTGTTGTGTGGCGGGGAGCTCTTCACCCACCTTGTCATTGAAGTACCAAAACTTGCGGAAGCGACCG
>CDMY01000218.1:53544-66071 GCA_001179505.1 Vitrella brassicaformis
GCTGAGAGACAGATGGACCAGCAGGCAGAGACAGACAACAGGTGGTGTGGTGTTCCGTGGCTGTGTGGACAGGACAGCGTACCCCATTTGGCGGCAGTTTCAGAGGTCATGAACTCGTAGCCCAGGTCGTCGAGTGAGTCGACGGGTCCGCCCCGGTTGGGGCCGCGGATGAGCTCCTCGAGATGCTCGCCTTGCAGCGCCACCCAACGGAACGCACCCGCATCACGCTGATGGATGGACACACGAATGAACCACACACACACACACACGACAGAGACGGTGAGCTTTGGTTGGTCTCGGTGTGTGTCTGTCGACATGTGTGTGTGTGTTGTGTGGCGGGGAGCTCTTCACCCACCTTGTCATTGAAGTACCAAAACTTGCGGAAGCGACCGTTGTAATACCCAACCTGCACACACGCACACACCCATCATGCGCACATGAGCTCAAGTCTCATGTGGATGCGTGTGTCTCCGCTTACCGCCCAGCTGTTGGCCCTGCCATTCCAGTAGACCTTCGAGAAGCTCCCCTGCCCGCCCTCTGGCGCCACCGCTGACGAGCGGCGCTTCTTCAACGCAGCAGCTGACGCAGCACTCATCTTCTTCTCGTCCCCACGGTTGACAATCTTCTGGCTAGGCATCCAGTCGCCCCCCTCATCCCCCTCACCCCCGCCCTCCTTTGTCTCAGCCTCTCCGCCAGTCACCCCGCCCCCGTCAGCAGCAGTCGCCGCCGCAGCGGCTGCCGCAGCAGCAGCCGCCTTCTTCTCACGCTCCTCCTTGCGAGCCGCCGCCGACTTGGTGGTCTTGGCCTTAGCCTTACCCTCGGACCTCGGCGGCGGGCTCGGCAGCGGCTCCTCCTTCACTGAGGCGGGGAGTGTGGGCGTGGGCGTGGGTGGGGGCGGGGTGGGGGAGGGCGGCATGGGGGTCATGCGGTCCTTGGCGTTGGCCGCCCGGATCTGCAGGCCCATCTGACGGATGGCATTGCTCCAGTTGCTGAGGTCGTTGTCGCCGCCGTCCAATGACCCCTCTGCCACCTCCAACTTGACCACCGCCCAGGGGTCCTCCCAGCCCGCTCCCGTGCCCACCACCGACCCGGGCGACTCCAGGCGGCCGCCAGGCGACAGGTTGAGCGCCCCGGCCTCGGTCTCGGCGGCCTTGATGGCCTCTATGTCAGCCACAAACGTGGCGTGGGGGTCGTGACGCGCCAAAATCCGCTGTGCGGGGTGCACGTACTGGTCGTTGTCTTTGTCTGCATTGGCCCCCACCTTGCGACGCTTCGACTGGCGAGGGGGCGGCTTCTTGCGTGGCAGCGGGGGCAGGGGCGTGTTGGGCGCCTGCGCCTGGCCGGCCGGGGGCTCCTCCTCGGCGGGGAGTCCGCCAAAGGTGGGGAAGGGCGAGGGAGGGGGCGGCTCGGGGACAGGGAGCGCCGCGTACTGCGCCACCATGACGGCATCGTTCTCCCCCTCGGCGCTCGACTTGCTGGGTGAGGAGTTGACCATCTCGTGCTGGAACCGCTTGGACGGCGACATGTCCTCCAGCCGACCTGCCTGCATCAGCTGCGCTCGCCGGTTGCGCGTCAGCAGCCCGTCGTCACGGTCGCCCCGGAGGTGCCTGTCCTGCAGCAGGTCCGTGCGCAGACTCGCCAGCGCGCGCCGCTTGCGCGCCTCGGGCGACGGCAGGTCGAACAGGGACGACGGTACGCCGTGGTGGTACGCCGCGCGATGCCGCCTGTGTCTGGCCATGAGTGTTTCCTCCTCGCCGGCCGATGCGGAGGGGTGCGGGTCGGGCAAAAACAGGGGCGTGGGCGGCCCCCCTCCCCCTCGGTATCGGCGGCGAGACGAGAAGGGGTCGGGGGATGGCTCGGTGCACGGCGACAGGGAGGGGGATCCCTTCTTCTTGCGGTCCCACCCCGAGCCGCCGTACGGCGAGGGGCTGCCGCCCAGACGTCTGCGGCGGGAGGCGTTCTTGCGCGCGAAGTCCTCAGCAAGCTTCTGCGCCTCGTCGAAGCCCAGGCGCTGCGACACACACATGTACTAAGCATGAGCCGAGCCATCCACGGGTGTGTCTGGTGTGCGAGGGATGATTTGTTCTGTTTTGTGTGTGGTCTGCCTCCTCGCTGCCTGTGTGTGGTGCGCATACCCTGGCTGGAAACGTCTTCATGCGACGTTTGCCGCTCTGGTCGTCAGTGAAGTTGACACGCCACTCCTGCACACGACCACACCAGAACGGACAGAGTGAGTGAGTGCCGTCACGTCTGTGTGTGTGTGTGTGTGTGTCGGATGGGGTACCTCTCTGGGCGGCCAGTAGTAGACCCCCCGTATCTGCGAAGTGGGGCAGTCGGGGTTGGTGCTGATCCCGCCGCCTCCGATAATGGGCGACAGCAGACGCCCCCCCGCACCCGGACTCTTGCGCCGAGCACTTCCCGCGTTCCCCCCACCCCCACCCGCACCGCCGCCCCCGCGACCCACACGCGACCCCGGCGTGTAGTCGTCATCGTTAGCCGGCTCCTCGTCCTGGTTCTCCATTTCCGCGTCGCTCTCCGACGCGTTGGCCTTGCGCGACTGCCGCACCTTGCGGCCGGACCGGCGCGGCCCCTCGTACTTGTCATCCTCGTCGAGGGCTCGCGGCGATGGCGGAGGTGGAGGGACCGGGCTGGCCACCTCCTTGGTGGTCTCCTCCTTGCAGGGTGTCACGTGCACTTGCGGGGGCGTGATGGTAGGGATGGGAGGGACGGGAGGGGCAGGGGGCATGTCGACATCGGCCTTGACCTCAGTGGTCTTCGTGTCCGGCGCCTCCCGCCCTGGTTGTTCCATGACGGATGGTGCTGGTGCGTCCTGGGACGACATGGGGGGTGGTGCGACGTTTCTGGTCTCGGGGGAGTCTTCAGCAACGACAAAATTCACGGCAGGGTGGTGAGGATGAGGTTGCGGGTAAGGTGGTGGCTGGTTCTTGGGGCTTCCTTCTGCTTCGCCGAATGTGGCGCTGGAAGAGCAGTTGCTTAATAACGAAGGTAACACCTGGGCGCTGCTGCGGCTAATCTGAGAGGGCAACACACACACACACAGCAGAGAAACAGAGACAAAAAGACAGACGTGAGATGGATGGGGGTGAATGCAGCCACGGGTCCGTGTATGGGGAAGCTGCAAGCGCCTGTCCCTGCCCTTCCCTCCCTCCTCATCCCAACCTCCCTCGCTCATGAGTCCTCTCAGCTACTCATCGGCTCTGCCCGGCCTGACTGCGCGCGCCAGTGCGAGACCCCTCCGCCTCCCCAACTCACCAGAGCACTGTCCTCTACGGCTGTCTGCTGATCCGCATGAGCGCCAGATGCCATATGAGCCTCTCCTCCGAACCCGAGAGCGCGAGACAACCCTCTCGGAGAGAAGTCGGGCGACCCGCAATGATTCACTCAGCCTCTCCGTCCAGCAACACGAGAGGGGGTCACAACGCCGTCCACAGGTGCTTCAGGCGATTGGTGCGGACCTCCTCCCTGCACCGAGCGATCCACCACAGAAAGCGATGCTCATTTTTCATTCCCGTGCCTCACGGGAGGCTCCGTGAGCTTCCCTGACCCTCAGGACGCTGCCGTGAATGCTCACCTGTTGGGAATGGCAGGGCCGCGATGGCCGTTGGCGGCAAAAGGGCAGAGAGTGGAGGCAAAGGGCTGCCTGCGATGGATCAAGAAGAGCCTGGCGCCCTGTCTCTACCCACACCAATGACCTCAGACGCGCCAGGTGTCCAAAAAGTAGGACCTCGCCTTGCTCCGGGGCTTAGGGCGCGCAATGGGCGCTCGCTTGCGCGAAACGATATTTTAGCTGGCTAAGCTCGCATCCGAGCGAAGGGAGCGTTTGCAGCATCTCTGCGTGTTTGGTGGCGCACTGCCGCAAGAAACCAAACCACACACCTCAGCTGGACTCGCACGCCGAGTGCGTGAAGCCGCGTCGCAGCGTGGAGATTTGGCCAGAGGTTCGTTCTCTCTCGCGTGACGCCCAAGGGGCACACAACAGCAAGAGGTGCGGTGAGCAGGCACTTTCTTTGTGGCGTAGATCAGACGCTGCATGACATGACAGGTGCTGCTGAGGAGCCACTGTGGACTCTGTGTGTGCTGGTGTGGTTGCGCGTGTGCCGTGCCGTACAGGCGGGCAGGCAGGTTTTTGTTTGCGGGAGCGTGGGCGTGATTGAGGATGCCAACCACTTCGGCAGACCTGGACTCAGGCATGGGTGACCTCCGTGACCAGTAAGAAGCGGATCCACACAGACACTCCTGTACCATGTGTGTGTGCCACGATGGATGCCCCTTCTCTGCCTCTCCCTCTCCCTCTCTCTCTCTCCCCGTGTGTGTGTGGATGTGATGGCTGCAGGTACATCTCCAAGATCCCCTCCTCGGCCTTCCTGACCCTCGCCCCCGACCTGCTCAAGGAGGGCTCCGTCTACGTCGCGCAGCTCTCCACCGTCGACGGCGGCCGCGACGCCTTCATCACCGAGGCGCGGAGCCTCGTCATCGAGAACGACGAGGCCACGACGCATGTGGACGTGCTGCAGAACCTCGAGGACCCCTCACAGTGGATGGTCATAGAGGCCTACAAGCGGGGCGGCGGGCCGGCCAGGGATGCGCAGGGCAAGCTCTCGGGGTTCCTCAAGCGCACCGAGAAGCTCATGAGCGTGCCGGAGGACATGAGCGAGCTCGAGATGATGGTGGAGTCGCCCGATCTGGCCGAGAAGCGGGACCTGACGACCGTGTACCTGGAGCAGGTGCAGTGCAAGCCCGGCATAGGCATGGACGACAAGCTGATCGAGGCCACGAGGACGCTCTCGAGGGCGGTCGGCGGCCACACCACCGCCCCCGACACACCCAGCACCACCACCACCACCAGCCCCGCCAGCACCATGGCCAACGGCAGCAAGCCCGACGCACTGAGAGTGGTCCCCCCCTCCCCCGGCACCATAGCCGCCCTCGAGATGGTGCGCGACAAGGCCAACCGCTTCATCTTCAGCCTCTTCCTCCACTGTCGATCTGCCAACGACGCCATGGAGATCAGGCAGGGCCGCGACTTCCAGGCCTGGGCCGAAGCGGTCGCACCCTACCTCGACGGCGGGGCCAAGGTCTACTACTACCGCTCCGTCATCCCCTCTGCAGACAAGAGCCCCATCCCAGTGCGGGCCGCCGTGCCCTCAGCGGAGCTCAAGCGGCTGCCTGTGAGGGACAGCTCCTACTGGGAGCCGCAGAGCGACGGGACGGCCGTGATTATGGACGACGAGAATCTGCTGCCGTACAGCGACGAGCTCAAGAAGCGGTACCAGAGCTACCTCGACTACAAGAATGCCATTGTCGAGAAGGAGGGGTCGCTGGAGCGGTTTGCCCAGGGGTATCGGCTGTATGGCTTCAACAGGGTGGAGGGGGGGTCGCGGGGGAAGGGGTGGCTGCTGCGCGAGTGGCTGCCGGCCGCCAAGGCCGTCACGCTCATGGGCGACTTCAACGACTGGAACCGGGAGAGCCACCCACTCGTCAGCGACGATTTTGGCAGGTGGACCCTCTTCCTCCCGGACGATAGGAAGACCGGTAAGGCCATTCTCACACACACACACACACACACACACACATATGGATGGATGGATGGATGGATGGCACGTGTATTGTTTCAGGTGAGTGGGCGTTGCAGCACAAGTGCAAGGTGAAGCTGCACATCCAAGGCAGCGACGACGAGTGGTTCGACCGCATCCCCGCATGGACACGACTCGCCTGGCACTCGGCCACCACCAACCTCTTCGACGCCATCATCTGGACGCCCAAGACCCCGGAGAAGTACACCCCCAAGCACCCCCGCCCTCCCCGCCCCTCCACTCTCAAGATCTACGAGGCCCACGTCGGCGTCAGCTCGCTGGAGGAGAAGATCGGCACCTATGTGGAGTTCATCGACGAGGTGCTGCCGAGGGTGGCGCGGCTGGGGTACAACGCCATCCTGCTCATCGGCGTGCAGGAGCACGCCTACTATGCCAGCATGGGATTCCATCCCACAAACCTTTTCGCGCCGTCCTCTCGGTTCGGCAGCCCGGAGGAGCTCAAACAGCTGGTGAGAACCACAAGACTTCGCTCACACACGCACAGAGAGAGAGAGTGCTGTGTGTGTGGGTGGCAGATCGACATTGCGCATGGGTACGGCTTGGTGGTGATGATGGACGTGGTGCACTGCCACGTGTCGACCAACGCCCTGGACGGCCTCAACCTGATGGACGGCAGCGAGGGCTGCTACCTGCATGAGGGGCTCAGAGGGCTCAACCCGGCATGGGACTGCAGGCTATTCAACTACAAGCAGGTGGGGACTGGACTGGCCCCAGACAGACAGACACAATCACACACGCAGAGAGAGGGAGGGAGAGATGGATGGAATGGAGATGGATCCATGTGTGTGTGGTGTGTGCTGTGTGGTGTGTGCAGTGGGAGGTGACGCGCTTCCTGCTGTCCAACCTGCGGTACTTCATCGACGAGTTCATGGTGGACGGCTTCAGGTTCGTCGGCGTCACATCGATGATCTACAAGCACCAGGGCATCTGCGCTAAGTTCACCGGTTCGTTCGCACGCCACCCACCCCACCCCACCCACAGAGAGAGGGAGGGAGGGAGCGAACGGCGGGCAATTTCCACCCACCCTGTCTGTCTGTCTGTCTGTCTGTGTGTTAAATGCCCCAGGTGACTACGCACAGTACTTCGGTTTTGACAGCGACGAGGAGGCCATCACGTACCTGACGCTGGCCAACGAGCTGGTGCACACGCTGCTGCCCGACCACGGCATCACCATCGCAGAGGAGACCAGCAACATACCCACTCTCTGCAAACCCGTCGCCAAGGGCGGCATCGGATTCGACTACAGACTCGCCATGGAGAAGGCCAATGCGTGGAGGCTGCTGGTGAGGGTGTGTGTGAGTCAGGCACCACACACAGACATGCAGACCCACACAGAGAGAGCGCCATTTCTCTCGTCGTGTGTGTGTTGTGTGTTAGGCAAAGCGCCGCCGCGACGAGGAGTGGGACTTCGAGGAGCTGGTGCAGACGCTGACAGGGCGCCGGAAGGGCGAGAAGTGCATCACCATGGTCGAGTCCAAGGAGCAGTGCCTCACCGCCAAACGGCCCCTCCTCGTCGCCATGTTTGCCTGGGAGTCCCTCCACACCCACGCCGTCGGCGGCGTCGCCCCACACGTCACCGAGCTCGCCGCGGGGCTCCAGCGGCTCGGCCACGAGGTGCATGTCTTCGTGCGCACCACGCAGGGCGGCAACTCCCACAGGGTCTTCTATGGGGTGCACTACCACGAGTGCCAGTTCGGGCAGAACAACGACTTCGTGCAGGAGATGGTCAACATGTGCGACTCCTTCGTGTGGTCGATGGACCAGTCCGAGAACTTCATGAACGAGACCTACCAGATCACACACGCCCACGACTGGCTCGCCGGCAAGGCACTCGCCAAGGCCAAGCTCTCCGGACACAGAGCCGTCATGACGATGCACTCAACCGAGTTCGGCCGGTGCGGCAACAACGCCTATGGCGGCCAGTCGGGGCGTATCCGCGACATCGAGGCGGAGGCCTGCCACGTCAGCGACCGAGTCATTTGTGTTTCGGGGGTGCTTGCACAGGTACGTACGTCGTATGCGTGTTTGTGGAGCAGTCGGGTGAACCCACGCACATGGCCCTCTCTCTCCCTCTGTGTGTGTGTGTGTGTGTGTGTGGACTGGTCGATGCGCAGGAGGTGGTGGGTCAGTACGGGATTCACGAGGGCAAGATCAAGGTCATCTACAACGGCATCCACGCCGAGCAGTTCGACGGCGAGGAGGACGCCGGCGCCATCAAGGGCAAGTACGGCATCGGCGCGATGGAGCCCACCATCCTGTTCGTTGGCCGCATGGCCGTCCAGAAGGGCCCCGACCTGCTCGTCGAGGCCATCCCGATGATTCTCAACATGCGCAACGACTGCAAGTTCCTCATGGTCGGCGACGGGCACATGAAGGCCGGCCTCGAGGGCAGGACCCAGCAGCTCGGCGTGGGACACGCCGTCAGGTGGCTCGGCAAAAAGGGAGGCGGCGAGCTCAAGTCCCTTTTCAAGGTGCGCACGCCACGCCACGCCCGACCCCACCCACCCTCCCTCCCTGACACAACCAGAGACGCCTCACTCACCACAAACCCTCCTCTGTGCTTTTGTGTCTGTGTGTATGGATGGATGGATGGACGGATGTCAGGCGTGTGACGCCGTAGTGGTGCCGTCGCGCAACGAGCCGTTCGGCATTGTGGTGCTAGAGGCCTGGTCGGCGAGCAAGCCAGTGGTGGCCACCACTTGTGGCGGGCCGCGCGACTTCGTCTCGCCCGACAACGACGGGTGGCTGGTGGACCCTGAGCCGGGCTCCATCGCCTGGGGCGTGTGCGAGATTTTGAAGAACTTCGCCCACAGCCAGTGGATGGGCACCCGGGGGCGCGTCAAGGCGGCCTTCAACTTCTCGTGGGACACCATCGCCCGCCAGACCCGTGACGTCTACTACGAGCAGATGAACCGCCACGACGCCCCGTACGCCAGCTACCACCTGGGCGACGCCACACTGGCCCACGTGCTGATGGGCTCGGCCATGTACAACAACATGGGTGTCTTCGACCCCAACGAGGGCGCCGCGCGCGGCCTGGCCCTGCACAAGATGATCCGCCTGTTTGGCTGCGGGCTGGGCGGCGACGGGTACATGACCTTCATGGGCAACGAGTTCGGCCACCCGGAGTGGATCGACATGCCGCGGGCGGGCAACGGGTGGTCGCACTCACACGCGCGCCGCCGATGGGACCTGGCGGACAACAAGGACCTCAAGTTCAAGAACTTCGAGTTCTTCGAGGCGTGTTTGTTGCGCTGGGAGAGCAAGCTCCAGTGGATGGCCGCCCCCTCCGAGAAGCTCATCGTCTGCATGCCGAGCGACAAGGTCGTCGCCTTCGAGCGGGGCCCCTGCCTCTTCCTCTTCAACTTCCACCCCACGGCCTGGTACAGCCAGTACCGAATCGGCACCTCATCCACCACTCCCCTCCTCGCAGCACTCGACACCGACGAGGGCCGGTTCGGCGGCCTTGACCGCCACCAGGACGCGCACCTGAAGCCGTTCCCCATCGGGGAGGGCTGGAATGAGTGCGATGGGTCGATCTTGGTCGACCTTCCAGCCCGCACCGGCCTGGTGCTGGCGCCGGTGGACGTGCTCGAGAAGGCGCGCCGGACGGCGGTCAAGGGCGAGGAGGTCCTGGCCATGGACGTGGACGACTTCGTGTCGTCCCTGCCGAGGTGGAAGATCAGGGCCAACGGGGCGGCGCCCGCCACCAGTGGCAGCGTCGGCACGGCCATCAAGGGCGGCGTGTCGTCGATGCCTGTGGGGGGCGTACGGCCCATGAAGAATGGCTTCTGAGCGAATGAGGGAGGGAGGGATGGAGGTCGCCGTGCCGACCACACGAGCAGTCCGGCTAGCTCAGCTCGTTTTTCCTTCCTCGGTTGGCTTGGCTGCTGCCTGGATTGCTCGGCTGGCGTGACGTGGCCTGCCCTGCTGGTGCGCGTGGTCGGTAGGCTCCTGTTGCTCTCTGTCCGCGATGTGTTTGCTTATGCCCATACATGTGTGTGTGTGTGTGCGTGTCGATGTGGTCTGCATTTTTCTGGTTTGGGAGCGCGGGCACAGCAGCAGAGTGCGAGAGAGAGAGAGAGAGAGAGAGAGAGAAGAGTGCGTGGTTTCTTTCTCTGTCTATCTACCTATCTTTTTTCTGACGGACAGACAGCCAGACGGGCGGGGATGCAGGCAGGCAGACACGCCGGCATGCCGGTAGGCAAGTTTCTGGGGTCTGCCTGCCTGCCTGTCTGTTTGGATGGGGCCCTTCTGTGTGTCACGTGCTGTGGTGTCATGTGTCCTGTGTCCTGTGTGGCCCATTGAGGGTGGGCTGGTGAGAGCCAGGGAGGTGGTCACTTGACGATGCGTCAATGGTGTGAAAAAAATGAATGGATGGATGGATGGATGGTGCCGAAAGGTCATTGGACCTTATCCGCAGCCAGACGGACAGACAGACAGACAGACACCAAGGTAGCGAGCCAGTGTGTAGAGAGAGATGCACCCCACCCTCAGATGCAATCAATGCCTGCAATGCCACTCACGCCACCCACCATGGGGCGTTTTGTAGTTCTCGCGGCCCCCTCTCTCTTGCCGGGCGGGCGGGCGGGGGTGCGATTGAACGGTTAAGTCCATCCACCGTGTGGCGCTGTGTGTGTGGCTGACGTGTATGATAGCCAGACAGACAGACTGACGGGTGTCGGTCGGTGGCTGCCTGTGTTGTGCTTGTGGGAGGCAGGCAGGTGTGCTTGTGGGAGGCAGGCAGGTGCGGAGCGGACACTTTCAAGAAAGAGGCGTCGATGTATGGATGGAGGGATGGATGGGTAAAATGGGTGCGTGAGTGAGTCTTTTATGGCGGGTGGTGACCTTGTCTTGTGTGCCGGGGCCACATCTGTCTGTCAAGATGTCTGTCTTGCTTTATCCAGTTCGTCCTAATGTTTCCCTCCCCTCCCTCCCTCGCTGCCACGTTTCTTGTGTACCATGGTGTGACCACCAGCCGGCCTGCCTGCCTGCCTGGGTGTCAACAGACAGACGGACAGACAGGCAGACAGACAGAGGTGTAAGTAAGCATGACGGCCGGCAGCACACGTCACGGTCCCTCCTTGGTCTGCAAATGCAGCGAGACGGCCCGGCCTTGCTTGCCTTCTTTCGCTTCCTTTCACTTCCCCTACTACCACTCACTTCACTCACTGCGTATTGTATGGCAGCGCAATTTTCAACAAGCTACCTCCCTCCCTGCCCATCCGATCCAAGCATTTTTCTTTTGCTTGCCTGAGAGTGATTTTTGATGACCTACCCTACCGAATTCTTCGCCTGCCTACCTGTTTCTCTCTCTCTCTCTCTCTCTGTGGGCCTGCCTGCCTGCCTGGTCTGTCTGCCTTGTCTGCCTTGTCTGTCATGCCTGTCAACACCAATTTTGAATCATCCTGGAGAGAGCTTCGGCTTGAGGTTTTGTCGTCTCGCTCACTCACTCAGTCGCTCGCCCGTCGTGTCGTCGCTCTCTGCTGCCTCTGCTGCCTAAGATCCTATCTTCATGCCTGGCTCCCTCCCTGTCTGCCTGTCTGCCATGTGTGCGTGCCTTCCTGCCTGCCTGCCTGCCGTGCTGTGCTGTGCTTTGCTGTGCTGCCTCACTCACTGACCACCGTCTTTTTCGGTCCTATCTATCAATCCACTTTCCCCCACTCCCCAACGTGCCGTCAGTCAAGTCAGATTGAGCATCGATGCGTGGCTATTTAACACACGATGCCGACCTGCCTGCCTGACACTGCCTGCCTGCCTGTCTGCCTGCGATTATGTGACTGTTGTGCTGCTGCGAGAGAGCTTTTCAACGTGCGCGAGCTGAGTGTGTGAGCGAGTGGGTGCGTGAGCGTGCCGGCCGGCGATTTGTGGCGTGGCGTGGCGTGGCGCACGGCGCGGCGGTGGGCCTCTTTGTCAGACATGGATGGATCGATGCGATTGATGGACGCGATGGATGGATGGATGACCTACCTGCCCGGTTGATTGATGCGTGTGTGTCTGTGGCTGTGGCTGAGGCTACGTGAGCGTCGGCGGTGTCTTGTCTGTCTGGTGTGGTGGATGTACGTGTCTGAGTGTGTGTGTGTGAGTTAAGACTTGTGATGATGGACTGACTGAAGCTTGCTTGAACTAACCCTTCACAATGCAGGCCTGCATCACGCCACGCACTCACACACGGAGCACACGAGCAGCAGTCTGTCTGCCGTGTATGTGTGTGCCGAAAACTCGGCCAGCGCCCAACGATGCACTCGGTCATGTCTATCGCACCCCCAGCCGCCCCTCTCTCTCGCTCTCTCTCTCTCTCAGCCAGCAGCAAGGAGGAGGAACCTGCAGATCCACCACCAGCAGCAGCAGCCAACCACGCACACGCACACACACACACACAGGGCACGTGCACGCTCACACAAAAAGGTGGTCGGTGGGTCGGTCGGTGAACTGATCTCTCTCCCCCCTCGCCCCCCCTCTGGCCGAATATATCCCTGCTATCAAATCCACCCATCCGCCGCGACAAACCCCTCCCTCCTCACTCTCTCTTTCACAAACCTCTCACTCAGCACCAGCACCACCACCACCAGCAGCAGGCACTGGCAGCGCATCAAAGATGTCCCGGCACGTGGGTGGCGGCCCCAGGTAGCCCACACACTCTCGTCTGATCTTGTTGGCCACCTCGCGGGCCGTCGCGATCAGCTCGGGCGTCCACCGGGCGTACTGGTACCGCGCTACGAGGGCGGCAGGGTCCTCCTTCAGCGACGCCAGGGCGCCGCTGAGGTCTGGCGGGAGCTCGCTCGTCGCCTCGTACACCTTCTTGCTGATGGGGTCGTACAGCGACAGGTAGTGGTTCTGCGAGGAGGAAAGAAACCGACCGAACCAATGGCGACGACCGAACCAATGGCGACTGACCTTCCATCTCTCTCT